>OX637468.1:49953360-50553360 GCA_951799995.1 Trifolium subterraneum | reverse complement strand
TTTGGGTTCAAAATCTGATTATCTTCCTCCAATTCTCACCACTTAAATCAGGAACTTTTATGAGTAACATAGCTTGAGACAAAAACATTAAAAAGTTGAAACATGTAATTACAGATTGAAATTGAGTGTGCATTCACATAAATAATTACCATTTATTACTATTTAATATCAAGTAACACATAACACATTGTCTTTAAGTAGGAATGTTTGATGTATTTGTCACATGGAGGTTCAAGATTTTCCTAAATCTATATCACAAACCCACAATAATACCATAAATGTTGACTCAGGTAGTGAGATAGCATTATATATGCAGAGCAATAAGTGTTAGGATTCAAACACCTCATTGAATAATTAATGTATCTAGTCTATAATGTAGACCTAATACATTAATTATTTTCTATGAATTTAGAAAGATGAAAGGTCTCTTATAAAAATGAAAATAACCGGATAGAGTATATGAAAAAAAATAGTTAAATAATATAATTATTTATTTATAAAACAATAATAATGGTAGGAAGAAAAAAAAAACTTTATAATATTAGAAAGAGTTGTCTTACTTTGATTGGATTGGATATAAAATAAATAATCCTATGGGCCATCTGAGGAGGCAGCCAACAGCAAAGAAGAGTGCGCTCTCTCTCTTTCTCTGTGTAGAAGGAAGGAATGTGTTGTTGATGAAAATGACAAGCAACTGAAATAAACGCAATTGCTTGTGTTGTGCAACCAATCTGATTGATATCTCTTTTCATAAACACAAAAGTCCATCCATCTTATCCAATCTGTCTACTACTATTATACTACGCGCTCACCACTAAACATTTCACACTGCAACTAAGAACCACACTGTGCAACCATGTCATCTTCCAGGTTTCATTTTTTTACTCATTCAATTCTTTATACTATCGTTTTATTCATTCTCTTTATTATCAACTAGTAGTCAATTCTTGTATTCAACAATAATTATCATGTTCTTCTTGTTCTTGTTCTTGTTCTTTCAGGTGAGATCTGGGTGGTGGTGGTGCTTCTGTAAATGCATATACATACATAATTAGATATGTTCCTTCCACCTTGGCTCTATCAGATTCTCGCCTGCATGGGGTTAGTCACTCACTCACTCACTTCCCTACTATCATCATAGTAATCACTAAAAGATTCTTCTTTTTTTCATATCAAGATTACCCAATTTTCAATTACAGTATTAACCTACAAATTGGGTTTATGCAAAACATCAAACCAACATATAGATTGAACTAGTTTCTTGGTTTAAGGTGGTCAAGTGCTGTTGATTTTCTAGTTTTGCAAATTTTAGGAAAACTAGTATCAATTTCATATCTTTATAATATTTGTTTTCAAGTAACCTAATTGGGTCAAATTTATGTGCAATCCACTAAATAGAGGTTCCCACTCTCAATTTAGTGAATCTCTCATCAATTTCACTCAACAAACAAGTGTTAGAGATTGCCTCGGTGGCATTTCTCATAAGGTGGTGGTAATATGATACATAGAATTGTGCTTCCCCTATAAGACTTCATAAGCATGACGGATGTATTCTACCAAGTTCTGTAATTGTTTACTATGTCAGACGATTCCTATGGGAAGAAATCGTGTTTTCCATTTTACTTTTTTTGTAATGCATTCTTTTTGTGTTCTTTGCCTTGGACAAGTTAAAGCCACATTTCCAAGGCATTTTTTAGTGTCATTTCATTCTATTAGACGCATCTTTCTGCTAAATATAATCAAATTTTGTGGGAAAAGTTGAAATAAAAATCAAAGGAACTGTTTTGAGCATCTCAAGGTTTCAATTGTGAACCTGATGTTGTAATTTGTGCCTCTTCTTAAGTCTTAAAGCCAGGGTACAATTTTGATTGATTCTATCTTAAGTGGTTTATAATGTTTAACAAGGTTTAAACTTTAATCAAATAAGTCAGTTTATGAATTACCTGGCTGTTTTGGCCAAGTGAAATATCTTTGGCTGGGAGCAAATACAGCTTTTACGTTTCACTGTGAAAATATCGTCAATTCAATGCAGATGGGTGTTATTTCTTATCATATTTGGGAACTTTAAGTTTTTGTAATCAATGTCATCTTTTAGTCGAAGTTGGTGGATTAATGATAGCTAATAACTGTGTTAATCATGTTTGTGGTTAAACCTGCTTTGTAACAGAGCAGAGGTTGTCTTGGATGTTTCTCAAAACCTCTTGTAATTGTTTCAATGGGTGACGCCGATCCATCTAAGGGACAAAAAACCATGAGCATAGACAACAGATCAGAAGACTTTTGGAGCAGCAGTGCTATTGAATTGGATCACGGAGCAACTCAGTCCCAGAGAAGTCTCTCATCTATTGCTGTGTCAAACCATCCTTCTGATCCTCAAAGTAGTGATGGCATTCAGACTGATCCTCCAGAATTTGTCAATCATGGCAAGTTTGCTGTTATATTCAAATTTATCTATTACTATTACCCATCTCTTTGTATATTTTCTGTTTAAATTTTGTTTCTTTTATTTGATGGAATCACTTTAAATATATGTGATTGCTGTGTATGAAACTTAAAGTTAAAAACTAGTTTCTAGCACACTCTTTGATTTTTGTACTTTCTTCTTTCAATTTTATAGGATATATTCCTTGTTGTAATTTTTACATTTTCTTGTATCTTTATCAACTGCTTGTAATCAACATAAAAGTTTGATGTGTGCAGGTCTTCTTCTTTGGAACCAAATGAGGCACCATTGGGTTGGAAATAAAAGGTCTGAGCGTCAAACAGAAGCTGGAGAACCCAAAATAAGGTAAATAAATATAAGCTTTCTGCATGAAGCATCAAGTATTAAATTCTAAAATGAACATATTACAAAGGAAAGTATAGTATTGCATATTTTTTGCCATTTGATCAATTCTGTCTTTGCCTGTAAGTGTACTTTTTTTTTTGCTTGCTGCCTGTGCTTGTTCACTTTCGCTGAGTTTCTACAATCTACATTGTACAAGTATCAAACAAAACTTCCCTCTATTTTTCCATTGGTTTTTGATTAAAAGGTGGATATTTCATTGTTTAGACCATAGAAAACTGCTGCAAGTAAAAAAAAAATGCACATGTGATCTGGTGCAACAGCATTCTCAAAACAAGTAGGGAAATTGATCGAGAAGTGGGCGGGGGGAGTTAAACTAGGTTTCTAGCTTAGCAATAGCATTTGATTTGAAGTTACTCCCTCCGGTCCTAACTAATGTGTAGCAATTTTCCATGAGCATATTTTTTTGAAAATCATTCAAAAAGTTACAGTAATAAATAAGTTCATCGGTTTTAATGTTTTTTTGTTTTCCTTCTTATGATTGGGACCAAATAAAGTACTTTTTAAGATGTTTATCAGCTTCTAATTTTAAAATTTATGTTCCTCAGTTGGAACGCCACCTATGAAACTCTACTTGGTACCAACAAGCCTTTCCCCCGGCGCATTCCACTTGGTGTAAGTTCTTTCATTCTAACTTGTTTATCAATCTATTCATATTCATATATACATGCTCCCTAACTGTAACTAATGGTAATATTGTTCTCGACAGGAAATGGTTGAATTTCTTGTTGATATATGGGAACTAGAGGGCATGTATGATTGAGGAGGCAAAACAGGTGTTTGTTCCCCTCTATATTTTGAAGGGAAGATATGGTATTCATCCTCCTAATGTTTACTGGATAATTGTAAATGGAGTAACTCTTGGTAGTTTTTTTCTTCCTTTTCTTTCTGCGGTGTTCTACAAGTAGTAAGATTACAGCTATTAAGTTGGTTTGTGGACAAATCATCCGCACTGCACCGAAGGGAATACAAAGTTAATTTCATGTTTCAGCTGATTCAAGCTTCATTCCCAAGTGCTGTTATTTAAAAAAGTGATGTTATCAATAACTGACCCAAGAAATGTTATGTCATCACTAGAAGGAAACATTTTCTTTTTCTTTTTTACTATCACTCAAATTACACTTTGGACCGGTATTTGTTGCTTCCAAGATTAACATGTGATTTCTATCCTGCGCTGCTGTAAGAATACTCTCAAGATTAACAAAGTTATGTTTTCAGATGCTAATTTTATGTGACTATATTTGTTTTCTTCACATTCGACGCAGTTGTAGATAGTAGGTTGTCCAATCAAAATTGAACGACACACATTTTAACTGTGGTTTGAGTCTAAATATGCTATTGAAATTAGTCATTAAGTCATTTGATTTTGATCAAACTGTTCCTGATATGCAACATATAAAAAGACAGAATGCTTTAATTATGGTTTCAATTTTTATCATAAAGGCAACATGCAATGACAATTTTGTTTTTATAATATGATGATAACAGAAATAATTTGTGACATAATACGATGCTTCAATCTTAACATTTTTAAAATGCTATCATTGTATATTGTGACCCCCTTAATTATATTCCAAAAACATTGCATATGGTCATCCCCTTAAATATTCCAAATGCATTTTGGTTGACCAAGAAAAGAATTTCTAAACACATGTCATTTTAGCATACAGCCAGAGACAACGGGTGATGATTGTTCTTAAAAAAAATAAGGGCAAGTTTAAAAGAGGCATCCTACGGAAGAGGTGCAAAAAAAGTTGACTAACTTATAAAAAAACCATTTTTATTGAAAAAAAGAAAAGAAGCTAACATAGATCATTAGACATTAAAATCTCTTTAAATTAATACTCAGTAAATTAATAAACTCTCTAAAATAATAAAGTTGTCCGGTTTCAATTTGGGCTAGTGTAAAAAATTGAAAAATTTGATAAAATAATAAGATAATAATTTTTCGGGAGATCCCTTTGTAATTTTCGGTTCCAAGAAAATTATAAATTAATAATTCATAGAAATTGAAAAAAAATATATTACACTCTATTAAAATATGATTCAATAGTTGTCTGTTTTCCTTTAAAGTTCAAGTCCATTTGGAGCTATCTCTAACTTTTCTTATTGCATCCAATAGCTCAGGTGTTGTATTTTTGTATTGTATCATAAAGTTGTGAAGAGTGTTTGACGCCATAAGTGCTTCCTTTCGCGTAACAGGCTTCAAAGACACCGTATCATCTTCGCCGTCATCCTCTGCATTGTCCTATGCATTAAAAAGTAAAAACTCTTTAAATTAATAATTATTAATTTATCGATAAATTAATAACTCTCTAAATTAATAACTTTCTCCGGTCCTGACTCTATTAATTTATAGAGATTTTACTTTACTAGGTATTTGACTTGTATTTTTAAGACAAAATTCTATTTTATAAATTCTTTTAAACAATATCTTCAAGACAATTGTTAGTATCATTATATTTTACTATTTTTTATTTTATTTTAATTTGAGATAAGTTCCAACCTCCTTTGGACGGTACCTAATAATTGGATTAGGATTCTCTATAGTAATAAATCCTAAAGTTACACGCTGTTATACTTCTAGGCCATCCATTTTAAATTGGTCGGTTCTTATTGCTTCTTAATAAAATTAGTACAAACCAATCTCAACCATTAATATTAGATCGAACGGCCTTAGTTAAAAACATTATGAAAACAACATAAAATAAATATTTAAGGTATTAAACAAATTTTGTCTTGTTTGATGAATAAAATATCCTCCCTTCCAATTTATTCGATACTATAACTAGTTTTAAAATCCAAAGCTCAAAGATTCAAAGTCTAGTTTTACTGAGACCAAGTCAACATTGTAACTTGTCATAGTTTGATATGCATTCTTGTAGCACAAATATTTTTAACTAAAAGTGGAATTGTCAATAGCAGGTGTGAAAGAAGAATTTGTGCTGAGTGGTGATAGTGACTTAATGTTAAAGTATGACGTTGCATGAGAATGTATGTGTCAAATTATAGGATGCTTAATTTAGTGATGATGTTGGTTAATTAAGAGGCAGCAAGGGGAGAAGCACCTTTGGATTGGAGGAGTCAAACAGTGTGAAAGTGAAGACTGAAGAATAATTTTAATCTGTAGCCTCCAAATTGGACCAAAACGCTTATTATTAACCGACTCATAATTATAGATAGATTAGTTAACCTTTGTTTGTTTTTTTCTTTCTGGTGTAATGAAGACAAAGATAATCTATGTTCCTCGATTTACACGGCTCCTGTAAACATAATAAGGTTGTTAAAGTTAAGAGGACAATAACTCATTATCGTGTACTATTTATGTCCGGCTACTTTGTACATTCTTAATTTATTTTTACAATGGAGCAGAGGATAAAACTCATAACCTAATGCATACTTCCTAAATTTATCATTATTAGACTAAATCTAGTGGCTTAGCTACTTTGTGCATCCTTAGTCGCTAAACTATAAGTACAATTTAATCCTCAAATTTATAAAAAAAATAATTAAAAAAAACAAAAAACAAAAAAAATTCACACTTATTACTAAGATTAAAACATGCTCTCGTACTTGAGCATAACTCAGTTGGTAGAAATATTTTTTAATGATAAATGAATAACTTGTTAACAGAAAAATAAAGATAAGTAACACTTTTAAAACTTTAAGTTCAGGTTTTACTTACCTTACGGTCGAACTCTGAACCAGGTTTAAAAATTAAAAAAAAAAAAAAAAAAGTTAAAAAATATTTGGTACGGTTTTTTCAAAACTTTATTTAAGTTAGAGCATATTTTGTATAGTTTTTATTTTAATTTTTCAATGAAACCTTGGATGAATTATTCAACAAACAAAAAGAAAGGATGGATGGATAAGATATGGTGGGTATTCTTTTGGACTAGTCTGTCTATGGTCCTCCTTAATCTATTTATCTAATACCTGTCAATCCATATAATTGTGAATTTTTCTATGGATAAAAGAACGGCCAATTGACATAAACAAAATCGCTTAATTGATTTTTTACATAATTTTTTCGTCGGTTCTTCAAGCTTAATTGGTGGTTTTGAATTCGAGTTTAAGTGTTAAGATAACTCAGCAAGTTTAAAAACATCAATATCATCATTAAGATAACTACGATACTCGGACCCAAAATGTATATTTTACCGTATTCGTTATGAGTATTTTTGGCGGGATCCATTGGACATGGATTAAATTGCGAACGCTAGTGATCGACGGTGGTAAAATTGTAAGAGTGGTCATAGTGGTGAGTTGTGGCAGTCAAAGTGGTGGTCAATGGCGGTAATTGCTGGTGGTCGTAGCAATGGTGACCGGTGGTGGTTTTTGGTGGTTGAAGAAGTGGTCAAAGTGTTAGTTAATGGTGGTGACCAATGATGGTTTCCGGCGATCACAATGTTAATCGAATGTAGTTGAATTAGTGATCGAAGGTGGTAATCAGCGATGGTCGAGGAGGTGGTTGATAGTGGTCGGAGTGGTGGTAGTCAATGGTACTTGATTGGTGATTAGAGATCGTGGAGTGGTGATTAGTGATGGTCAAAACAATGGTTGACAATAGTCAGATTGGTGGTTATAGCTGAGAAGATAGTAAAATAAAATAAAAGTATTTGATAAATTTTGATGTTGTAAACATAAAATGACATAAAAATACATGGTTATTTTATGTTAACGAGTAGTTATTTTATGTGATCAGTGAGTGATAATTTTATTTTGAATTAAAAAATTTAAAATAATAAGGTTAAAATTAAAATAAAGAGAAAAAATCTATATAAGTAACATGAAATAATTTCTGAACTAATTTTCTATTCTTAATTAGCCACTCTTTACTACTTACTCATCGTATTCATTCGATTGCAAAAAATATCCATCGATTTTTTCATCATGCATGTTGCGTAGTTAATGCATTAAAAATCCAAGTTGCAAAAAAGCAGGGGCGGATCCAGTGTGTTGCGAGGGTGTGCACCTGCACACCCTGAACTTTGAAAAGTTACACTAGTAATCCTATATTTTGACACTTTGACCACCCTGAATTTTTTGTTTTGCACCTTAGACCCAAATATTTTGCAAAGAGACCCTAAAATCTCTCATATCAGCAGACACAGTGCTGCTTTTTCCAGAGGCTCTGACGCAATTCATGCTTTTTGCGGAGTTATGACGTTGACCCAACATAATTACTAGTATTATTACTTGATTTTAAATTCAATTTTAATTACTCTCCCATATTAAAAAATGCACAAATTCAGGGATCTTAACCATCACATGATGTCAACTTGTGAATAAAATAAAAAACAAAAACAAAAACAAAAACCTGATAGGACTTTTAATTTTTGAGTAAATCGTCTCTAATTTTGTAGAATATTCATACTCCAATAACTTTGTACTACCAAAAAAAACATTAATTCTGCTAATTTCTTTTTTACTAAAATTCTACTACCAAATTTTACATATTAATCTTTCAAAAAATATGTTAGAAATTAAATCGACAATAAATTATTAAAATATAAACAATTAATTGATAATAAATGCTTAAATATATAGACCAATTTTTAAAAGTTAACTAGAGCTCTTTTGAGATGATCATAATCTCAACGACGTATTTAAAAGTCACTTACAAATATAAAAATTAATTTGGTAGATTACTCGTTACACTTTGATTTCTCCTCTTCCTTTCTTTTATGAAAATGTCTATTATCGATCATGATAATGATAATAACACAAGACTTAAATATTTTTTATTCCCTATAAAATTATTAAATTTTGTTTTTGAGCTCTTAAAAAAAGTGACATATTTTGATCTTACAAAATTATTATACATGTATTTTTAATCTTGTTATTAAACTAATGCGTATTTTTTAAAGGCTAAATAAGATACATTTTTTATGAAGGAAAAAAAAATTAAATTTTGTAGGACAAAAAATTTGCACCCCCTGGCCTGAGGTCCTAGATCCGCCACTGCAAAAAAGTCCACCGATTTCACTTCATGCATGTTGCAATGAATTTGTAATGCATAGTTAATACATTAAAAATTCATTGTATTGTATTTTAATACATTCAAAATCCGTTGCATTTTAAACCAAAAAAAAAAATCCATTGTATTTTTAATGCATTACAAATACATTGTATTTTATTTAAATTGATCGGTTTCATTTTTAAATTATTCCTATTCATATGCACTCTATGCCTATATAAAAAGTATCGACTCATCATTTTTACAGGGTTGAATATCCTCAGTTATAGTTTTGTTATGGCAAAATCAGTTACATTTTTATTTGATTATCATGCCGTTGATTTTCTTTTCATATAAAAAATTATATGTTCACTATTATTTTGTTACTGATGAACTCATTCAGCAATATTCTTTAAATATCTTTTACATTCTATCTTCTTTTTCTCTATGACCTTTAAAATCTCCAACCTAACTTTCTTACTGCAAAATTGGAATTATGATTTTTAAAATTTTTTACAAAACGTCAATCTCCACAAATCCATTCTTCAGGACACTTATAAAGGTAAGTTTATACTATATCAATTTAGAAATATTTGCTTTATTTATCTTTACATTATTATAATAAACATTTTTAGTTTTCTCATGTTTATTCACGAACTAAAATGAAATTAGATCTATGCATTGCTATAGCAAGTGCCTAATTTAGTATAGAATTTGTCATATACAAATAATATTTATTTCTATATTTACTTATATTTTTTTATTATTTGTGATTCATTCAAGAAACTTATAATTCAGGTATCTATTCCATATGTTGACAATTATGTCGATTTTGAGTCGGATTTGGGTACAGGTATGGGTAATTACCCGCAAAAATGAGCGGGTATGAGTGCGGGTACGGATACCTTAGTATCCACCCCGTCTCATACCCATATAATATATATTATTAGTTTTATTTATATTATTATATAAAAGTATATGTATATAAATTTTAGAAAATACTTACACTATTAAACTATTATCCATATTTTTAATAAAAAAGTTTACTTATAACATAATCAAACACAATGTGAATTTGTCAATAGAGATATGAACTTTAACATGATATTATTAATAATTTTGTTTATAATTTTCATTGGTCGACATTAAAATATTTGAATTCTTTTTTTAATTTTATTAAAATAATATGATATTTTATAATTGATCGATTTATTCTTCGCAAAAATGGGGTAACATGTACGGGTATGGGTACTATAAAATCCTATCAATGCCATCCCTAGAGTCGGGTTGTGGATGGTTGCTTAACCCTATACTATTATATTTATTATTCATTATAAAAAAATTATTCAAAAAAAGATAATAATATAATTTTTTTAGTACAAAATAATATAAATTTTAAAAATTCAAATTAAATAATACCTAATAAAATATCACCCATCCTGTAACCAAAAAAAAAAAATCACCCATCCATTCATGCATCATATCTTACTGATATCGAATAACTTTTATAATTACTATTACTATTTATTATTTTCAAATATTTTTTTAGAATATTGTCTACATTCATAGTTTCTTTAAAATAATATTTTTCTTCAAATTCACGGACAACTGTACGGTTTTTTAATATGATATTTCCAAATACAAAAATAAACTATTTTATAAAAAACTAAAATAAAGTACTATTACTACTTTTTTTCTTTTGACTAAAATAAACTATTACTACATTACACATCCAATGCACTAATTTTATTAATGTGATATTTCCAAATACAAAAATAAACTATTTTATATAAAACTAAAATAAACTATTACTACTTTTTCTTTGACTAAAATAAACTAATTTACATATGCAATGAATTATTTTTATTGTAAAAGTAGTAGTAGTAATATTTTCCCAAAAATTCTGATAAGATTCATGCACCCAATGTACCAAAAAAATAAAAGATTCATGCACCCACAAAAACTCCTGATTGACCAAGTTGTCAAGTAGTAAACTATAAACTATTACCAAAAGTAGTAAATAAAAAAGGAAAAATGTTACAAAAAGTAAAAATATTACCAAAAATAATTAAAAAAAATGAAAAATGTTACCAAAAAAAAAAAATAAAAAAATAGAAAACCAGGGTCTGGTTTCTGGTATTGATTTGTTGGAAGAATAATACAATACATTGCATTTGAACCAATTCATCGTACTGTCACTGTCATGTACCCAATTCTCTTCTTTTTTCACTAACAATATAAACCACAACTTTGACAATCTTAAATCTTCATTTTTTGTTTCTCTTTCTCTTTTTCTCTCTCTCTTTTTTTGCCCTATGCAATAGGGTTCTTCTTCTTCTTCTCATACTTTTTTTGCTCCCAAGAGTTCTTATTCTTCTTTTTACCTCTGTTTTGAGGGTTCTTTTGTGGTCAACACTTCAGATTTTATCTTCTGTGGTTTTTGGAGCTATACCCATGTCTAAAGTTTTCAGCTTTACTGGTAAGCTTTTTATCTGATTCATGGGATTTTGCTGTTTTATGTCTTTGATTATGCTTGATGTATGATGATTGATTTTTTGTTATCATAGATATGAATTTGATGTCTTGATTTTAGTTTCATATGTTTTATATTGATTTTGTTAGGATTTTTATTTTGCTTTTGAAAATTAAATATTTGTTCTTGATGGATCTGATGAGCTATATGAATAGATTCAGGGTCTAATTATTAGTATTTTTTTCATGTATGAAATAGTGATATAATTTAGCATGGAATTGTTTTAAGAATTTGTTTTTAGTGCTAAAAGATAATTTTGTTGGTAGTAGTTATTGGTCTTTTGTGGAAACTAGATCATGTTTACATATAAGATAGATAATTTTGTATACATATGAGATCAATAATTTTGTTCACTATTGATTTGTTGTCTTTAGAGTATAAGTTGGATTTCATTAACATAGGACATATCTAGTTCATATAATATATTCAAGATAATTACACATGAATGAATGGAAGACATATCTATGGTATATTGTTCAATTTTTGTTGTTGTTGTGTTCAAATATTTTACTCATAGAATATATGGTATTCATGTGGTTTACTGGTGGAATTTTTATGTTTTTGTAATTTTTTGTATGTGTGATTTTAGATCTTGACCTTGTGTGCGTTTGGTTTTTCAGGAAGTGATGATTTTTTTACTGGGAGGTCATTATACCCTAATCCGAAGGAGGCGGGTCTCTTCTTGTCTCTTGGCCTTCAAGAGTATGCTTACAAACCTCTTCAGAAGAGACCTCGTGTTAGCGTTCCATTTGATTTCAGTGGAGAAAAATTGTTTGATCAGAAGCCAGAGACATCTATCGAAACATTGCCTGATGAATGCCTCTTTGAGATCCTTAGAAGGTTGCCTGAAGGCCAGGACAGGAGTTTATGTGCTTCTGTATCAAAACGTTGGCTTATGCTTCTAAGCAGTATTTGCAAGGATGAAATCTGCAGCAACGCAAGTACCAAAAATGGAAACGACGATAGTGATGAAGGGTATCTTTCTCGAAGCTTGGATGGAAAGGAGGCAACAGATGTTAGACTAGCTGCCATTGCTGTTGGTACAGCATCTCGTGGAGGATTAGGGAAGCTTTCGATTCTTAGATCCAATTCAGATCGTCCGTTGACTGATGTAGGTCTCAAGGCAGTTGGTCGTGGCTGCGCTTCTCTAAAGTTTCTCAGTATTTGGGATGTTGCTACAATTAGTGACGATGGCCTCGTTGCGATTGCTAATGGTTGTCACCAGCTAGAGAAGCTCGACCTTTGCAAGATGCCCACAATTTCTGACAAGGCTTTAATTGCAGTTGCAAAGAACTGCCCGAAGCTAAACTGGTTATCGATTGAGTCATGTCCTAATATCGGTAATGAAGGTCTGAAAGCTATTGGGAAGTTGTGTCCCAATCTAAGGTCCATATCAATTAAAAATTGTCCTGGAGTTGGTGATCAGGGAATTGCTGGCATGGTATCTGCAGCATCCTTTGTTCTAACAAATGTGACACTTGAATCGCTTGCTGTTTCTGATTACTCACTAGCAGTTATTGGACAATATGGACTTGTGGTTACCAATCTCGTCCTAAATTCCCTTGCAAATGTCACCGAGAGGGGATTCTGGGTGATGGCTAATGGCCATGCACTGCAGAAACTGACGTCGCTCACAATTGGGTCGTGCCCAGGAGTAACAGATGTTGGGCTTGAAGCTATAGGAAAAGGTTGTCCAAATGTGAAAAACTTTGAGCTTCATAAGTGTCCATTTCTGTCAGATAATGGGTTGGTATCGTTCACCAAGGCTGCTCCATCAATTGAGAGCCTACAATTGGAAGAGTGCCACAGGGTTACCCAACTCGGACTTGTTGGTGTCCTTTTTTATTGCAGTGCAAAATTGAAGGCTCTTACTCTGGTACGCTGCTACGGCATCAAAGATATGAATCTTGTCTTGCCAGCAGTATCTCCTTGTGAATCAGTTTCGTCCTTATCAATCCGTAACTGCCCTGGAGTTGGTAATTCTACTCTTGCTGTCGTTGGGAAGCTCTGTCCTTTGCTTCAAAAACTTGAATTGGTTGGACTTGAAGGAGTAACAGACACAGGGTTTCTTTCTCTGCTTGAGGGGTCTAAGGCCAGTTTGACTAATGTTAATCTACGTGGTTGCATTAATCTGACAGATGCAGGAGTTTTGTCCATGATCAAGTTGCATGGTTCGACTCTTGATGAGCTAAACCTCAACTGTTGTAAAAAAGTCAGCGATGCTAGCTTGACAGCAATTGCAGGAAACTGCCCAGTGCTCACTGATCTTGATGTTTCCCGGTGCGCAATCACTGATGCAGGGATTACTGCCATTGCTCATGGAGTCCAGCTCAATCTGGAGGTGCTTTGTTTGGCAGGTTGCAATTCGGTTACAAACAAGAGCTTGCAAGCTTTGAAAAAAATGGGCGATTCCCTCCAGGGATTAAATATAAAAAATTGCAAATCACTCAGCAGTCGCACAGTTGACAAGCTTATCGATCATCTCTGGATGTGTAACATCCTCTTCTGAGCAGGTAGCCTTGATATCTATACCACAAATCTGGATAGCAAGCGCTCCAGATTTTTTAATCATTGTTCGCGCGGTAGTGTTTTTGGGTCCATTAATTATCGGTGGGTCTTGGTCATGGCAGTACTCGGTTCTCTTTTTCCAGAGCATACAGTTGTTCAATCTTTATTTTTGCAGGTTTCCTTTTAATTGGAACCTGTTGAAAGTTTTTTGGCATTCCATCGATGGGATGCCGTTTTTAGAATGACTGTTTTATCTCTGAGAACATAGTTACCGAGTTCTGGATTTAGGTTTCTTTCTTTCTGGTGTTGGCACCTGATGTTTTAGCCCGGCTTTGTATCGGTTTTTTGCCACCATGTTTTGTTGTTCTTGTTTCTTCGCAGCAGTCTGTACCAAAGTCTGTCCAGAGTGATGTTTGTTACCCTCTCTTCGCGTATTTGGACCATGTTCTATACATGATGTTTGGGATCCCAGTTTTAGTAAAGGGGCATGTTGAAGTTGCAGCTTATGTGGTGTTATTTTGGTTACCATGTACAGTTCAAAGTTATATGAGGCACTGTCTTCTCTAGGGTTTTGGCCATGGCAGCAAGTTATACCGGTCTGTCTTAACAATCTTTTTCCTTTGGGAAAGATTGTTGTTTTTACCAATCCCTGGTTTTTTAGGCTTCATTTTTTCTGAACTTGTCATTGTAACTTCTATATTATATTATATTATTATGTAATAATAATACTGATATTTGCCCTTTGTACTGAATGGTAGTTATTGTATTATGAAAATTAATGAATAAATGATTTGTACTTTGTTGTCTCATTCACAAAATTATGTCCCAAATTACCTGCTTAATTCTATACTTTTTCTTGACGTAAACACGACGAGTCATTGTGGTTTTGCAAAAAACATGGTCATGTTGAGCTACCTTGGTTTTGCGAAAGCAAAACTCAAAACTCAGTAGCTTTTGCAAAATCTCAATGGTCCATCGTAGAGAGTGTAACTTTTGAAAAACCATGGTGATTTACTACAATACAAAGTGTAGATTTACGAATTTTTCGGCAAACACACTGTTATATACCAAACATATTATAAGCTAACTTGAGATAGACATTTTATTAGTTATATTATGATTTGAGCTGTCCTGTTGGGACCTGAACTGGGTGCAGTCAGCACCTCCTCTGACTACATGCGTTCAGTACAACTAAGACTATTTTATCAAGACTGAACAACTTAGATTTAACATCAGAATTTTAAATGCTTTAAAAAATCAAACTGCATTTAAATTTGAGCCGTTTAATTTTAGTCAGACGACTCACATGCATTGACGGCTCCTTTACTGCATCAAAACAAAACTTACTGTTCTTGATCTATGTCTTGTGAGATGTAGAATTGAGAAGAGAAGAAAGTTAGGGTAAAATGGTTAGGTTGATTCGCAGAAGATTAGTACAGACAAAATGAATATGATGGCACATGTACTTGACATCATGTGCACTCATTCTCTTCTCATAAAGTAAAGTAATTATTGATGCATTATTTGTGAAGTCTCCACGCATCTTTTTCTTCCTTTTGGAGTGAAATATTGGCCTTGTCTGTCGGCCAAGTTTCCACATGAATAGCAACAATAGTAATTACCGTATCTACTAAGACTTCATATTATTGTTATCTCACTCTTGTTTGTTTGTCGGTGAATACTCTGGTACACATGTTATTTAGACAAATTTTATATTAATAAGCTCATTACAGATTTTAAAGCAAATCATTGCATTATACCTTATTTTAGCTGTAATTATTTTTTATTTAGTAGAGATTGATGACAGACAAAATATGTGAAGGTGTTTAATTATAGAAGCATTGAACAAGTTGAATGATGAGGTTTTAGTGGAAAATCTGTAGTGGTTGAGAAGGATATCCAAATCCAATGAATCAAAAGGTTCTTTTTCTGTCAATGCTTATTTGCTGTTTGTTCTCTTATGATCATAGCTTTTAACTCAACTAGAAATCAAGAGATTTATGCATCATAGAGAGATTCTTTTCAAATCTTCTTTTTCAGAAGGAATATCGCCAAAATTTTCTAATCTCTGATATATTGTTAGATTCGGCTTCCGTCTCAAAATAAATGATACAATTGATTATTTTATGTTTGTTGATGCACAACTTTGAAAATATTTATCGAGACAAATCAAACATCTTATATACATTTGTATATTAATAGAAAAATATAGCCAAAATAAATTATATAAATAGTGCACATAGTTAAACTGTATCATTTATTTTGGGATAGATGGAATAAAAGATTATATATTTTTTATATTGAATTTTCCATTATAGTTATAATCAAGGACGGAGCTAGAGGCCACGGTCCCCCCTAAATTTTTATTTATTTTTTATTTTTTTATATTAATATTTTATTATATTATAGATTCAATTTCACTTTTAGTCTCCATATGTTATTAATCTCACGAAATTGGTCCCCTGAACTTTCTAGGCTTTATTTATACCTTTGCTGTAAATTTAATCCGGGTGAATGTTTTCTCCCTTAAAAATGATATTTTTTTTACCAAAAAAGTGATTTATTGCTCAAATATTGAATTTAATGTCAAAATATCTATTTTGAGACTAAAATTTACCTTTTTATTTCTCTGCAAAACGTCGCAGTTTTCATGAAAAATGCATTAGTTGAGACAAAATGTCAAAATATATCTATTTTGAGACTAAAATTCACCTATTTTTTAGGCAAAACATTGCAATTTTCATGGAAAAATGCATTAGTTGAGACCAAAATTACAATAAATGTTAAAATAGAGATGCAAAAAGTTCAATTTAAAAAAGTGGTCCGTAAAATGCAGATTTACAATATTAACTTAAGATTTAACTTATAATTTCTTGTGTTTGTTATTCTTTTAAAATTTAGTTTTTTTTACTAAATTTTACTTTTAAATTCGGTCCCCCCAAAACTTAATTCCTGGCTCCGTCTCTGGTTATAATAGTTCAAATTGTGTGACAGGGTCTATGTTCATGTTCTGGCCAGACCCCTGTAATGAATCTACCAAATTGGACAAGCCCAAATAAGAGTGAGCTAACTTTGGCCCAATAAATGAAACATCAAGGTATGAATTGGGCATATATAACTAAATGAAGACAAGGGAATAGAGGATTGAATATGTAATTGGTGATTAGTCATTTCTCCTCTCTTCTCTAATATTCTCTTCTTCTATGTATTTCCCTTCTTCTATGTTATATACTTTCTATTTCTCTTTATCTATCCATTTCACATTGAAATTCACCTTATATGACATTTAATTAATAGTTATCCTCTCAATTGTTACTATCATTACAAACCCCCATTTCTTTAAATAAATAAGACCATTTTGAAATTCTCATTTGAGTTTAATTTGTATGTATTGTCAGTGTAAAAAAAATTTACATGTGTATCCAATCATGTGTTGTCACATCATTTAATGAATGTGACAAGTCATATGTTTTTAAACATAATACATAATGTGTTGATATATTATTGGACGCATGTGTAAAATAATCTTACACTAACAGTGAATATAAATTAAATTCTTCTCTTTTTACCAAAATTATTTAAAATTTTAACGACCACATATATTGTTGTTTGAAATATAGTTAATGGTTATCATCATTTTTTTTGGCATATGGTTATCATCATTTTTATAATTGAAATAAAAACTTACTAGATCTTATGGATATATACCTAACAATTTAGACATTTGTCACTTGAGTCAGATGTTATCGATAATCAATGATATTGATTTAATAAATAATTTTTATACTCTAAATCATATATGAAATATAAAATCCAAACAAAAGCAAGTAATATTACTAAAATAAAATAAAGTTATAGATATGTGTTAAAACCGAACTAAGTTATCTAATAGTCTATAAATTTATTCTCTCTCTTTTTACTATTTTTTCTTACACAGATAAAATGACAAATTATTATAAATTCACATATAGAGTGGATGAACCGAAGTTTGAATTCCGATCATATCAATTGACATAATAATTTCGACATTTTTGCCAAGGAATCATGGAAAAGAGAAAGTTATATGACATACTTTTTAAATGTATCTAGAAATTGCAAAAGAGATTATATTTACTATTTAGAGACAAATAAATATTCCCAATGAATCTTATAACAAGGGACAAATAGGGTTATTTAGGCAGAAACTTGTGAACCTAATCTATCTTCACCCTCACTCTCTTAGTGGAACCTTCAAATGGATGTGTAATGGATTCAATACCACACACCAACTTCAAATCAAAGAAACATGAATTGGATTTCCGACATAGAATTTGATTTTATAAACACTCAACAGTTATCCAGCCCCACAGGCACCCCTAAAGGTTTATTAAAAATACAATAAATAATAAAATTGACCAATTTCATAGTACAACTTTTTCAATGTGATATTGATGAGTGAAGTAAAGTGCACGAGAGTGAGACCCTCACTTTGTGGGAGGGCTCGATGCATGCAACCTACTTTTTTTTTCCAAGTAGCTAAAATAAAAGTGAGTATAGTATACTTTCCTTCACAAGAGTATTAATATTATTATTTATTTTTTTTAAATAAATATTAATATCATTATTAGTTTGACTCAAGAGGATTTTATTTAATCTTCAATATGATAGAAAAATTAAATTATTAAATAAGGTGTGGCTGCTATGGTGGAGTTGAGCACCACCACAGCCTTACGATGAATATACTATTTCTTAAAGTCATTGGACTGAATAATGTACTAAGAAAATGCTAGTAATATTTTATTTAGGTACAAAAAAAATATATTTATTTTTTGGTACTAAATATGGGTTTGGGCTTTAGTGAAATTTATGTGACTATCATTAAATAACAGTGGTTTCATTTTTATCGAAGGTCTTCCTTCTCCATCATTCTTTTATCCCCTGAAATTTCGTTTGGTCTTTAGTATGACTTTTTTCAATGTGATGAGTTTAAGCTTGACGAGTTTTAAATACCAGATATAAACACAGATTAAAAGTAATAGTACTGGTGAGCTAAGGGGCATTGAATGAGTTTTAAATAGAAGGTCCAAGTTCAAACCCTTAAAAATTAACATAATCACTAAAGTAATAATATTTGTCTATCCAAAAACAAATAAAATAATGAAGGAAAAAACCTGTATGAAAATGAGAGAGGGAAAGAAAAACTACTATTCACTTGCTTGTGCTGGACAAGTGCATGTGCATTTGGCAAGTAGGAGTTGAAAATTAACTGAGACAGTGACTACAAAATCTGTTGCACAACAAAGCATAGCTGTAATATGACTAATCAGAATGGTGTTCAACACAAACAGCTAATTTCATGTGACAATGCCAACTGTTCAACAGAGCAAGGCCTAAACAAAATGTAATGGAACCACTGATGGCAAACATTCTCAAAATTTTAGCTGACATGTCAACCAAACAGACAAGTTTTAGAAACCAAATTAACATCAACTAGAACAACTTGACAGATAGTTACATTATTACATACAATCCTGCAAGGAGGAGAGATAATCATAAGGACAAAACCAGCAAGCTTTTGGAGTAAACATAAAAGAAACAATGGTGCTTGGATAAAATGACATCACAAACCATATAATGCAAATATGCAAGCCTTCATTGTCAAATAATCTCTTAATCATATGCTTCTATAATATTCACGTGATGAATCAATAGTTCTGATAGTAACACCTGGGCTGGCTATGTTCCTCTGCTGTTGCTTGCTTAAT
Organism: Trifolium subterraneum; assembly: GCA_951799995.1. NCBI lineage: Eukaryota > Viridiplantae > Streptophyta > Magnoliopsida > Fabales > Fabaceae > Trifolium > Trifolium subterraneum. The sequence goes on along the minus strand of OX637468.1, from coordinate 50,533,771 downwards.
ACTCTGCTACTATAGGTTCTTGTACCAAGGTGCGCTGTGGTTTGTCTTCAATGACTATATCACCATTCACATGGGAATCTATGTTCAGAGATGGAGTTTCACTTGTCTCATCAGACAAGGCACTGTTCTCCTCAGTAGCTGCAGCTGCTTCAACTTTCTCTTCCCTTGTTGCAATAGACAAGGTGGTAACTTCAGTTGTTACACTAGATAAGGAGGTTTTCTCATCATTCACCGCCTTAGACGGAGTCCGTGCAGTTGCTGAATTGGACGAACTGATCCTTTCAGGAGCCAGTCGAGGAGGGAGAGATCTTCGTAGCGGCTTCTTTGAATGAACAGGACTAATTCCTTTAATGGTGTTATTCTGAGACACTTTCTCATCCAGACTTGAACGACATTGTAGAACACTGCTGTTGGTGTGTCCTTCTGGCTCTGAAGATGTTGAACTCTTCTTACGACCAAGCTTGGGAGATTTTGCTCTTGTCGTTGGTATCTAAATCCGCAAGTGCAAAGACTCAAGAATTTCAATTTCTAAATCATAGACCAAACTTGCTAACTAAAAAAGTTCATGGAGAATATCAACAGTTTCAGAGCGAAAAATGGCCAAAACTACATGCCCAATTACAAGTTTAAATAGCATAGTAAAAAATACTTTTCCAAAAGAAAACTGGGTTTTAGCATCACATTATAGTTAGATTTAGAAGGCCAATAAAGGTCCCACAAAAATATCTGCTGATGTAAGTATTAGGTTTCAAATTTATTCAGGCCCAAGTTCTGAAGCAACTTCAATTTGTGTAAAAAATGCATTTGATTTGATCAGCATAAGATTGCTATATAAATACAAGACGCAAGTCTTCTTGTCAGTTCTGCTAAATTAACTAACACTGACAATAGAGTTTAGCCAACTAGATAACTTTAAACAGAGAACTATTCATTTTTAGCCAACTGGAGCTAAGCTTTGATGTTGTTAAGTTGACATTGCATTTGTATGGCGAAATGACAAATCACCTGATAAACTAAAGTTAACAGTTTAGATGCACTTTACACACCTATGCATAGATAGGTGAAAAGCCATCCTAGAATAACAAATTAAGAACTATTCATTTTTAGAATCAGATAGAATATCAAAATCAGTTTGGAAATAGCAATACTACCTAAATTTCAAAACCCACAAAATATGTACAAGTCAGCAAAGCACATACCAAATCTACACTCTACAGGTTCCAGATGAAAATCAATGAAAGCAGGTAACGGAAAAGAAGATTCAGCATTCTAATTGAAAGTTCATAATCTTATAAAATAAACCATCAGATTCCTAGATTGAAATTGAAATCATAATTAACAAGTATCCAATATATTTTATAGTACTTCGAACTTATGGATAAGGATAATATAACGGACTTTTTTTAAATTATTTTAACTCCCTAATAATGTTGGTCCAACGACCTAAGAATAATGTTAATAATGTTCCAACAGACATTTTGGTAGCATAACAACACAATTTATGCATTAACTAGAAAGACAACATCAAAGAGATTTTATATAATGAGTAGAGAGCAATCATTCTTAACAATGGAATATTTCAGAACAAGCAAGACATTTAATTAGACAGACACTAATTGATGGAGTGAAGTGGGAACACGGAGAAGAAAGCTTCAATCAGTAGATATTGATCTTTTCAAATAAACTCAGAAGATTGGCCGAGTCAAGTATGTGGGTGTGTGCACATCTGCGCACTTAAACATTGACATGCCAAAAGAAACTACATTTCCTACGGCCCAAAAAAACTGAATAATTAGACAGATTACATGCAGCGGGCTGTGGGATTGTCTGTAATCAGGCAGACAGGTATGCACATAAACAGAAACTAACCTTCTTCAACTCCACCCTAGAAGGAGGAGGCTCCTGGTAGAAGCTTGGCATTGGAGTTGCTTTAAATGCTAATTTTTTTCTAAGCCTCTTAATCTCAGCTTCTTGGCTCTCCTATAAAAAGAAACCAAAGGTTGATTTGGTTAAAAGGCATTAGCCGCAAGTTTTCAGCCTAGCTATAAAATATTATCATCACCTTGGTTTTTGCTTGCAGGTTGCTCTCCTCAACTTCCTTCGCATGAATCCTTTCCTCGAGCTTAGAGTAAAACTGGCCACCAAAATATGAACTTTTTTAAAACTACAGGTTTATACAAAGGAAACCCTCACGGTAACCCCCAAGGAGAAGCAGGTAATAATTATTTACCTCTTTTCTTCTCTCAGCTCGCTCATTACATTTGAAACTGAATCCATAAGTTGGCATTGTCCCCACTCTACGAGGTTTGGCATCTTCTGATGTAGGACTTATAAGTGGATAAAGGATAAAACACTAAACCATAAACTACATCATTCTCAATAATAAATTTACAATAAGTTACACTCTCCTCCCGTATGATATGCTTAAATTACACCCCCTCTCTTGAGAGATGAATATGTGCTACACTTTAGTCTATTTTAATTTAAACAAACATTGTAGGGGCGTTATTTTCTCCCTTGTCATTTTTCAGATGTCATACAATTACTATTTAGGTATAAAGAAATCTCCCTTTGCTCCCTATTTCCACTAACAAGAAAGAATAATAAGAACTTGAGCACACAAAAAAAAAAAGGATACGAAGATGATTCAGCTTTTCCTGGAATATTATCAAGGGGTTCTTTCTTTACTAATCGTGGTCTAGTCTTCTCCCTGCATCCAATAAATTACAATCCATACGTCAAATAATTAAGATGATGGAATCTTCATACCATATTCCTTCTTCAGTGAACATATTATAAATTATTCAGAATAAACACAAAGCATTTCATACGTTGGTGCTTCAGAAGATGCTGCATCAGACTTTCCAGGGTGCTGAGAGAAAGTGTAAGAAATATCAGGGAATGCCAAAACTATTTTCTTTTATCACACAAACAAAAAGATAAACTCATAAAAGGAAAAAAAAAAATGAGAAAGCACAACCATCTCAATGTTTGACTATGTCTGAAACATTTGGTAAGTAAGCAATCAAATGTTAAGACGGTAACAACAAAGTATACCTTGGACAACCGAGTCTGCTTGTCATTGACTGCTTTGTTCTTAATCGGCTGTCTAAGATGAGAGTCTAAAGTGGAAGTACCATTTGAAACTGTGGCCTCTTTATCTTTCCCGTCTTTGTTATTTCTTACCGAACTTGTATGAACACCTTTAGCACTTGGCAGTTTCGCATTCTTATTCTTAACAAGACCTTTCCGTGTTCTAGATTTATCCGTTTCATCTACGATTTCAACTTCCTCTTCCTATAATTTACAAAAATACACAAAACATTCAAATAAGTAACAAAAATAAATCAACGAACCAATCCAGAACACAGAGAAAATTCCTCTCACCTTAGAAACATTAACATTGTCTCCCTCTATTTTACCATTCGATCCTTCTTCCATAGACAAAGTATCATCAAAATTTTCAAAATCTCCATTCAACACTAAACTTTCTTTAATTTCATGGTCTACATTTGAATCAACACCATCTTTTGCAGAATCAAACAGTTGGTGTTCATGTACACCATTTTGGTGTACTACTTCAAATCCATCTTCCAGTGAAAAAACACTCGGATCCATCGTTCACACAAACCAAGCTACAAGTTACATAAATGGAAAGAACTAATGAACTTCAACTTAGGTTACGAAATGAAATCAAATCAAGTAACAGAAAAACAGTAAGTACATTACTATAAGTGTAAATATTGAATAGTGGTTACTAACCTGAAGTATCTCAAAAGAGGAATAGGTTCATAGTTGAGATCTGAGAAAAGATGAGGGGATCCAAGCAAGTCGGACCAACAAGATCCGAAAGATTCAGACTGTTGTTGATGATGATTTATCTTTATTTTAAAATAAATAAAAAAATTGACAGAGAGAGAAGGAACAGTGAGTGTGGGGGAGAGAGAGAGGAGAAGGGAGGTTGAATTGAATTGAAATTTTAATATCCAGGTCAGAACATGTCGCTTTCCTGTGCTCCAGACTTGTTTTAGTCACACTCTGCGGTTATCTACACGCCCTTCACGCTTCGCTTAAGTCTAAATGCTTCCAAAATAAAAAAATCATTTTATATTCCCACTTCATATGGCACAAAAGTAGAGTTCAAGAAAATTACCAAAACTAATGAATAACACAATTTGGGGTGTTGTTCCTCCCTTCCCCATGGGAAATTTTATGTCCATAACACAAGTCCTTAATTGGTTCGTTGACCATGGAATATGTAACAACAGTATGTTTATTGTCACTTGTTAGGTTATTTTGCATATCTGAAATAACATGATTTTTAATGATGGTAAGTGGGCTATCTCGTAATGTCTTAAGTATAAATTCATTCATATATAACGCTTTTCTTAATGGGTCATAGGTACTTCTACCATCCAGAAAACTGATGTGCACGGTCACTTGGATCCTCCCCTCTTGAAGGCACCATAAAAATTAATGTGGACGGCAGCTCTTTCAATAATCCTGGAAGATCGGGCTTCAGCGGTATCATGTGTGATAGTAATGACAATTGATTGCTTGAATTCTCTCATTTTGTTGGAATCTCTACTTCATTATGTGTTGGATCAGATTCCGCTATATCAGTTATTTTGCTTCTCATGGAGCTTCTCAATTTCATCCCAACACATTTGTCACCTCCACCTGGGGGTTGAAATGTCTCTTTTCAGCATACTTTTAGAGAGGATGATGAATGTGTCAATTGACTTGCGAAGACTGGAGCTTCCTCCAATGATACTTTGAAGATTTGGAATAGTTGTACTTCTTAACTTAGTCTCTTGTTGTTGGTTAATGTTGTGAATGTTGCTTGTCCCGCGAGCTTAGTTTATTTTCTTGTTCCATTGTTGTTTGTTTTTATTTTCCATCTCACAAAAAAAAAGAGTTTTACGGTCTCACTTTGTCAAACCTAAGTCAATATATGAAATTCAAGTTTTCTTGTTACTTTAAAAGCAAATTAAGCAATATGATATACTGATATGCGAACCAAACAAATAAATGTCTGATATATATATATATATACTTATAACTTTTTCTTATTCTTCTGTATGCTGGTTTTGAACCAGAGTATTATAAGATCCAAGGATGTCCACCAAACCAATAAATTTAAACACTTTGGTACACAAATTTAATGACTATGCATGTAAACACTTAGGTTGATTTTTCTGGGGTAGTACATCGTGATGATCAAAATTTTAATGCAGCTACCAAAATAATGAACAAGTTGTCGCTTGAGTTTAAGTTGAAACTTTCAACTCTTGGTTTATAAGCTATTCCACCTCACACCAGAATTCACCAGCTTAACATACGCCTTTTTGAAATCTTCAAAGAACATACTCTCATTGTCTGCGTATTGTTTAATCCATCTGTTCAATAAATGAAGTTCTCGTAAGTAATGAGCATTGACGTAAAAAGAAACAAGCTGCAACATAAATATGCCATGCACCGGGACATTCATCGTCATGGATTGGATTTTTAGCCATTTACTAAATAAAAAGGTTGTGTGACACCTCATTGTTGTCTAGAAGTACACTTTCAGACAAAATATGTGTCTAGTCTGGAAGTATACTTCCTAAAACGTGCGTTTTTTAGAAATGTGAGGGGGGGAGAAAGTTACTCCCTTTAACCGGCGCATGTGTTGCCAACTCTGTAATTTTCCTCATATACTATATATACTAGTATATATATTTACTTAACAATTCTAACAAAAGTAAATTTCTCATTCAATAATTTTTCTCCATATTGTATATCTTTGACCCCCCGACACAAATTTCTGGCTCCATCACCGTGTTGGGCTCAGGATCACGGGGTAGGGATCATCTACCTTTCAATTCTCTACCTTTGGAGACTTTCTCTCTATCTCTCTTTTAACATATCATTCTCACTCATCTAAACAATTATATTTTAATCGTCATTCTCTCTCTAAACTACACTAAAGTCACCGAAGTTACCAATTCTCATGTTAGAGAATCCATTTCCCACACGACCTTATTATTTGAGAACTGACATTTCAAATTTTAACAGGAACTGGAATGTTCAGTAAATAATACTAAGTGTAAACTGATACTCTATAGACTAATCTAAATATTATCCACTTTTTTGAATTTACATCTTAGTGCTAGCCTGCTTCACAAAATGCAATGGGGACAATTTAATAGTAAGGGTAACATAAATGCTTGTTAAATGATAAAGAACCTTAAGCATTCATCATCCTCAACAAGTGCGTGATCTGAAGGAAGACCAATCATAGTCGACATACCACCTGTATAAAAGAGAACCAGCAGATGAGAAAAAAAATATTCTTGATTATAAAAAATGACAAGAACGGTCTAATAAATAAATATAAATATGTTAGGGAAATCAAACTTTTAAATGAGATAAGTTGTTGCTTTACCGGAAGGTGTCCGCGGCTCCTCCAAAAGAACCTTATAATATGAATTGTCAAAAGTAGTAGGGCTTCCAAAACCTTTACTTCCAAGAGTGTGGGCTCCAGACAAAGCTACCAGTTCTTGTGTTCTGTGAAAGAAAAGTTCCAAATGGATAACAATGCATGAGCATAACTAATTCTGGTGCAATATGCTGAAGATTTTATCCCAATGACAAATATTAGCACATCGTCAATAATTTTGTTCAGTGTGTCTCTATAACGTTGTGATTCTGTCGTTATGTTATGGACAATCCACAACTGGACAGCTTTTAGAGAATAAAAAGTTGCAAAAAAATTGAAGTATCAAATAAATAATAATTTTGTCCGCTGAATGGAAATTTAGGCAAACATCATCCATACATTATGCATCACACAAATGCAAAATAAATGGGATTTTTCTCATACTCACGAAAAACCTTTTTTCTGGAAGTTTCTCTTCAAACCAGAAGCATCAAGAGTTTCCAAAGGAAGTCTTCCTTCAGGATCAGGCCCCCTACCATTAAAATGAATGGAAATGTTATAGGCAGAAGACAGAAACAGGTTTTTGTTATGTAACAACCAATGAGTGAAATCTACACAAAGCTATTTCTTTTTACTTCTTAAGTAAAATGGTCGGTCGTTCTTTGAACAACAGCATGAACATAACTCAAAAATAGGTTAAATGATATCTTCAGAGAACCTAACTCGTCAAACTAACATATAACTTGTTTTTTGTCAACCTTGGAGAAAAGACCAGTTGCTTATCATATCATATATACCAACTAAGTGACTAAAGTATTAGACAATCAAAATCTTACAGCGAATCTTGTCTGCCGAGCAAAACTTGGATGGGAGGACCTTCACATAATTCAACTGCTTCAGCTCCAGCCACAGAAATAAGATCCGCCCAGGATACTAATAAAGGTAAACTGAAAATTGTTGGTCTAGACTAAATCAACATTTTCTATTAGCAGCAATTATCAGAGAAAACAAGGACCTGGACGGATAGCATCTATCTGAGTTTTTGCTTTCTGCAGAACCTAAACCACATGTGATAAGTCCACTGAGATGTTAGCTAGGCCTGGCAGTTAAAATATAAGATGTCTAACTAGATCAAGAAATTCAAAGAGCCTGTCGCGTACAATCATGTGGAATTTATACAAGTAATTAAAGAAAGGAGGAGAGGAAGAAGGGATCTGAGAAAATAGTTATACAGACCTTTACTGATTTTTCCAGACCAGCATTTTCAGGTCTGTCAAGTTCATAGACTATAGAACCATTCATGCCACCTGCAAGCAACATGAACAACCATATTTTAAGAAAATTGAGAAAAATATGAAAATATAGAATTAGATTCGGCATGGAGTTCTATATAGTTTAGGGCCATGTGCTTTAACTAAATTATGTGATCAAGAATCAAGCAGACTAGACAGTGCAAACTTAACTATTTAAGTAAAATAAAAGTCAAAACAATTGTACCGAGTAGCGACACTAGAAATGTGAAGTATCTACAGATCTAATTGGTGCCTAAAACTGAAAATAATCTTTAACCATGAAAATATCAGTGCCTTTCCACAGAAGCATTTTACATCCATTATACTGTGTGAAAAGTGAAAACCAACAACATATTTTTTAGAGATGAATCCCCTGAGCTAAGATGTATACCTGTATTGTCATCAATTTCAAAAGTTCCAGAATCATGGAAAACCAAACGAAGCACACCCGCGGCCTTTCTCTTTGACAATACCTTCCTCAATTCTTCTTTAATTAGAAGATATTCTTTTGTATCTGGTCTTCATGAGGGGTAAAAGCAAAGCACAACACAAATAATACATCAAACAGCTTAACTAAGCGCTTATCATATAAGTGTTCGAGTATTTCTCTAATAAAAGATAAAATTAAGTTAATTTGTTTTTATGTAAGTTATCTTGAAGAGCTTATGGAAATAAGCTGAAAATGAAAGAGTGTTTACTGCATGGCGTTGGCTGGGAGAGAAGCAAAGATGTGAGTGAGAGGAAGAAGACATGGCAACGTGGCTATGCTGAATATTAACCCTCTCCTACTTGAAACCTCTACATCATAATCATAATCATAATCATAAATCATTAGTGTAAATAATAATAATAATCACATGACAACAATTCCAACGAATTTGGAGCTGCAAACTTGCCTCACTGACCTGAAGAAGCATGGTCGGAGCGAAACTTAACTGTTGAGAAAGATGACGGTTGTAATTTGGCGGGATAATTGATTTCACCGCCTGATACGATTGAGCACTGCACAATACGGTGGTGGTGAGTCACACTTGAACACATTATCTCTAATCTGTTTTTTTAAGGATACTATCTAACTGTTAAGGGACACCATACACACCTTTTCTAACTCTACTTGCCACTAAATACACTATTTTATTTATTTATTTATTTACAATAATTGCATTTTACTTCATTTTATTTTTTTTAAAATGAGAAGTTAGGGTTGACTTAAATCTTGAGGCTTGTTAGTTAGTTGGACTTGGATGAATATTGCCTATTGTCCAACTTTTAACACCATTTAGGCAGTGATAAATCATAATTGTTGACTTAAAATCAGACAGCTTAAATTATACAGTTAATTGACTTAATTCATATAATAAAATAATTTCAACCGTCAACTTAAATCGAACGGCTAAGAGTTGCAACTACATGACACTTCAGAGTAACTGCATAAAATCATATTTTATTACTTATTGAGGTCAGCCGTCAAAGTTCAGACGACGTTGGCGAGATAAATTAATTATGAATGGATTGTATCAATCGCCGGACCAATCTCTACTTTTTTTTTTTTTGGAGAGTTGTGTAAAATGAGAAATCCATTGTTGTCTCTAAAATTTAATTTTGTGGAAAATAGTTTAATACTACAAGATTTGAGGAACTTGCAAAACAAAATTTACAACATACAAATGTATAAAATAAAATCCCTATACAAGAGTAACCAAGCCTTAAAATAGCACATGATTAATTACATATCAATTTCCTCAATATTACAATATTACTAAATCAAAACACCCAAAAATAAAAAAGAAGAAAAATACATAGAACTATTGTTGCTGTTATCTTGGGCCAGAAAGACGAACTGCTGATAGATAAGCATCACTATTACTATTACAATCTGATGGACCAGATGAGTTACCGCCTTCGCTAGATGATTTGAACGTGGTAGCATAAAGCCGAGAACCCAAATATGAACTTGTTGGTGGTATAGGAACATTACAAAGACCTTCCAACATTTGAACAACTTTAGTCATTGAAGGTCTCATAGACATGTCTTCTTGTATGCACCACAATGCTACCCTTATAGCACATTGAGCTCTATCATCATGCTCATCGATTTTCAGCTCGGAATCAAGTATATCTCTCATTTTCCCTTCTTCCATCATCTTAAAAGCAAAACTAGGAAAATAGCTTTTCTCTGAACCCTCATTAGTATCATAATTCTTCCTTCCTCCGAGAATCTCTAGCAACACCATTCCGTAGCTGTATACATCACTTTTCTCTGATATAGCGTAGTTTGTTATCCATTCAGGTGCAAGGTAGCCGCGCGTTCCTCTCATTGTTGTAAAAACGTGACTTTGTTCTCTATTCATGAGCTTGGCTAAACCAAAATCTGAAACTTTAGCCGTGAAGTGATCGTCGAGGAGTACATTTTCAGGCTTGATGTCACAATGAACAATCTTTGAGTCGCAATCTTCGTGTAAATAAGCTAGCCCTTTTGCTGTTCCTACTGCTATGTTAAACCTTGTATCCCAATCCAAAAGAAATTCGCCTTTTTTCTTCTTGAATATCCATTTATCCAATGAGTTATTAGCCATAAACTCATAAACTAGAAGCCTATGTGTTCCATCAGCACAAAAACCTTTGAGCCTTACCAAATTAAGGTGATGAATGCTTCCAATGATGCTAACTTCAGCTCTGAACTCTTTCTTCCCTTGACCAATACCTTCTAGTTGCTTCACAGCTAATAGAGTTCCATCAGGTAGAGCTCCTTTGTAAACTGAACCAAAACCTCCTGAGCCAAGCTTCTCTGAGAAGTTATTCGTTGCAACTTCGAGATCTTTGTAGCGGTAACGGATTGGCATACCGGCTAAATTCTCCAAGAAATTGTCCTCTTCTGAATTATCTCTAGGAGACTCCGGTAACCTTTTCTTTTTCCTGTAGTATCTAACCCCAACAAACAGCAGAAGAGAAATTACAAACAAAGTTAATATGACAATTACAACAACAACAATGATGTGTTTATTGCTGCTTCCACTTCCTTTTGTGTTTCCATCGCTTGAGACCTTAATGTAAGAAACATAATCAGAATCATCAGATTTCTGAAAACTTCCTACACTTTCCAACAGGAAACAGTTTCCAGAACTTTTATTAAAGAACATTGCAAGACAAGAGCAATTTCCACGGCAAGCCGTTTGACAACCTACCAAATCGGTTTTTGAAAAGGGCTTAAGAAAATCAAGTGCAAAGTAATCAAGCCCATCATCACCTTTCAGAAATTCAATAGACTCTTTTGATTTTTCATCACAAGCAGAAACAAAACCAGGTTTACAACTAGGAACAACAGAAGGACAACTACACACACGGTCGTCCGTACATATATTGTAAGGATCACAAGGCTCCGGCGTACCACAAGGATCTTGCGGTATCCTTGTCGAAGAACCACTGGTCGATCCACCACTGTTAAGACTAGAGAAAGTAATAACACCATCCCTTCCCAGAAAAGCAATCCAAGTTGCATTTTTCACACCTGAAATATCAGAGAAAATGAATTGCCACAACAAAGACTTTTTCTCATCATAAAATTTCCAAGAATTATCACTTATATTCGCCGTAACCACAACATCACCATCCTTATCAATGATTTTACGGGTATCATTCTGCATAGACCAATAAACCTGTGGAATCTTGAAATCAGCTGAAAGAACAACATTACCAGATTTAATCTCAAGAACATAGGTCAAATTATTCAAACTAGGTTCACTAGTAAGTTTCATTCCTTCTTTGAAAACCTGTTCAGGCAACAAAGTATCAGTAGGAAAATCAAAACTTTGCCAAATTACCGTACTGTTATCCTTCCCAAGCAAAACCAAATTTCCATTATCCTGCAACACCATTGAAGAAACCCCTTTGTTAATTGTGTTTGTAGACCAGATCAAAATTCCATCTTTTTGTAAAAAAGCATTACCCTTTTTATCAAAGACAAAATCATCAGAATTAGAAACAGGTTTAGCTCTATTAGCAGTCCAAATCACAGTAGTGCTTGATACATGGACAATTACTAATAGAAACTTGGTGGTGTCGTTGATGGTGGTGACAAAACCAAAAGCAAAATTTTGGCTTTGTGAGAGAAGAAATTTTCCTTCTTTGTCAATCCAATCCATTTGTGAACCTTGAGTACCAGGTAAGATTTTGCCTATATATTGAATACCACAGAAACATGGTTTTGACATGAGGAAGATGGAAATGAAGAGAACAAGAAGAGTAATATGGGATGACATGATGTTTGTTTGGTCGGTGGTTACTGTAGAAGAGTGGTGGTGGTGGTGCTAGCTGGCAAGTGTGAAGAAGATGAGTATGGTAGTAATGGTAATGAATGAAAGAAGAGTATAGGGTAGATGAGAATTTTGAAGTGGTGGATTGTGGATATGTCAGAAAACAAAAACATGTAGATCTGACTTTGACTTTGGTTGATTCATCAGCATCATCACCGTCATGTTTAAAAGGTTGTTTGTTGTGTCATGTGTGGCCGTGAAGCACATTAATGCAGTGGAGGTGATTGAATTTCACTTCTTCTTTGTTGTTGGTGTTCTAGTACATTTTTATATTTACAAGTTGTGTGTATGCGTTGACGAATTGACTGATCCATGAACAACTGCTCTTTCTATGTAGTATGTGTTGAAAACTGGTGTGGTGGCTACACTATTTTAATAAAAATAAAGCTTATCATGTGTTTAAGGAACTTGGATGAGGATTCTCTTGCTGGTAAATTATAGATGGTAATTTTGGAATTTAGATTTGCTGCAGTTGAGATTTCACACAGTTTCACGCTGTAGTGTATCTCGGCCGTCTGATCAAGATCGGACGTCTGAGATAATTTGATGATTATTTATTCTGTATTTAATCTGAAACGTTCAATCTTGATCGGACGGCCGAGATACACTACATCGTGAAACTGTGTGAAATCTCAACTGCAGCAAATCCAAATCCGTAATTTTGTATTGAATATTGTGAATTTTATCTATTTTGGAGTTAAATTTTTTTGTCAAGTAGTCTAGTGGCTAGAATAAGTGGAGTGTCTCGGGTTCGAACTCAGGCTCCTACACATATAGTGCGATATCTCTACCAACTGAGCTAAGTTCGCAAGGATAAGTTAAAATTTGTTTTATTTAAGACATAATTATTATTCGAAGTATTCTTAACATATGATTTAAAGACATATAATTTAAGGACACATGTTAGTACAATCTTGTTTTTAGTTAGGGTTATTCTAACAGGTGATTTTTTATTTTATTTTTTGTCAAGTAATCTAATGGCTATAAAATTCACCTTTAAGGTGAATAAGTGGGATATCCTGGATTCAAACCCGGGCTCTTGCACATATAGTCGATATTCTTACCAACTGAGTTAAGCTTTTGAGAATCTAACAAGTGATTTTAATTGAACACTAGTTAAGGAAAAACAATTATATCAAAAAGAACATTTTTCTAATGAATTTTGTTTATACTTTTAAAAATTAATCATACAAATTTTAACCAGTACATTAAAAACAGTTATTAACATTTTCTTTTTTTAATTACTGAATTGTTTTTTCTCAAAGGTAACCGTTGCATTTCAATTATTATTTTACTGAGAAGCAAGGCCATTTCATTTTATGAAGAATTGAGATTCTCTCTTCAATGGGGTGATATTTTCACTTTAGTAAGATTTTGATAAGAGGTAGTCAATCGTTAATTGGTTCAGTAGTGATTGATGTTGAACTTGATAGGAAAACCACATGATATCAAAATTGGTCTCTGAACTAGATTAGACAATCCAGTGGATCAGATAATTATGGTGAAAAAAAAAACTTTAATAAGAGGTGTGGTTTTGAAATGAAGAAAGGTGAGACCACTTACCAGGGGTGTTAATATCCAAACCAATCCAAAAGTAAAACCGTAAATCGAACCAATCAAAATAGAAAATCGCAAATAACCGCATTTAGTTTGCGGTTTAGTTTGCGGTTTTTATTTTAGAAAATCGAACTAAACCAAAACTGCGATATAACTTATTTTTAACGAAACAAAATGTAATTCATTAATCACCGAAAGTTCAATACATTAATATATTACCTGATTAAACTTAACAAGCTCAACTTAACATGAAGATATTTGCTTTTCCTCACTTTATATTTTTGTATATATAAAATATAATTTTTAGTGTGGCACATTCAAATTAATTGTTTTGGTTCCATCAACAATACAAAAGTACGAGGATTAACAAAAACATGTAGCCACTTTAAAGTTTAGACAATTCAAGGGCTAGTACATTAACTAACTTGTTTTTCTAGAGAGTTCAATCAATAAGTTTGGACAAAAATTAAATAAAAATGAAATACAATCTTTTAACAAAGAACCAAATTAGGATATATCATCGTTATTAGGTTTGTTAAAACTATCTACCACAACTTTTAAATAAAGCTCAAATATAACGTTGTCCTTAATCCATAAAATAGCTTACAATAATTCATACCCTTATAAACCGTCATTGCATCCTCTTCCACATTTTTCACAAATACATATTACGACTTCTCTAATTAGTGAGAGTTGAGTCCAACAAAATATATTAAACTCTTACGATATGACAAAATAAGATTAATGAATGAAGAGTATTCAAAATAAGATATTTTAATTTTCAACAGTGAAAAGTATACACACATTGTATCTTATAAGTCTCAGAATACGATGGTGGGACTATGAATGAAGGAAAAACAAAGATTAATGAAAGAGTTGGTGATCACTAGAATTCAATGAAGAGTTGGACGAACATGAGAAAAGCGTCAAAGCTTATGCAACCAACTCAAGTTGCATGGTTATGTGGGTCCATTTTATGACTTTAACCTCTTCTTTGACATTTTCTGCTCTTGAGAGGATCACATTCAAAACTACGCCTAGATACACAAGCTGATTAGAACATTCCTAAACATATAAAATTACAAAATTTTAGAATTTTAACTTTTTGAATAATAAAGCAACTAAATAAAAGTATGTGTCTGTGTTGCGTCACGTAAGAGTAGGTCTGTTGATAGCTACTATATAATATTATTAGAGGAACCGAGTTCAAATTTTAGATTATCCATTTTATCACATTTATAGTATATGAGTTTAGCTACAACACTACTAAATAAAAAAATTGTATCTGCTAAGGTGTTGATTGTAATCCTAATCCTAATAAATTAATTGGTTATGGGTAATGGAGTGAGATATTAGATATAGATGGTTATGTTTATGCCCCACTACTCAGGCCAAAGTTTTTTCACTTTACACCATTTCTCTATTAATCTAATCCATTTGGGATGGAAAATACCCTACACCGTGTATAATTGTCAATTGCAAACCAGGGAAGGTAACCTTATAATAGGTTCACCGTAATTCAAATTTCCAAAACATCTCAAAAGTCACGATATTGGATTATTAATTTTAAGGGTTTTTTCGGATTAATGGAATAAAATGAAATGAAGTGAGATGAATGTTATTTCATTGCTTAAAATATAAAAAAATTACTAGAGTAAAGTAGTATTCGTATATGCGATGATCACATGCTAAAGGATCTGAGGTTGTCAATGGAACATACCTCATACAAGTTTATTTCGGCGTGATAAAGTGATGGCAAAGAGGACCTAATCTCATATTCACTAAAGCTTGGGTCTACACTTTATTTCTATACAAATTAGAATTAGTGTCTAAAGTTCATTATTTTTATTATGCACATTTGTTATAAAATAATTATCATGGTAGATTGTAGGAATTTTCTTCCGTGTTTGGTAGAATTATGGACATATAACTAACTACCATAGCATTAGAAATATTTTATTAAAGAACTACCATGGTGGAAATAATTTATCAAAAAACTACCATGTATTACAAATATAATTTTGTTTTTAATCGGTACCATATTGTACGATTAAAAGTGGTTTGAAAAGATTATTATATTATTTGATTTTATCGACAGAATATCAATTAAATAAATAGGATACATGGTACTCACATGATGTAGATTGCCTGCAGTAATATATCAACATAGAACTACATGCAATTTTCGATTCAAATCGTTGATAGCAAATCAAACGGATAAAAATGAAAACTATATCTTTTTATCAAAACAGTCTTAACTGTTGATTTTAAATCGGACGGCTGAAATTGATCACAGTGTATGTTGTAGTAGGGAATTTATTTTCGTAGTCAAGATGTAAAATTTTACAATTACGTCAGATAACAATATGTCTATCTTAGTATGGAAGGAGTGTATATAAATGAAAACAACTTAAATACTCAAAAGATCTAACATAATTAGGAGTCGTCGATAAAAAAAATTAATATCACTTTTACGAATTAAGATCTAACATAATTATTTTAGATTTTTTTATTAACTAATTTTTCTGTACAGAAAGTAAACTTATAAGATAAGTATCAATTTTTAAAAATTCAACATCACAGTTTATCTTTTATGAAAACTGCTAACTAATACATCGAGGTACTAGTTAAAGAAACTTAATACAATAAAACTTGTTTAATCAATATTTATAAAATATAAAAAGTGTTGTTTACTGTATAAAATTCTTTTATATATCCTTAATTATTATCCAGGAACATCTGTTAACATGATTTTTTTTTTATTTCTTGCATTTTTTTAAAGAGGTCATATATTTTGGTAAAAAGGTACACTTATCATTGGGATTAGGAACTTATTGCTTTACAGTACTATTGGTATCATCAATCAACCTTAATTATATCAAAAGTTTTCATTCACATGAAGGAATCCTAGTACCAATATTCGTACAGCTGACAATAGAAGGTGGTGTGAAAGTGTGATGCGACAAAAAAAAAGGTGTTTTTATTTTTATATATAGTGCATTGCATTGATAATTGAGTGAACTTGTCTCTCAACAAAGGCAAAAGGTAATCAAACACTTGATGATGTAAGAGTTTACACTTCATAGTTCTCAATGCTCATTTTTGTTAGAAGGGTAGATTATGAAATCTAGAAGAGACAAAATTTATATTGAGAATATAGATTATACAGGGTTGTAAGCTCTCTTTGTAACAAAAAAAAAAAAAAGATTATACAAATTTTAAGTTTAGTTTACTGTATTAAACATTTTATTTAGTGTCTAAAAGCGTTGATTAACATTATTAAAAATGTAGTAAACCATCTTTTAAATATAGATTGAGATATCACTTATACCTACATTTTAACTGTATACAAATATTAACTCCGTCGTGTTTCATTACGACTCGTGCGATAGCACGGGTCTATAACTAGTTATTTTACAATATTTACATTTATTCATTAAAGTCGATTCAACATGTTTAAAGACGTAAATCTAATTTTCATCCCGAGAAAATCAAATGATATGAACTTAGTTTATTTTTTATTTTTATGAAATAAAGTTAATGTGAGTTGAACTTTAAAAATTAGAGCTATGACATGTTGGTGAATCATGATAAATTAAAAGAGAAGATACTTATACATTTTCTACCAAGTAGGTCTAAGTCTTCATTGCCAACATATGAGTGGAACTTATGTCCTTGTAAAATATAGGGTATTCTTCAACATTTTATCAATTGAATCAACATTCATTGAATGGAGGAAAATACTACACTATTAACCAACTACTACCAACATTTGCATTGAAAAGAATAAAAGATAACATAAGGATAAATTATATTTTGTATCACTTAAGTTAATTTTAGGTTTTAGTACGGTCTTTAAGTTTTTTTTTTAATCCTTAAATTATAAATGTTACACAATTTTGTCCTTTTAAGTATTTTTCATTTCATTTGAGCCCCTTAAGTTTATAAAGTTGAACACTTTAAGTTACAAATTTTAGACAATTTAGTCCTCATATTAGAGACTAATATATCTTCATATTTAATTTAAAAGATCAAAATGAACAAATAAAACTTAAGAAACTAAAATGAAACCTAAAATAAATCTAAAGAAGTACTATATTAATTTTGCCTAATATAAAAATGAAAATAGTAAATATAATAACAACAAACAAAGAATTGAGACATGGAGAGACTGTGTCCATTGTAGCAACTATATGTATAATTTATAACAATATATTAATTCCATTTCTGTCTAGTATATAACTTGATGAAAATGTATCGTTAGCTCTTGGGGTTACCAAATATCAAACCTATATATACTATACTACCTCTACCTGTTCTACATTTAGCCCAACATGTTCAATAGAATGCTCAGCTACTTAATCACTTTTATTGCCGTAGTAGATATTTTTATTGTGATTATATCTTAAATTATTCATTGATGTTGGCGTGATGTGAACTCTCTATGAACTAATATCGTTCACTTATTACTCAACCATTTGGGTCCATTAATGTTTAGCTCACAGCCCAAACTAGGTTCGACCCAAATATACTCGTAAGAGACACACAATTTTTTCAAACAATTTACAAACCATGTGAAATGTGAATGTATATATATATATAGTATATATTAAGAAAGTTTTAATATAGATGAGAATTTTAAAAATATTTAAAATTTATCGACCACATATATAAGTTGCTATTTAAAAGTATAAATTACTGATTATTTTAATTTTTATGATTAAAATAATGACTTAATTGATATAATCAATCATATTAAACCGACTCTCGATTAGTTTTTTGACGGTCCGACTCTCAATTATGTTATTGTTGTAGTAGGGAAGATAAGAAAAATTATAATTTTTTACATTTAGAGAATATTATTGACAATCGTCAATTCACGGTTAAAATTGTGATTAATTCAACTATACGATTAACAACAATTTCACAATTTTGAATATGACATAAATTAATCATCTATTCAAACTAAGTTAATCATAATTTTAAATATGATTGGTCAAGTCATTGTAGGTGTATGAAAAATTGGATATCCATCAAAAACACTTTTGAATTTAGAATAAGTTCCACAATTTATCCTATTTTTATATGACATAAAGAAAGAATTGTTGAAATCCAATAGTGAAAAGAAAAGTTTGTTTTTGTTGTAACATTGAAGTGAAGAGTTTATATTTGATTTCATTTTTAAAGAAGCCAACATTTTCTTTTTGTTACAATGCTAATTAAAAGAAAAAAGAAACAAGACAAAAAGAAATAAGGAACTATTAACTAAAGAAGACAGTCTTAGTTGTGTCATTCCTGAGAAGATCAAATATGTCTGTCGGAGGAGAAATGTGGATTACAATATCAACATATGAAGAAGCTCCAAACTTTGCTAAAATGTCAACGCGTTGGTTTCATCTCTTAGAGTGTGGCAAAGAGTAACAATGTTTTGAGAGTGCAAATCTTTTATGTCTTGTATCAATACAGCATGGACATCAAGACACGAAACTTAGAAATGAGGCCTTTGATAAAGTTGATGCAATGTAAGAAGTCGGAGTAGCAAATAAGTTCTCCAATGGCCATATCCTTGCCAAGAAACTTTAAAGATATAAATTATTCTTGTCTTTATAATTAATTATAACTTAAACGTAAAAATTGGAACTTTTAGTTCTAAAATTATTATTCGCACATTAAAATTTGTTGTTCAACTCATTTTTACATAAATGTACTTATTTTGATTTGTAACCCTATATTTCGGAGATGTTTTTTGCTTTGAGTCTTGTGTGTTGCACATATTTGTTCTTTAAAAGAAGAATTTAATTTATATGCACCGTCAGTGTAAAGTTATTTTACACATGTGTCCAATAATATATCGACACATTATGTATGGTAATTAAAAATACATGATATGTCACATTCATTAAATGATGTGGCAACACATCATTGGATGTATGTGCAAAAAAACTTTACACCAATAGTGCACAACAATTAAACTCTTAAAAAAAACGCGTAGATGGATAGAGAAATACATGTTATATATAAATTACATTTGACCTCAATTTCCAAACAATACAAAACCTTTTAGGTGCATCAAAACAATATAGAAACATAAGTCATTTTGCTTCACTTTTAATTAATCAATTTTTGTTATGGCTTAACTAAAACACACGTTGAGAATATAACGGTGATATCGTGAGATGGAGTAGGATTTGATTTGATTTTGAACCTTCCAACTCGTAATATTGATTTTAAAGTAAATCGATGATTATATATTAATTAATTAACTGAGAATTTAAAAGATATCTATGGTCAGTATAAAACAATTTTATACAGATATTCAATGAAAATTCAACGATTTGTCACATCACTCCACTTTTATATGATTATTTTAAGGAAAATGTTAAACAGTGCCCTCATAATAATATAGAAATTTTGTCTCGAAAATTGTGCATTCAATGTCTTAAAAATATAAAAAATTGTTTTACCGCCATTAATTTAGCATGACCCTTATTTAAAAACTATTTGTTTGACACGGAAGAATGATGATTTTTTATTAGATGTCCGTGTAAAATAATTTTACACTGTCAACCAATATCAGCCATATTTTCCGCCACGTCATTCCGTTTCACCTCACTTTCTTAATATAATATAGCAAAATGATACACATTCTAATCGTTTATTAGATGATGTGTAAAATTATTTTACACGTGCATCTTTTAAACTCTTAATTAAAAAAAAATGTAAAGGAAAAGACAATGTAAGCAAGCGTGTGCGTGTGTAATGGTTGCGGTCCTCTTACACGGAAATATGGAAAAACAAAAAACTGTGACCAATTCTATTTGACTACGAGTGTGCAAACCATTTCATTCTTCACTTTTTTTATTACACAAATTAATCAAAATCATACACTAAACATTTACTTATACTATACTATTAATTACTCCTATAAACGCTGTCGTTGAATCGAATGGCCAAATTATGATTCATTGGAACACTAGTCTATTTCATCCTATACATAATTTTGTCCAATATATACACAAACTCATCAAATTTATTATTAATCCTTCCATCACTTCTTCATCTAATTTATAATTATATTTTGCTAGCTTAATTGTGCTAACAATAAGCACAAGAAGAAGGAGCTAGCTAGCCATGACAATGATGATGATGAAGAAGTGGTGGTTGGGTTCAAAGCATAGCAACAAACAAGCAATGAAATTCAACCAATTAAAGCTTGAATTTGGTCTTTTTGGAGCTAACGTTGCCACTGCAAATGACAAATTAGCCATTGAGATAATAGAGATTAAGAAATGTAATGAAAATTTTTCTTCTTCTTCTTGTTCAATGGTTCCTTTTCATCGTACCTTAAAACCACCTTGTACTCACACCACTCCCTGCCGTAGATTTGTCACTGCTGTTAAAGATCCTTCTCTTATTTGGGACAATCGGGACCTCTGTGTCTTCGACCTCGTACTCAAAGATTCTTGCCATGTGGCATTTCATGTCTTATATGTAAGATTCAGTAACATCTTGTTCTGTTTCTAACTTCTTCATTTTTCATTCATATTTTGTTTATTTAGTTAATTTGTTATGATTTGTGTATATAGGGACATGGTGATGCGGAAGAATCAAAAAGTAAAATGAAGGTGATCGGAAAAGTTTCTATGATCCTTGGCATGGAGGAGATGAAGATTGAACCCAATATTCAAAGGAAGCTTCCAATAAGGTTAAAAGTCAATGGCTTAATCATTGAAGCTACCCTTTCGGTATGCTCCAATTTTCCTTTCTTTTATTTATTTTAGGTTTTTATTTAATTACTATCTTTTTAACAATTTATCGTCTCAGTACATATAGTTCAGTTGGTAGGAACATTACATGTAATATATATGACCGAAATTCGAACTCTGATATTCTCATTTATTCACTTGTAAGTTACTTGACCAAAACTTTTAACCACTTTGTATTCAATTGGTCAAACCCAATTCACAAGCACAAGCATAAATAACTCTATCACCCATTTTGTACGTATATACGGATAGTGGATACCGCTACAATACAAGCTCATAAAGACAAATGAAATAAGTCGTGTCCTATATTGTTGTATGCAATATGAATGAGTTGATTAATTATATGGCTAAGAACAAACCATCATTCTCTATCAATCAAATTCATTTTCCATATATTGACCACCATCGAATCTAGAAAGACTAGTCTTTAATTTTTCATTTTAATATTGTCTAGTGGTTTACAAAGTAATTGTAGCTAAATTAAGAATTTTAATTAATTTAGAGTGAATCAATTAAGAATTAAGAGTTTAGCTAAATTGTAATTCTAATTAATTAATTACAATTTTTAACGGTAATGGTTAATACTTTTTAACAGGTTTCTCTAAGGTTATTGAAGCATAGGAATTCTGATGATGACGATGATGAGCCAACAATAACTTTCGAAACCGCGGTGAAGTCAGATAAGAATGACAGGCCTATTGAAGGAAAAGTGAAGTATTTGACATGCTTGACTAAGAAAAACAATGGAAAATTTGATGAAGGTGATGAAAATCCTTATGAATCAGATGGATCCCCTGTGTTTGATTCCGATGATTCATCGAACGAGTCCACAACAACAAGAAGCAATGGCAGTTCAAGTAGCAATAGCCCCACTGAGCCAAGAGTTACATTTCTAAGCTCAGACATAAAGACAAGTTTGGACACATTACATAGAAATAGAAGTTTCAGGGGGTGGAAGAACTTTAAGACAACCTCTCAAACTCCTTTCATGGTATGTAAATTCTAATCTAACTTCCGAGTTTGATTTCTGGTGGAAACAATTTTTTATCAGACTTTACTTATCTTGCGGTCGAAGGACTAGATTGACTGTTTAATCTCTGTTTAGTAATAGTCCTTTTTGTTTGTAACAAAGTGCATGACTAACATGGTTCTAACAACATTTTTGCAGAAATCAGATGAACTTTCGCCACGATCAAACCTTCAAGGCAATGCAAGCAAATGGGAAACCAAATATATTTTAAGTAGAGATGGCAAAGCAAAGCTCAAAACCAATGTGTTTTATGCTTCTTTTGATCAAAGAAGTGAAAAGGCATCAGGGGAGAGTGCATGCACAGTGTTAGTTGCATTAATAGCTCATTGGCTCCATTCAAATCAAGGTATACCAACAAGACCACAATTTGACAACCTCATTACACAAGGTTCATCTGAATGGAGAAAGTTATGCAAAAATGATTACTACTCGAAACTTTTTCCGGATAAACATTTTGATTTAGAGACAGTTATAGATGCTAGTTTGAGACCTCTAATTGTTCTGCCTCAAAAATCATACACAGGATTTTTCTCCCCTGAGAAGTTTCATTGCTTAGAAGGAGTTATGTCTTTTGATGAGATATGGAATGAGATAAACAATAACAATGTGGTTGATTTTGAGCCAAGAATTTACATAGTTAGTTGGAACGATCATTTCTTTGTTTTGAAGGTAGAGGTTGATGCTTACTATATTATTGATTCATTGGGTGAGAGACTTTTTGAAGGGTGTCAAAGAGCATTTGTATTGAAGTTTGATGATTCATGTGTGATGTATGGAAAAAAGGACTTGGTTGAAGAAGTTAATTCAACTTTGAAGGAAAATGGGGGTGTGAAGAGTAATTCAAAAAGTGAGGAAAGTTTTGAGATAGTTTGTCGCGGAAAAGAGTGTTGTAAAGAGTTTATTAAACGATTCCTTGCTGCAATATCGGTTAGAGAACTTGTGAAAGAGGAGAAGAAATGGTGTGTTTCAAATCCTTATCTTCATCGGCAATTGCAGATTGATTTTCATTTTAGCACACCATTGTCGTCTTCCACATCTTCTATGTTGTACTTCTTGACAAATGAACATCTAAAAGCCTAACAAATGGACCTACTTGCCATACAATTGAGGTTAGGAAATGCGGTAAGAAATTTAAGAAATTTTGACTGTTTGATGAAGATCGAATAATTTGTATTGAGTCCGACTTTACCATATCACTTTTGAACTACATTTCAGAATTTCTAATTGTACAATCCTCATCGACAATACATAATGACAATTGTGAACTGGAAAATTAGAATCTTCAACTATTTTGCCTAATATATGGCATTTTTTTCTCGTTTAGACTAGGAAGACATTACTCGATTTTGATTAACTGCTTGTGAAAGTTTTTTTTGGTTAAAATGTGCTTACATTTTTTGGCTTATATAATGGTCCTTTTGTAAATTTATAAATGCTTATAGAAATTTATAAAAAGTGTTCTCTAATTATAATTCAGTTGGTAAAGACACCGTTATATGTCACATTCTTGATTTTCTCTCAACCAAACATCTTGTTGCCACTAGCGTCCTTTTGAAGAGGTGGACTTATCTATGGCCCTCAATTCTCGACTTCTCGTTACCAACTTCAAGGAGAGACATGTTATTTCGGTGAAGAAGAAAAACTTATTTGCTTTAATGACTTCGTGACTTTTCTTCTATAGACTCCCCTCACTCAAAACCCTTAGTATCCATTTTTCTACATTTTCAAATGGTCGAGATTTTTTGTTGCTTTTGGCAGGACGTTCGATTCTTGAAGATTTACTTGTATATGATATGATATGATTTGATTCTTGAAGTTTATGAAAATTATGGGGCTAAAACTGCTATTTTAAAAGTCAAAAGGGTCAAAATTACAAATTTGTGAAAGTTAGAGGCCAAAAATAATTTTTTTTGGAAATGAAGAGGGTTTTCGCCCGCCAAAAATACAAGTTATCCTACCTCTTTTTGACTATAATAATAGGCTTACTATTTTTTTTAGGATACTTAATATGCTTACTTAACAATGACAAAAAGTGGTCACGTGAGTTTAACTCAATTAGTAGGACATTGCATTATATATGTAGGGATCGGGATTCGCACTCCGGCCATCCTACTTTATCCACATTAAGGGTGAAATTTCTAGCCGCTAGACTACATGACAGAAAAAAATGACAAAAATTGTCAATAAATAATAACAAAATAATATAAATTTCTGTCCATAAATTTTAACTCAACTGACATACATATTAAAATTATTAGATCATAAATGTAAAAACTATTAGATTGAATGAATGCCATGATTGGAATTTGAACTTTGGTCCATTCACTTTATGTGTGTGTGATTTTTCCATCACTTATAAAAAAAAACATTTGTCCTTGTTTGTTTTATTTTTATTTTATTTCAGTCAAAAAGAAACATATTATTATCTCAATAACATATTTTTATTTTATTTTTAGTCAAAAGGAAACAGATTTTTACTTTTTAGTCAAAAAGAAACATATTTTTATTTTGACCATTAGTCAAGTCAAAAAACATAAATTTTAAAAAAGAAAACAGTATTTAAAAGACTAAAGTAATATCTGAAGAAAAAGAAAATCCAACACAAAAATTATTAAACTTTGACCATATTTTCCTATAATTAATTATTAAGAATATACAATTTGATTATTATTTTAAAAATAATAAATTTTTAATTTTTTTTGTAGAAATCTCAAATGTGAATAAATGAAATATAACTAGAATAACAAAACAAGATTTCTATTAATAAATATTTTTATCACAACTTTCTCATAAATTAAATGACGCTATTAATATTTTTAATAGTAAATTTAAAATTATTTAATAATTTTTTAGGAGTGCTTATAACACACTCTTCCCAACGTACTCTATCTAATTGGTTGAAATTCAAATGGATCTCACTAAATCATGTAGGTCCCACATAAATTTGGTGGGGTCCATTTAAAATTTAACCAATTAAAAAGAGTGTGTTGCTAACATAATTCATAATTTTTTTATCAAAACTTTGAATGAAATATGATTCTTAATATTTTTTGCGAGGATTATTCTTTTTATAATCAATAGATTAAAGAAAAAGGAAACTATTATTTTTGTGATTATTGTTATAATAATAATTATTTTTTGACTCATTATAATAATAATAATTATTATTAGTATTATTCAAATGTTAATAATAAAGTAATATGCAGATAAGGAAACATTCAATGGATAATTAATTAGAATAAATCATTATTTATTTAAAAATAAATATATTGTTGACCAAAAAAGTTAAAATCTTGTATACTAATCAGAGATAATTTATAAAATTATACTTTTTTGAAAATATTTTTCTTTTTCATATTTTGTGAAGTACTTCATCTATATTGGTTAACATTTTCCCATAAAATACAGGCACAAATTTTTCTTTCATTACTTATATAATAAGGTTAAAAACTAATTTACAATTTCAATTTCTCTAGTATAATTTACCTGAAATTGTGAGGTATATTAGTCTTGGAGTGGACTACATTTAAACTCTTACTCCCTCCGTTTTATAGAGTGTCAATTGTAATATATTAAAAAAATTAAATAAATAAATAAAGAGAATAATAAATTACAAAATTATTTTTATTTTTGAACAAGACAAAATTATTTTTATTAACCATTACGTGTTTACTTAAAATAAAATATTAATGACAAAAAAGTTTTTTTTTTGCGTGCTCTGATACTTACCATATATACAAAACAAATTGCGCTTTTATATACCAATGACGGAAAACAGTTCATATTTTCCTCATAAGTCATCGTTGCGTGCAAAGGCTCATATCTGTGTGCATTTCCGATTCTCAACATAATGGTTCTCATTCCTATCGAACAACTCCATTTATTTCACAAAATGGACCGTACAATTTTCTCATGTCTAGTGAACCATTGCGGCCGTGAGCCATCAGAATCTCTTCTTATCATAGCCTTGTGGCTTTGGCTAGAAAGCATTGGTTTTCCAAGTCTTATATTGAAATTGGCTAGTTTTCCTCTTATTACCATCAATTATGTGGCCCAAGAAGCTGTATTTTGCTTGGAGTGTTTGGAGTCAGGCAATTTTTCCATCCTAAGTATTGGTGGTTTGCTTCTAACACAAACTATAATGGAGAGGGAAATATCTCTCACACTTTTCAAATTGAAAAGGTACACTATAATAGCTCATATACAAAATGTGCTAAATAACACATGTGCTAGAATTTTCAATGATATTTTACTATCTTTGAAAAGCACTTGTGTTAGTAAATTAGTACTACCTTACCCTTATTATAGACCCATGATTGTTCGTGGTTTCCCTCATTCATTATTTGGTGAATTCAATATTCCACCAACAAATTTTGAGAGTAATTTTTATTTGGTTGATCGAAGGATATGGGAAAATAGGAGATTATTTGATGACGTGGAAGATGAAGATAAAACTATATTTTTAACATTTTCTAGGGGCTTTCCGGTTACTAGAGAAGAGGTGAGATATTTATTTACAAACCAGTTTGGAGTTTATTGTATCAAGAATATGCGTATGGGGAGTGTAAATTCAAATGGTCAAGTTTTGTATGCAACTATTGTTATGAATAATGTGAAGACATTTGATCGAATTCTAAATGGGAGAAGCCTCGCAAAATTTCATGTCAATGGGAAGCATATTTGGGCTCGTAAGTATAAGCGGCGAGAATAAATTTTGTTACTTTTGATAGGAAAGAAATAAGAGAGGTAAAAACCCACATTTTCCTGATTTTATTGTTATGTTTGGTAAAGTACAATTTTGAACTTTTGAGAGTGAAATGTAACACAAATTAGTCTCGATACACTTATTTGCAATAAAGTGATTAATTCTCTCTATATGCTATTAGAATAGTTTTGGTTGCATCTTATTTTATTGGATTGAATTGAGCCATACATTTGAACATAAAGTGGCTGTCTTGATTTTAATTGATGCTTAAAATTTTGCATTTGAAAATGCTACTTCTATGGTTTTCGAATTCATTTATTGACAGTCTTTGTAATCGAATGTTTTTTTACACATTCTGACATCATATAGATATATATATGGTTTTGTGTCAGAATAACAATTATATTCATGTATATACTTGTCCGACTGTAATAAATATAGACCGTTCAATATTAAACCAGCGGTTGAGATTATCTTATTGTATGAAATTGTGTTTGTAATTTAAACTGTCTGATCTCAATTGAATGACTGAGATGTGTTACAATGAAAAATTGTGTCAAATCATTACTACTCATAATTCAGATTCAAATACTTGACAATTGATATTCCAATATATTTGGTATATGGTGGAAATATGGAAATTTTGCAGTTGGGGTATTTTGATGCATTATAATTTGTGTGCCAATTGTTTACGTTAAGTGAAACTTATGTGTTATTTACTCATTTAAAAGGTCCAAACTTTTATTGAGGTATGTTTATTTTCTATTTTCTTTTATTGAGGTAGTATTTATTTACTATTAAAAATTGAAATGCTATTTAAAAAAACGATTGATAGTCGCACCTATCACATTTAGAATTTGTATATTATGTTATTTTTTATCAAATAGTGAGACATATTAATATAGTGATGAAAATACCAATATAGTTTGGTTTTTCATTATGTTATGGTGTTTCTTTTTACTCATATTGACATATCAACTTCAATATATTTTAAAAAAAAGCAATTCAATGCATTATACATTCAATCAATAATTTGTGCATGAGATCTATAGATATATATATTCTGTTGTTGATCCTTAATTAGTTGAGTGATGATTGATATTGAACTTGGTAGGAAGAAATACGGTTTGATCTCCCGCAACTACGGTCAGAAGGAGACTGAAATCACTTGATGCTAAAACTAACTCCCGAATTAGATTGAACAATTCAATGAGCGGGTACTGATGGTAAAAACAATAAAAAATATTATAGTCAATTTAATTTTATCACATTTATAGATATTACCAATGTCACGATTTTGATTAGGTTCAACTTTCAACAAGCAGCCATGACACTTTTAACTTAACTGTTGATGAGGATGACACAAGCATCGATGCATCAAATGTCATTTCTAAGTGTGGGGAAGTGTTAGATGTACGGGCTATGCGTCAATTTGAATGAGAACTCTTAACACCATATTTTGGTGAAGATTTATTTTAGTATTCCCTCCGATTCTAATTATAAGAAGAAGAAAAAAAAATTGGATTCATGGAATGTTTGATGTATTTTGGTCTATAATATTCATCAAATATTTCATGAACCTAAAAAATAATTTTTTTTCTTATAATTAGAACCGAATGGAGTATTTTACATAATTTTTTTATGGTTTAGTTGAAATTTCTATAAAAATAAAATTAGATAAGTCCTTGACATTTTAAAATTGGTGACAAGTTTTCTCTCGCGTATATCGGATATTCTCTATGTGCAATTATAAATACTAACCCTCAGACTATATGAGACTAAAATGAGAGACAAACTCTCCCTAAAAGTGATAAACTAGTTGATAGCTGATCAACTCATCTTGCGTTCTGAGTTAGGCTCTGTTTGGTAAAAAAATAGCGGATGACCGATAAATTAGTTTATAGCGGATGAATTTATAGCAAATAACTTATAAACTAACTGAGTGAATTTGTAGTGTTTGATAAAATTAACGGTTAACTAGCATATAAGTATGAAATGAAATAAAAAAATATGTTTAATTAATATTTAATTTTTTCAAGGGGTAAAATTGAAGAAAAAAAATATGGAGGGTGTATTGGATTGAGATTTCAATGGATTTTAAAAGACTTTTTTATATTAAAAAATTTTATTGGTATTCAATCAAGATTTTTATAAAATCAAATCAAATATTGTGGTATTCAATTAAGACAATTAAGATTTTTTTTCAGGGCAATGAAATCCGCCGTTATTCGATTGAGATTTCTCATGACTTATAAAATGTCACTTGATATTCAAAAATCAACGGATTTTGGTGGATTCTTTCATGTAGTGGATTTCATGAGACTTTTTAGTTAAAAATACACTTGATAGACTCTTCCAACAATCTCACTAAAAACCTTGAGACTTTTTCAAACTCTCCAAGACTTTTTTTCTTTTTAAAGTTCATCATCACTGTACCAGAATTTTTCTTCTTCTTTTCTTTCTTCACTTGCTTATCAAATATGATTTTTTCAATTTTTCTTTTTGAACAAATTATGCAACTTTTTTTCATATTGGATTCAATACTTTTGCTATTTCTTGTGTTATTCCGGCCATTGAAGTGAATTATGCAGTTGGTTAACAATAAAAAATTACATTTTTTTTTATATACACAATCGGTAATCGGTGATTCACTTGCTCCATATGCTTTCTTTTCCAACATCGTACGTAAAGAAAAACACAAAACTTTTCATCGTATTTTTTTTGTTGTTGTTTTGGATTCCCAAAAAAATATTTTTTATTTATTTATTACTCTTATAATTTTTTTATTAAAATTTATTGAGTCTTTTGAAATTTTCCTAATATATTTTGAGTCTTTTGAAATTTTCCTAATATATAAAGTATTATGAAATCTTGTATGTAAAAAGTCTTTTAAAAAAAATCTCTCAAAATCCATTCAAATCATGTGTTAAAAATATTGATTGTAAAAACTCTTTTGAAAAAATCTTTTAAAATCTCACAAAATCAATATAATCCCACAAAGTCTTTTAAAATCTTCAAGACTTTTTTTTGTCAAAATAGTCTTTCAAAATCTCAATCGAATACACCACCTTAAGTCATAAATTCATAAGATATAACATCTAAAAAAAAGTTATAATTTAGTAAAATAAACTATAACTTAAAATGAAAAACCATTAACAAACATAATTTTTTCTAGGCGGTTTCAGGTTGAAGCCCGCTTAGGTCTGAAGAATAGTGTTTGTGCCTCCAACTCAATAGAAAGAGAGACCAAAATTCATTCATTCTATGTGATTTGAAGAGAGGTTAGCAATAGTACTGCATCCTTAATTAACATAGTAAGTGTTTAATTTGTTCTTAATCATTCTTCACAATCTGCCATTTTTTTATTTCATTAATCGATGATATTTTTTTTCTACAATAATACGAGTAGCTATATAGGGTTTCTTTCTATGAAGCACAGACAAATGTGTTCCAGTGTCGGACACGCATCAGTGTCATAAACATGATACCAACACTTATGATTACATTACATTGAATTATGTCATTTTCTCAAACTACTATCGTATCAACATATACGTGTCCGTGTGGCAACAGGTGTCTGTGTCGTATCTGGTCTCTGTGTCGTATCTGATGTCCATATATGTGGTGTCCATTTATGTATCGGTGCTTCATAGGTATATTTGGATGGAGTTTTTCTTGTTTGATTTAAGGAAATATACATTCATGTGTAATCTGCTTTTAGTTGTAGTGTTTCTAAATCGATTTGGTGTATTAGTTTTATTTCTTATGTTGGAACTTTGCATTTTGGTTGCTTTATGTTATGCAGGAAATTCAAGTTTTATCACTCCACAAATGTCTTCAATTGCGAATGATCATGATGTGATCAGTAGTTTACCTGACACTGTCCTCTGTCATATTCTCTCTTTTATCCCAACCACAGAGGCTGTTGCTACTAGTGTCCTTTCGAAGAGGTGGACTCATCTATGGCGGTCAGTTCCCAGTCTCAACATCTGTGACATGAATGTGGATGACCTAGAAGACTATTATCGTTTCAACGAGTTTGTGTACTCTGTGTTGCTAGCACGTAATAATACTTCCATTAAGAGTTCCATCATTGACATTTGGTATGATGATCCTCGTATTGGACGTCTTGGCTTTGCCAATGTTATCAAATGGATCAATTCTCTAGTACAACACGGACTTGAGCGCCTCGAAATGTGCGTAGGCACGGTTAATCATAATCTCCAATTGCCTATTAGCATTCTTAGTTGCAGGACCCTTGTTGTTCTCGACGCTTTTGGGTTTACTGTTAGCGGTTTTTCTTCCGTTAGACTCCCCTCCCTCAAAATCCTTTGTTTCCAAGATACTATATTTCTAAATGCTCGAGATTTATTTTTGCTTCTGAGCGGATGTCCAATTCTTGAGGATTTACATGGAACTAATTTACATTCCCAGTCAGGGGACTCTCTATCCTATCAAGAGTGCGAAAGCTTAAGCTTAAGCAAGTTGATCAAAGCACGACTGTCTCACACTTTTTGTCATTTTCCGTTGAAAGCACTGCGTAACGTGAATGAACTTTACATAGAAATAAATAAGGTTTGTAATTTATTGTTGCTATATGAATATATTGTACCAGAAGAATACAATTGATTTGTATTTTTGTTTTCGCTTTGTTCTTTTTCTTGTCTTTTTGAGAATTTTGACCTTATTTATGACTATATCTTTCTTTCAATGTTTTCTTGTTTAGGTGTATCGATGTTTTGATGAGATTCCTACCTTTCATAATTTGACAAAGTTGAAACTTTACTCTATCAACTATAATTGGAATTTGTTAGTACAAGTGCTCAATCATTGCCCCAACCTTCAACAAGTCGAGCTTAGTCAGGTTTGTTAAGTTTAGGGATCGTGTCTGATTTATTATTTCTTCACATACCATTTTTTATTTATTTTTCTTTATTAATTAATAGGGCACCTATGGTGGTGCTGGGAAAAGAGAAAATGACCAGGAAAATTGGGTGGATCCAATATCTGTTCCGCAGTGCATTTCATTACACCTTAAAACTTGCACACTTTGGTATTTCAGAGGCCAACAAGGCGAGCTTCAGTTAGCAAAGTATATTCTTAATCATGCAAGAGTTTTGCAAACTATGAAAATCTGTTGCCGTGATAGCCTAAAAAAAGAAAGAGAATTATCCTTATACTCAAAGGTCTCTCCGACATGTGAACTTATTTTTGACGTGTTCAGGTTCCATAAGGAGGAGTCCCTCTCTGACTCTGATTAACTTCTACTATTTAACAATTAGGTTTGTTGCCTTGAATTATGAACCTTAATGATCATGAACTTTATGTCGCCGCATAGGTTAAGGAAAAGTTATACTTAAATTTGTAGACCTGTTTTTATAAATTGTTAATGACTTCAATTAAATCCTTGTTTTCAGTGTTTGTCGATTTTCCAGTAGTTGTTGTATGCTAAATTCATTTTCTATGCATGACCAATGCAGAAGAGTGAATGTCGTACGTTAGTGTTTCTCATGTGCTAATTTATGATTTGATGCATGGTCTTTGACACAAAAGCACTTAATATTGCAAGCAAAATACATAGTCAAAGCCTATTCTGTTATTTAACAAAGTCAGAAACAAAGGAAATGACCGTGTATGGCCTAAGCGTCATACATGATAATGTGGAAACACAAAATAATATTTAGTAGAGAGGACAATAATGGCAAGCATAAAGGTGAGTCCTTCCAGCTTGGATGGCGCTTACGGAGACTTCTGTTCCATGGTGGTTTCATATACGAAGTGATTATACAGATTACTAATGATATAGGTTTGTTTTGGAACCATTCAGCTTATCAATTGCTACTTCAATACTCGGTATACCTGTGAGAACAGAGAAACCACTTTTACCGAGTTAAAAAGAATATTGAATTGAGAATGAGAAGTCCTAGATTTTGAACTGTCTTAATGCGCATTTTGGGAAGTCTGTTTAGGGTTTCAATTCAGTTGTTCAATTGCCAATTTTATACTAACTGTAGAAGATGGTTGATAGACTCAACTTTCAAGACATTAGGAATAACATTTTTTATGCTCTTACTTAAGATTCTGGCGTTGCACATTAACAATGTCTTGTTACAACTTCATACACTCGAGCAAACAACTTCGAAAAATAGAAGCCACAAACACTATGCTCGAGAAACTTAACTAACTGCCATGACTCAATTAAAGCATGGACAAAGATTAAACGAGTAGTTGATCGCAAAAGAATTTTCATCAATTGAATTTTTGTTCTTTAAATGTAAGTAGTAGTTCTTCTATCCTGTTTTTTTAATTAACTTCTACTATGTAATTGCTGGGTTTAGTGGAGCAAATGTTATCCTTAAAACTTGTTAACCACCTCTTTTTGCTTAATTTCTAACATGTTCTTAGGACTCCTCTGTTTTGATATCTCAACTTTTATCTACTGGTTAACCTTTGTAGTACTGATAAAATTTGGACTTGCATTTCTTGTTGCTGCTATTTTTAAAGATCCTGTATTTTTCTACTTTGATTTCATCCTTGTATGGTACTGAATTTGTTACAGATTTATCACTAAATTTTTTCAATGGAACTAAAAACATGATCACATGTTATTTTTTATTAACTATTAAACTATTTGGAGTTTTCGACCTATATTCTGCATAGTTTTTGCCTTACACTGTGGCATGCTTCAGTTAATCAACTTTTACATTAGAGGATGTATTTTATTTTATTTTTCTAGTCCAATGGCTAGAAATTCACCTATGAGGTGAATAAGTGGGAAATCCTGGATGTGAATTTCGGTCCCCGCATATAAACTGTGATGTCGTGATCTGTGTATACTATGTACTCCCTACGTCCCATTTTATAAGAGTCGTTTTGACTTAAATGACACTATTTATTTATAAGTGTAGCTCAAATGGTAGCTACCAGGGACATTATTGGAGTGGCCGGGGTTCGAACCCCGGATTCCACGCTTCTCCACATTTAAAATGTGTGAGTCTTGCCATTTAGGCTACTTGATCAAAAAAAAAAAAAAAGATATAAATATTAGCATTTTTTTTAACGGAAAATTGTTATTTGTTAGTATATTACATTATATGTTGGATTTTCTCCTTGCCAAGACTTGAGCCTCGGATCTCCAACTCCTTTAACCCTTAGCTCAACCAGTTGTGCTACCATTTGTTTTGATGAGTATTTTCAAATATCAAGTTTCTACAATTTTTACTAATAAAGAATTAAAAATATTAGTGATCAAAATTGTGCGTTGACATATTGTTGGGTCATCACGAGGGGGCAGCCAGAGGATCATCCACATTGGGTTCAAGAACAACTCTACAAGTGAGTTGGACACCACACTCTTACCCAAAACCTTAAGGCGTTAGGTTTATGGGTCCTCTTACTTATAAAGTGTTCAACCTCCACTATTTTAAGCAATGTGGGACTTAACACTCACACTTGCCACAACAATCTCCCCCTCAAGTGTGAGTCCATCCATACCAGGATATGCTCCCCCTCAAGCGGAAGCTTTTTCAGTTACACTACACTTGTACCGCCGTTGCCACACTGCACACGGAACACGCCGCCTGACCACCTTTGTCAGGAAGACTTTCGATAAAAGGAGCCGGTCGAACCCTTTGTCGAACCATCGGCTCTGATACCACTGTTGGGTCGCTACGAGGGGGCAGCCAGGGGGATCATCCACATTGGGTCTAAGAACAACTTCACAAGTGAGTTGGACACCACACTCTTACCCAAAACCTTAAGGTGTTAGGTTTATGGGTCCTCTTACTTATAAAGTGTTCAACCTCCACTATTTTAAGCAATGTGGGACTTAACACTCACACTTGCCACAACACATATATGCAGTAGTCAAACTATATCTTATATTTTGGGTAGATCATAAGGTTCATAGACATGATAAGTCACCGGTCTCTTTCATGTAAATTATTTCTTGAGAAAAATGATTTAACAGAAAAGAAATGTGACATTTCATAATGTGGTTTTTACTACTTAGTTTATTTGCTTGATAAATGTATTTAGTTTGAAAGATGATATGTGTTTTAGTTATTAGCAGTGCTATATAACACGACTGCTTTTCCGTCTTAGTTGCAGGAGCACGACTGTTTTAGATATCAATTAGATTCATTGCATAATTAATTATCTGATTGATAGTATAGAGCGGATACATGTTAATATTTGCAGCACAAATTTGGTGTATTAGTTTTTATTTCTTAGGTTGGAACTTGGCATTTTGGTTGCTTTATGTTATGTAGGAAATTCAAGTTTTATCACTCCACAAATGTCTTCAATTGTGAATGATCACGATGTGATCAGTAGTTTACCCGACATTGTCCTCTATTTTCTCTCTTTTATCCCAACCAAAGAGGTTGTTGCTGCTAGTGTCCTTTCGAAGAGGTGGACTCATGGTCGTTCCCAGTCTC
The DNA here is from genome assembly GCA_951799995.1 of Trifolium subterraneum. NCBI lineage: Eukaryota > Viridiplantae > Streptophyta > Magnoliopsida > Fabales > Fabaceae > Trifolium > Trifolium subterraneum. The sequence goes on along the minus strand of OX637468.1, from coordinate 50,498,249 downwards.
AACTTTTGTGACGTGAATTTGGATGACTTAGAAGACTGTTATCGCTTTAACGAGTTTGTGTACTCTGTGTTACTAGCACGTAATAATACTTCCATCAAGAGTTCCATCATCGACATTTGGTATGATCATCCTCATGTTGGACGTCTTGGCTTTTCTAATGTCATCAAATGGATCAATTCTCTAGTACAATGTGGACTTGAGCGCCTCGAAATGTGCGTAGGCACGGTTGAACATAATCTCCAATTGCCTATTAGCATTCTTAGTTGTAGGACCCTTGTTGTTCTCGACGCTTTTGGGTTTACTGTGAACGGTTTTTCTTCCGTTAGACTCCTCTCCCTCAAAATCCTTTGTTTCCAAGATACTATATTTCTAAATGCTCGAGATTTACTTTTGCTTATGACCGGATGTCCAATTCTTGAGGATTTACATACAACTAATTTACATTTCTAGTCAGAGGACTCTCTATCCTATCAAGAGTGCGAAAGCTTAAGCAAGTTGATCAAAGTACTACGTAACGTGAATGAACTTTACATAGAAATAAATAAGGTTTGAAATTTATTGTTGTCATGGCTCTGTTTGGTAAGCACAAAAAGCTAGCTTATAGCTCATAAGCTAAAAGCCCTATTTGGTAACAGTCTTTTCGTTACGAGCTTTTAGCTTATTTTGACTAGCTTATAGCTTATTTTCAAACGCTATTTCAATTAGCTTATAGCTTATTGTCTTTTCTTCCACTTTTACCCTTATTATTTTAACTAAAACTCAATTTTACCCTTTAGTACTTATTTTGATTATTATTTTGGATTAATATAATTTAGTCAAAATTATTTTTTTTGAACAAGAATAATTAACATTATTTTAATATTTATTATATTTTTATTGCAAAATTTATATAACACATGTGCTATATATGACGAGTGAACATCCTCACAATTTTTTTGAACTAATTTTTCACTCTCTACTTTTACAAAATTGACTTTTTAGCCCAATTAATTTTAGGAGTTGTATATTTTATCTACTTGTTCACAAAATTGACTTTTTATTTGTAAAAGTAGTATATTTTTGCACCCACAGATCTATACAAACCAGTTAATTTACTCTATTAATTTTTTTAAAAAAAAAGTAATATTCAACTCACATAATGTACAAAAAAAAAACTCACATGCGTTGTGAAATCTCGAATCAAATTAGTATAATATTATTATTATTATCTATTTATTGTATAGGTTGCAATTAAGTTTTACAATAATATAATTTATATATACAATTAAATATATTTTACTGTAATGTTTACTTTTTTAATAAAAGGTAAAAATATTTAAAATCATTTTTTCAAATAAAAAATATTTTTTAATAATATCTTAAATATTAATTTATATAGATATTATTATAAAGTGATAATGCCCTTTCATGTAATTTTACATTATCAGCTAATTAAACAGCTAATTTTACCAAACACTTCAATTAGCTTATCATCTATAAGCTATAAGCTATAAGCTATAAGCTATAAGTTATAAGCTATAAGCTAGCTTATCAGCTAACCGCTATTTTTACCAAACAGAGCCTATATGAATATATTGTACTAGAACAATACGATTGATTTGTATTTTTGTTTTTGCTTTGTTCTTTTTCTTGTCTTTTGAGAATTTTGACCTTATTTATGACTGTATATCTTTTAATGTTTTCTTGTTTAGGTGTATAGATGTTTTGATGAAATTCCTACCTTTCATAATTTTGGTTCTAACTCATGTTGTTTGTCCTAAAAGTGACAAAAAAAAAGAAGTGAATTTTGGTTTAAAAAAATGAAAAATTCTAATACTATCAACTAAGTAAAAAAATAAATGAAAAGTTAACTAAAGTAAAATTATTTTTTTTGTTTTTATTAAGTAGTTTGATGGCTATAAATTGCATCCTTAAGAGTGGATATGTGAAATTATCGGAGTTCGAATCCGAAAATCAATTTTTATAACAAAAAAATAATAAAATTACAGCTATATCAAACATCTTTAAATCAATTTTTACTGTAACTGCGCCTTTGCCAATGGTGAAGCTGGGCTGTTTCACACTGATTTACTACGGACTACTGTCAATCTTTTGGTTTTATTCGCTAATAGGCGACGTCGTTTCAAACTCTAAATTAGGTTTGAAGAACAGTGCTTGTTGTGCCCCAAATCAACAGAAGAAGAATGGTAATCTGGAAAGATTAAGAGAATACACACTGGAGTTCGAAGAGACTAAATAAAAAGTGAGTAGCATATTTAATTAACCTAACGAATATAAATAACTTGTTCTTAATTACTCCATTTTGCATAATGTGCATTTTTCATATTTTTCATTGCAATTATCCAGTTTTACAGCAGTTATGGTATTTATGTAGAAAAATTTCAGCACAAATTTGGTGAATTAGTTGTTCTTATTTTGTAAAGCAAAAAATAACTGTTTTTTTTTAGATTCATTGGAAAAGAAGTGTATCTGGGGGGGCGTTTGGATTACTTATTTTTGAGCTTATGCAATTTTTATGTATTATTATAAGTTTGTCAAGGTAGTTTATGATAAAATAGCTTATAAAAATATCATTTTCACTAGTGTGAACTTATAAAATAGCATAAAACTTAATTTATATTGCATAAGCTGTTTGCATAAGCTCAAAAACAAGCTAATCCAAACGGGCCCCTAGTCTATAATGTATATCAGTTACATTCATTTTCAATGAATCTAAAAATTCAATTTTTACTTGTATATATGAGACCGGAGGGAGTACTGAAACTTACCATTTTGGTTGCTTTGCATTTTGCAGAAAATTCAACTAGAAATGTCATCAATTACTGATGACGATGATATTATCAGCACTTTACCAGATGCTGTCATCTGTCATATTCTCTCTTTTCTCCACACCAAACAGTCTGTTGCCACTAGCATTCTTTCAAAGAGGTGGATAAATCTCTAGCGCTCAGTTCCTGTTCTCGATTTCTGGGATGTGGAGTTAGATGATCGAGAAACCTATTTTCGTTTTAATGAGTTTGTGTACTCAGTTTTGCTCTCGCGTAATTCCATCAAGAGTTTCTTCATCGACATTTGGTATGATGATCCTGATCTTGCCCATCTTGGCATTCCCAATGTCATCAAATGGATCAATTATGTGGTACAACATGGAGTTGAGCACTTGAAAATCTACATAGGCACGGTAGATTTCATTCCCAAATTCCCCATTAGCATTCTCAGTTGCAGGACCCTTGTTGTTCTCCAGTTTGAGGGGTTGGTTGTGAAGGGTTTTTCTTCCATTAGACTCCCCTCTCTCGAACGCCTTCGTTTTCAAGATATTAAGTTCACAAATGTTCGAGATTTACTATTACTTTTGGCTGGATGTCCAATTCTTGAGGATTTGCGAGCAGGTTATTTATCGTTCGACTCTGAAGACACTCTTACCTACCAAGAGCGTGAAAGCTTAAGCTTAAACAAGTTGACCAAAGCAAATTTGGGTTACACTTTTTGACACTTTCCTTTGAAAGCACTTCAAAATGTGGAGCATTTGTTCGTAGAAATAAATAAGGTTTGAAATTTATTATTTTTTGTGTTAACCCTCTGGTTCCCACGGGAAGGGGGCCATAAATTTATTATGGACATACGTGATTTGTATTTTTGTTTCGGAATTTTGACCTTATTTTTGACAGTTTTTATGTTATTTATTTGTTCAGGTGTATCGAGGCTGTGACGAAATTCCTAACTTTCATAATTTGACCAACTTGGGTCTTTACTCTATCAACTATAATTGGCATTTGTTAGTAAACGTGCTCAAGCACTGTCCTAACCATCAAATTGTTGCGCTTAGTCAGGTTTGTTAAGTTTAGGGATCATATCTGATTTATTACTTCCTATTAACATGCCTTTGCAATTTATTTTATTTTATCTTTACTAATAGGGCAACGCCAATGGGACAATAGAAGATGTTCTGGAAAATAATTGGGTGGACCCAATATTTGTTCCGCAATGCCTTTCATTACAGCTTAGGACTTGCAAACTTCTGAACTTCTTAGGCCAAGAAGGCGAGCTTCTATTTGCAAGATATATTTTGAAGAATGCAAGAGTTTTGCGAACCATGAAAATCCATTGCTGTGAAGACCTCAAAATAGAAAGAGAGTTATTCTTCTGCCCAAGGGCCTCTCCTATATGTGATGTTGTTATTAAATCCGTATGTAAGTAGTACTTCTATTAACTTGTACTATGCAATTGCTAGGTTTCATGCTTTGATTTGTAGAGTTGATTTTTTTAACATGTTCATGACTTAAACTGAATCTATGTTGTCCATTTTTTGGTTATATGGTTGGAGAGTGAAATCTGTACATTTGTGTTTCTCGTGCTAAATTCTGATGTGACGCATGACCTCTTTGACACAAAAGCATGGATACATAGATTAAAATAGTTAGTTGATGCCTTTGTTCCATGGTAGTTCCACGAATGGAATGATTATCCAGGTTACTAATGATATGTTAATTTTGTATCAACTGCTACGCTGATTGTAAGGAACCATTGAACATATGCATCAATTGCTCCTTCAATACTCGGTATACCTGTGAGAACCGATAAACCACTTCTGATTAGTTAAAAAAATATTGAATTGAGAATGAAAAGGAACCTTTTGAACTATCTTGATGAGTCATTTGGTGAAACCTGTTTAGGGTTTCAATTCAATTGTTCAACCGCCATTTTAAACTAAATGAAGGAGATGGTTGATAGATTCAACTTTAAAGACAGGGATAACATTTCTTACAGCTTCATACACTTGAGCAAACAACTTCAAAAAAATAGAAGCCACAAACACCAAGCTCAAAAAACTTAACTAACTGCCATGACTCAATTAAAGCATGGAGAAAGATATTAAACGAGTAGTTGATCTCAAAAGAGTTTTCATCAATTGGTTTTTTGTTCTTTGAATGTAAGTAGTAGTTCCTCCATGTTGTTTCAGTAACTTCAATGATGTAACTGCTGGGTTTGGTGGATTGAATTGTGCACATGTTAAAAAACCATCCTTAAGATGTGTCAACCATCTATTCTATCTTATTAATGACTTCAATAAGCTAGATCTATGTTTATTCTTGTTTTTGGCAAAAGTTGCAAATTAGTGTTTCTCATCTATATCTTTGTCATGTTTTATCTTTTCTCTTTGACACAGAAGCTGCATGGATAATGATCAAACAAATAGTTGATTTCTCAGAGGAATCCATAATTGGTTTATTAAACATAGTTGGAATCCATCTCTTTGAAATATTTGGTTTATTATTAAACATGGATGGATCACTTGGCGGTTAAACTATATAAGGAATTAATAATTATAGTTTAGTTGTATGACTTGGGACTGGGTAGAAACTCATGGTTAAAATACTATGCAAGAAGAGTATGTAAGAACCACTATGAAAATGAGTGATTAAGTGAAGCTTAAGATAAGGAGTGAATCAGTAATGCTTAGGAAAAGGTTCTTCAAGAGGATAAAGGGTAGGAAGTTCTCCCACATGATGACACTATTTTATGATAACAGCTTATTTGAGCTTATTTTATAAATTGTTTTGGTTTGACTCTTCAAGTGACGTGTTTTCCTGTCAGGAGCATGCAGAGTGATCAAGAGTACATGAGTGCCACGTGTCCAAATAGTCCAATTTGCACAACAAAAGGTAAACGTGCCTTAAAACTTAAGCTCCAGCTTGTTTCATTTGATGAAACAGGTTTTGCTAAAGTCAATCGAATAGGCTGTGTAGAGTGTAGATAAGTACATACTCTACCTCTTAACTTTGAGAAAAGGGAAACAAAAATCACACAACCATGGAAACCCAAAACCACATTACAATTCAAATTTTCAATTAATCACAACAAGCTATAAATATTCTCAATCTATATATATACCATTCTGTTTTCTTTCATCTTCAAAACATCTCATCTCCACAATGCTATCACTATCACCAAAACCACGTTCTCTTTTATTTCCACTACTACTTCTATGTTTACCTCTGGTAATTTTATTCACCACCACAACTACAATCACAATCACAACTATAACAACCACTTTTTACTCCACCATACACCCCCCTAACCAAACAACAACAATAACAATCAATGAAGAAGATGAAACATTGTTCATGGTAGCTAACAATACAAAGCAAAAACCAACATTGCCTAGAAAATTAGCGTTCATGTTCTTAACAACCACTCCTTTTCCATTTGCTTCATTATGGGAATCTTACTTCAACAAAATCCCAAAAAATTTATTCAACATTTACATTCATGCGGACCCCACTTTCACCTATGACCCACCTTTTTCCGGTATTTTTTCTAACCGTCTCATTCCTTCAAAACCAACGGCTAGATTCTCTCCCACTCTCACTGCCGCGGCGCGTCGATTACTCGCACGTGCTCTCATTGACGATAGTTCAAATTTCATTTTTATCCTTTTATCTTCCTCTTGCATACCTCTTCACTCCTTCAATTTCACTTACCAAACTCTTGTTAACTCAAACAAGAGTTTCATCGAAATCCTTCACAATGAAACAGGATCCCATGACCGTTGGGCGGCACGTGGACCTTACGCGATGCTTCCCACGGTAAAGTTTGAGGACTTCCGCGTTGGATCACAGTTTTGGGCGTTGACACGTAAGCATGCGAGATTAGTTGTCAGCGATAGTAAAATTTGGCCTAAATTCTACATTCCGTGTGTGCGTTATGATATGTGTTATCCGGAGGAGAATTACTTTCCTACCCTTATTAGTATGTGGGACCCAAAGGGGAGTGTGAATGCCACGCTCACACACGTGGATTGGAAAGGGAGACACGATGGACATCCTCGGACCTATGTGGCATCTGAGATTAGTCCTAAACTGATTTGGGCTTTGCGAAAGGATAGACCTAGATATGGTCACGAAAATGGTGGGAGTAACATATTTATCCCTTCGCATAGCCCAAATATGGTACATGGAGTACATGGAGATGGTGTTGGCAGTACAGGGAGACGGCATGATCCGTTTTTGTTTGCAAGGAAGTTCTCCCCTAACTGTCTACAACCGTTGATAGAGATAGTTGACGGTGTGATCTTTCGGGATTAGAAATTGACGACAATATGTTAATGGGTGTAAATTTCATGACGTTGATGAAATAAACTTTCAAGTTGGTCTCTGAACTATCAATCTCTCTCTAATTTAGTCATAAATTTTAGAAATATACTAAATAGTTTCTAAACTATCAATAATCCATCAATCTTGTTTCTAAATTATTATTTTCTCTCATATTTTTAAATTAGTTAAAGAACTAAATTAATGTATCAATAATAGTTTAAAGACTAATTAATATATTTTAATAATTTAGAGACTAATTTGAAGAGAGTGATAATTTAGAAACTAAATCTATAGATAAATTGGTGGTATTGCCGTGGCATGAGGGGTGGAGTAATTGTATATATGACCGGATAGAGTAAGCCATTTCATGAAAATTAGGTAATTGGACCCCTATGGTGTGCTGTAGTTGTGGGAATTAGGTAATCCATATCTTGAAAACTAGGTGTTCTCTATGTTGTAGGTGGGTTTAAATGGATAGAGTAAATGTTTATAGTAATAGCCACTTTTTTCTATATTATTAATATAGACACATTAATAAAAATAAAATGGACTATAAAATGAATAGTGTCAAGAACTTACTTAATGTACTGAAATATGTCATGAACTAATTTTTCCTTTCAATAACTAAATTTATCTCTCATTTTTTGTACTTCCATTAATCTAATAATTTATTTTATTAATATTGTAATTTAATATTGTAATTAATGATTTATCTATTGCATGTTTTTTATATTACCACGATATCCTTATATGATAAGTGTTATTGTATTGTCCTCTAAATTCGTTTGAGATCGGGGTTCGAACTCTGACTCCTTGCATATATAATGTAAGCTCCCTCTATATATAATGTAAAGTTCATGTCAACTGAGTTAAACTCACGGAATATTATCAATATACTTAATAACTAATACTTAAAATATTCGTTAGGATGACCCATTAATAATGTAAAGTTAGGCATGCTATTTTTTTTTTTTTTTTTTTTTGGTCGTTAGGCATGCTATTTTATTTCTCGTAGAAAAAGAAGAAGTGAAGTTAGGCATGCCATTCGCTAATATGTCAAGTTGAATGTCTTTGTTGACATACATCATACGTAGTGTCGCTATCTCAAACACAAAATATTTGAAACGATTTTAAAAATCATGTGGAGCACTTTCTTTTTTTTATTTTATTTTCTTACAGATATGGAACACATTGAGGGATTTTCTTTTATAAATAATTTACTATTGAAAAAAAACATACTAAACTATCTTACATTAGAAATTATATCCCAAAATACTCTACTTTTGAACACCTAATACAAAAACCCCAATTAAAATGTGATAAAAGTTAGATTTATGGTTTAGTACAAAGACCAAACCAAATGGCGACATTGTTGTGAATTTATTTTTGTTTTTCTAATTTTGTAACTTGATATAATAATAGTAAAAATTAATAAAATTAACAATTCATACAAAATTATAAAATCAACTTGCACCAACTTATGGATTATGTTCAACAATTTTGGAACCGAATATTCAAACATGACCATTCGAATAAATTCTTCAACTTTGTCATTCATATTTGGTTAGAATGAAATTGGATAAATGCGATATTGAAAGCACAAATTGAGGATGACAAAACTTTCTTTTGAGTGACGGAAGCAATTTGATTATTAATCAAAGAGTAATATGGAAAGAGACCTTGGAAAATTTAGTGACAAACTATGTCGGTGTATCTTATTCAGTTAACAGTGGCAGTTCATCTTATAGAGATATCTTGAGAGATCATAATGGTTACTCCATCAAAGAATTCTATAGCAAATCAACTCGAGTAATGCTATATTTGCCAAGATGTGGGATCTTTATAGTGGAGTTAAGATAGCTCAATTTCTTTCCATTAACAAAATCATCTTTAAAGTTAATTTCCTAGTAATTGTCAATATCGTCAAGAAAGGTCATTTATCTTATTTTATGCTCCGAATTTTCTACACTATCCAACTTTTATGCCACCCAAAATGGTCAAAAGATATATGTCATGTTTCTGGACATGCAAATAAATAAGTGTACTGTGTACCCATTTTCTAACTCAGTTTCAACACATTGTCCTATTTTCTTTACAATTTGTTGATACTTGATAGTGTTTGTCCTAATCTTCGAGCTTTACTTGTAAGTAATATTGGATACATTTGCATAAGTGCTTAATAAATTTCTACAAAGATAAACCAAGAATTAATGTGATTTTGTCTCGAAAAAAATTACAATAATCAATATTAAACCCAATTTCATACACAACCACAAATAATAACTACTCCATGTGTTGACAGATCATCCTTTTTACAATTTTCACCAAACATATCGAAAACAATAGTTTCAATCAATATTCAATCCGAATAGGTGCCAACGATAGGCACTGAAAGAGTATGGTACAACCATTTGTTAATGCTGAAAAGATTAATACCAGGAGTGATGTTACTTGCCATCTAATTAGGATCCAAGTAAAAGAGTATTGATAACGTAGTTAAAATTTTGATAACCAAAGGTAAGAAGGAAATGCAAAATTACAAAATTGAAAACTCATTCATTCAACTTCAAGTCAGGGCCAGAGCCAGAGCCCTAGCCTATAACACACTTTAATATGAGGGCTAGATATAGCAGTTTAATCATTCAATAAAAGCTTTGTTTCTACAAAGACATTAGTTGTTTCTACGAGTATAAAGTTTCACTATTGGCATATTTTTCCAAATAGTTGCATAAATAAGCTCATCTGTACTATGCATGGTTATCAAATCCAGAAACCAATTAATTCATACATAAATCAAGAAAACGAATTAACTGCTTATTGAATTGTAAATGAAATCTTATAATAAATCATCAAGAAATTATATATTATCAACAAATTATGACATTTTAAAATAAAAATAAATGCTAAAATTATAAACTGAAATACCATATAAAAACTTCAAAATTCATGTCTTAAATCAAATCATAAACAAAAAGTGTTTGTCTTTACGAATTTGAATGAATTGAGATTCAGTATACTAATCAAGATTCGTCATAATAATAAAGTGGTGGTTCAAATGAAATTGACGTACAAAATAGCTTAAATCACTTTGTAGCTTGTATCATAAGATACTAATAAATAATCATGGTCCCTATTAATATTTACTACCCTCAACAACATGCCACCTAAAACCATTAAACGACCCACAAGTAGTTCTTACACGAGCACTTTTTGTAAACAACCAAAATAACAGCAAAAATAAAATTATAGCTAAACCCATTTTGAATTATTTGAATACTAGCTTAAACTTTTGGTTAATCATCCCAACAGTCTCATGCAAGAACTAGCCTCGGAACCACTTCACAAGTATTGCAGTATTGTATTCTAGTGAGTAAATTTTTAGGAATAAGCAGCAGCCAAGACTGTTAACATAACTTGGTAAAATTAAAAACAAGATTGTTACCTGAACAGAAATATGCATAACCAATCAATATCGTCAGCACCAGCATTTTATAAAATTTACAGTAGTTAAACGATTGTTTTTTAAGGAGCAAGAATCACTTGAAGTACAAAATCGAGAAGAAAATGTTACTATTACAAAATACACAGAGACATCACAATTGAGTTACACATCTCCCAGCATCAAAACCCAACAAGAAATTGTTTCCTCCAATTGTCTCTCCTTTGCATCCCATGATACTAAATGCAGATCTCAAGAATAAGATGACACCATTTAAAACAAAGGAAAACACTATGTCATAGTAAAAAATAAACAAAACAACCTATAGATATGTGGCAAAAAAATAAAGGGATGTTTTATCAGAGAGGAGTATGATAATACCCGTTTGGAGGTCCCATTCCATGAACTGGGGGCATTCCATACGGCATAGGACCTCCAGCATAGTATCCAGTACCATTGTTCAATTTGGTCAAGCTAGACTGGCCTTGCATGCCATCCCTTGCATACTGGTGCCACAGCTGCTGCTCATGCACAAGCAATTGCTGCTTCTTCTCCATTTCAGCCATTTGCACATAGGAAGGTGGTGGAATGTTCAACGATGCAGCGAATGGGTCCTGATTCACTGGCTGCACAGATCCATCTGGGGCTGGGAGAGCTAAAACAGGTGTTGTGGTCTTTCCCAGTCCTGGCAATGCCACACTGCTTGCACTCCCTCCAGTAAGTTGGGAGGTGCTAACATGCTGCCTGACCATTCCTTGGTCGTACATACCATTCAACAATAGGGGATCAAGCCCACCACCTAAAGCATTCTTCTGCCTTGATAAATTGCTGGCTGTTTCAACCAATGCCAATTCCCAATCAGCTTTCCCAGGTTCTGCGGCAGGGGTTTGCCAAGCTGAAGTTACTTCTGGCTGTCCATTTGATGGAAAGGCTTCCCATGATCCATTTCCATTATTAGCCGGTGCACCAGCAAAGAGTGCCAAAGCAAATCTATTACCCTGGTCATCTGCAGTGACCGCATCCTCCCTCAGATTCACCAAGTCCTCCGTAAACTGTGGCTTTGGTGCAGGCTCCGGCTCCGGAGGAGGAGGTGGGGTATAATTCTCAGGTGGAGGCAGTGCCTTGATTTCGTTCATATCCTGTACTGGTTCCTCCTCTTGTACTTCCGGCTTGGGAGCTTCCTCTTTCCTCTCTGGACTCTTTGGCTTCTTGGCCCTATCCCTCACGAACTCCTCTAGCGTCTCCAACAACTTACTAGTAATCCTCTGAACTTCTGGGTACTCAGAGGATCTCCCCAAGCCACTATCTTTACACCAATTGTAAAAGGCAAGCAGTTCATCAATCTGTTTAGCAGCACTTGCATAAGCATCAAAGGCCTTCACACAATCAGGGTACTCCATATCAAAGAATTTATCAAGCAACACAGCCAAAACCTCACATATATCAGCATACAACTGAAAACTCTCCTTAACCAAGGGATACAAGGCAATCAAAACCATCCTGCTATTCTTGGCCAAGCCAGTTGGCCTACAAGCCAAGAAACGATCTAAAAGCCTCTGCAAATGACTCATCTTGCCGAAAATCCTCTCCGGCTTCATATCCCTCAAAGGGGTAACAGTAACAATCCTTCTATCATCATTCCCCGACACTTCGTTCACATCACCATACGACCTCGTCTTCCTCATCCCACCTTCCCCTCTATATTGTCCACCTCCATACTCATATTCATTCGGTGGCGACCTGTAATTTTCTCTTCCACCAAACCTCTCATCCCCACCGCCACCACTGCCAGCACCACCAACACTACCAGCCTTTCTATCAAACAACATCAACTCAAGTCGCTGATCAAGATACATCGCATAAGTCCTAACAAAAGCAGAGTGATCCCAAGAACTAGAATGAGCCTCATCTCTAAAATCAGACATATTCAAAAGCCTCGTTCCCCTACGGGTAGCATACATGATCTCTTCCTGAAAGATCGGTGTTCCTTCATTCATCAAACGATGAACAAGTATAAGAGCCTTCAACGCCACAATCCAATCGCGCGTTTTCCCCAAACGCTTAGACACAGCCGAAACACACGCGTGAACATAACCACGTGAATATGACATCAAGTTCAAGATCTCTCTTATATACTTCTCACTCGCCGGATCTTCATCGTGACCGGTAGCTTTCACAATCGCAACCTCCAACTCCGGCGCCATGTTACTCGCCACCTTCGCTATTCCAATACTTGTCTGATCCTTCACCGCACCAATCGCTTTCCGGATCGTGCTCGAAGTCATCTTGAATCTTCTCTTCCGATCCAATCAAAATCTGTTAAGTTAGTTATTAGTTACAGATTCAGTTTGAGCTAGTTTGATGATGATTATAATTATGAACGAAACGGTTATAACAGAATTGAAAGAGGTTTGAATTAACTGATTTTGTGAAGTAGAAAACTAAAACTAAAACCTAATAAGCGTTGAATTGAAATTGAATCGAAGTATGCAAGAGTCAATAGATAGATAGATAGATCCTTGAAGCTTACCTCTATTACTAGATCCACGCAGAGAAGCGAGAAAAAAGGGTATGGAGGTCCGATTAGGTTGGTCCGGATCTAGTGGAAGAAGGACCAATGGAGAGAGAGTTGAAAGGTCAAAGGCGCGAACAGTGTTTCAGATCTGTGGGAATTGGAGAATGGAGAGAGAGAGAGAAATGAAAAAGGTGAAACTAAATGATGTTGTACTATTGGTAGCTACCAGAGAGAGATGTCTGAAGAAAAGAATAGATGGTGGGTTTGTTTGGGGTAAGTATTTGTTAATTATCATACGACGCGTACGGTATACGGTGATTTGGACTCGTTTTCTGATTTTCATTTCTTTCTGGAACTTTGTATTCCAGTTTTGATGCGGACACGGGAACCGGATGTTCCGGTTGTTAGGTGGGTCCCGATTGTGATTTACGGCGTCGGTGGTGGGGGGATGGTAGTAATTTGCAAGTTCGGTATTTACGGCAACCAACATGGGGATTTAGTTAATTGATTCATTAATTGTCAGAAAATTAAAAACTAATGTGATGATTTTGTTTGATACTACTCTTGCCTTTTCTGGCTTTTTACTCTTTTTTTTTTTTTGATAAATGGCTTTTTACTCTTTTGGTTGTATTATTCTTCCATATTTATTCTACTTTTTATGGCACTCGTTATTGGTGGACTCTCAAGTAGGGCTGGAAATGAGTCGAGTTGAGTCAAACTCGCTTAAACTCAAGTTCGACTCATTTATTTAACGAGCTTAATTTGCAACTCAAGTTCAACTCATTTGGTTCATGAACCAAATTCAACGAGTTAATTATCAAATTGAATCAAGTACACCATAAGCATTTTGTTGTGATTCCAAGACCTATAGTACACCACATATTTATAACAAGTTTTCTTTCAATGTTAGATAACTTAACTGATGTGAAACTTAGTGTTAGTGTATAAATTGTGAAGTATCAAAGAAACAAGTATCACTTATGATTCCAAAGAGATATAATGCTAGTGCCTTTTATTTTGTAAAATTTATTTTTGAAGATATATATATATATATATATATATTCTTGAAGTGTTATTTAAAAATATATTCTGAAGTGTTATATATATAATCGAGTCAGCTCGTGAACCAAACGAGCCGGACTATATATAACTCAAGTTCAGCTCATTTAATTAACGAACTTAATATTTAGCTCAAGTTTGGCTCATTTGGTTCATGAACCAAGTTCAACGAATCAATTGTCAAATCGAGTCTCGAACTTTATTCGAGTTGGTTCGGATTATTTCCACCCCTACTCTCAAGTCTCAACACTTTCCTAATGAGTCAAAATAGAAAACATTAAACTCAAATTTCTATTTTACTTCTAGTAATACCCCCATAATCATCTACATAGTATTAGGCAATTTCTAATTTTCTTTTTTCACTATAGGATTCATTTAGTCTACTGGACTGTCTCATCTAATTTGTGGATCAATTTTATTATTTATTGATTTCAGCATCTTTCGATGCAGTTGCGGACGATTGAATTGTGCTACTTTATATAATATTAAGCAACTTTTATTTTTTTGTAAACAATAGGCAACTTCTATTTATTTTTTTGTAAGGAAGCTAAAAGGAAAGGAAAAAAAAAAACAAAAGAAAGGAAAAATTAATCACGAAGAAAGAAGGTTCTCATTGTGCCGTTCCTAAGAAGATCACGAATACCTTTGGAGGAGAAACATGAACCAAAAAGTCAGCATCTGAGGAAGCTCCAAGTTTAGCGAAGAAATCTGCACATTGATTTCCCTCTCTAAGCGTGTGATAAAGAGAAACATTGTTTTGAGAGAGCAGCTCATTTATATCTTGGATCAACACAGCATGAATATGATACTTAGTTTGAGAACCATTGATTAGGTTAACACAGTGTAAAGAGTTAGAGTAGCAAACAAGTTCATCGATACTCATATCTTTGGCTAACAAGAGACCCTTAGGCAACTTCTATTTGAATGTACCAAAATATAAAATATAATTTGTTTTGACGATTTTATAATATTATGGGTTAAATAATATATCAATTCTTATAAATTGTTTTAAAAAAATATATAAGTGTATTTTATGAAAAAGCAGATTAAAAAAACTTAATTAGTTTATAGTTAGAATAATTTATTTTTTTACTAGTTAGAATGAGTTAGACATGATGCAATATTTTCACAATGTTTGGTATAGTGGTGAGGAATTTAGGTAATATGCTAGAGGTCTCAGATTCGATCATCAACTCAAATGTAAACAAAAAAAATTGATAAATCTGTAACAAAACGTAAAAGTGCATTTTTCTATCATTTTATATTTTCATTGACCCACAAATATAACTTATAACAAACACACCCTTAATGATATTTTATTAAAATATATTTAATTTGTCAAAAATAATGTAAATATGCAAACGGTAATGTTAAAATCTTAAAATTTCTGAAGTGTGCATACATTGTTTACTTGGTATTGCCAGCTCTAAACAGGGAGAACAAAACTTAATTTGCTGTAAACAGCTAATTTAGAAGAGAAGAGGTGCACCTAGAGAATAATTGAGCCATAAGTATGAATAGTTAATTAGCTGTTAAATAATTGATCCAACGCATGCTATGACTTGTAATGCTTCATTGACCGGTTGCATCCCCATTTCTTTGGTTGTCTGACTTAACAAAGAAAGTTCAACGAAATTAAACGCAGACTTAAACGAATTATATGAAATTGTTTGGTCGTCTGACTTAAAAAGAAAATTAAGCAACAATTAGAAGTTGTTTGTCCTAAACCTATTCAGTCACTTTCAAATTACTTCATCCACTTCTGCTTTGAAAAGGATGTTTTATTTTTTACATAGAAATATGTCATATGTTTAATCCCGTCCGATGATTAAGATTTAAGATTTATTTGATATTTTTTACAAAGAAAAATGTCATATGTAGAGGCATAAAGTAATAAATTTAATGAGGCCTATAAAAAAATATAAAATGCTTATAAAGAAATTAAAAATGTCAAATTTTGTTTAGTTGGGAGTTTGAACTTTAGTCCTCATTATGATCAACTAATCTGGACAAATATCTATTTTTGTTGGTCTAAAGTTTTTGTTTGGCCGACCAACCTTAAAAGATACATTAATTTGTATTGACTTGTGCGTATATCTTAAAAAAAATATCAAATGGAGTAGTATTATATATGTTGATATGTACGAGAGTGCAAAAGTTGAAAAGACCGTAGAAAAATGCACATTTTATATATCTTTTTGCATGAAAGAATAAAAGTTAATTGCAGTTTGGTCTATTTATATTAAGTCACTTGTGAAATTAATCTCATATTTTAAAATCACCAAATTTTGGTCTATTCCTTGAATAAGTAGCTACATATAGAAATTTTGGACTAAAACTAGAGGGATTGAAATTGTAATTAAGCTAAAAACTATAGAAAACTAAAGAATAAGTAGCTACATATGCTACACCACCCTCTATTAAATCATAAAGAAATATTGCAATTAAGGAATGACAATGAGAAATAACAATTATCCAAGAGAAAAAGCGACCATGATAACATTCATAAAAAAATAAAAAGTGAGAGGGAGATATGAAGGAAAACGCTAGAGATAGAGAGGGAGAAGGGCACCATACAAGGAAAAAACTCCAACCACATGGTAGGATTCCTCACTAACGGTGGTAGTACTAGTTTTTGGCAAGATATTTGGGTGGGGAATCAAAATTTGAGTGTGGTTTTTTCAAGGTTGTTTCTTATCTCTTCTCAAAATGATTGTAGTTTCCAAGAGGTTGGTTAATGGATTGAGAGTCTTTGGGTGCGGGAGCTTAGGTGGAGGCAAAGTCTCTTTATATGGGAGGAGAAACTTTGGTCATTTTATTGACTATAATTCAATTATCTACTTATAATGATGAGTATAAGATGTCATTTCTCAACCGGAGGTATGTTCTCGGTTAGCTCATTTTATCGCTATTTATCCGGTTTAATTCTCCTTCCTATTTCGTTGAACCCGGAGATTGTAAGGGATTTGGATAGAGTATGGAAAAGCTTCACCTTCACTTCAAAAGTCATTGTGTTTTATTGGCAACTTTTTCGAAGATGTTTACCAACGAGGGAGAATCTCTCCAGGAGGGAATTTTTGGAAATGGCCCCGGCTCAAAATGTGTGTGATGTCTGCCTGAATTGGAAAGTGAGGGGCGTTTATATGGGTTATGCGTCTTCGCCTCTATATTATGGTGTAAAGTTTTTAATTGGTTTGGTTGAGACTCAGTGATGTCAGACGACCTTGAACTATTCCAAATGTTTTGTGTTGGGACCGGTCATGGCAAGGGGCACGATGTCGTGTGATCTATTTGAAAAGCTAGAAATTATTTGATATTCAACACAAAAGTGCAATTGATGACATCTTTGACGAAATTTCTTAGAAATAGTTGATAGAAAATAAAAGGGGGGAAGTTGGATTACTAATCCAATGGATTGCATCATCGCATAAAATTGTATCTTTTTTTAAGTTTTTGAAGTTGTTTTTGTTAATTTCTAGCTATTTGGGTCAAGTACCCCTTGTACTTAGTCTCACACAATAATTAGCTTCCCTGAAAATATTGTTCATAAACACACGCCAGTTTAAAAAAAAACAATTATACGTAGAATATCACATAGAAAGGGTTGCAGAGCCGTTGTAGAACTAGTGTGAATAAGGGGACTTTCAACTTGTGAATCACATTTTATAAGATAAGGAAATCACATATAAGGAAGCGAGATCAAAGGAGATGAACAATGAGATGCCAAATATTCCACACCCTCCTTATTCGAAATCACATATAAGTTATTTCATCGAATTCTCCTATATTTCCATTTCAAGCGTACTTTTTGTTAGTCCACTTGATCTGACACAATCACGGAAATGGATTCATTGCAGTCACTATTGAACTGCAGGTTAACTCACCCTTTCAATTTTATTAAAGTTTATTATTTATTTGATCAAAATTCAATCTAAGAGTTCACATGCAGTGACTACATGACTGCAACAGGTTTTGACCGCATGGGATCCAGGTCCCACAATCACACTCCTCCTCACTTGTTTAAAGAATCACAACATTTAGTTGTCCTTCACCGGCCTTAGATGCGGTTATAGATGGATTTAGTACTTTTGTTTCATACTCATCATCACTAGCACTAATTAATCCATTCCTAAGTCAAAACATACACGTGCCAAACGTTGTATGTATTCTGAAAGAAGAAGATATTAAATTCGTTTATGCTCCAAAACTAACAGAGTTGGTCGCGTGGCCTAATGGATAAGGCGCTCGCCTCCGGAGCGGGAGATTGTGGGTTCGAGTCCCACCGTGATCGTTTTTTTGTAAATATTTCCGAATTATCATTTTCTTCGTATATTCTTGTCATACCTCTGTTTTTTGGTAATTTTTATTTGGGTACTCCTAATTTGTCACATTCTTAAGTGTTAACTCAACTAAACAAGAAAATTAGATCACAACAGCATAGGGATTTGTAAAAAAATATTCTGGTCTCTAAAATATAAACTGTTCGGTCTCATTAAAAAATTGTTATCTATGATTTTTTAGAATAAATTATTTATTAAATTTGTATTTAATTTCTCAAAAATGTAAATATTAACCTTTTGTAATAAATATTTATTATTTTTTAAATACTTAACATATTCCTTATGATATTATTTTTTGGTTTTTTCTTGGCTTTACTCCGGCACAAAGCCAAGAAAAAATTACTTAGAAACGCAAACATGAATAAAAAAAATTGAATGAAAAATGATGCGATAATATTAATTTTGTTTTAACATTTTTTCATTTGTGAGTGTGTCTAAATACTTTTTCTTGGGTTTGTGCCTAACTAAGTATTTGTCTTTATCTAAACTATCCGTTCATTATTTAAAGATATTTGTTTAAAAAAAAATTATAAATAAAATTGTATTAAGAATATTCCTTTTAACATATTACATATGTTAACATGAACTTTAATCCCTTAGAATCCAAACTAAAAACAAATAATTTGAAAATTGTAATTTTACATTTTTATTTCCTACTCATGTTTTTCTTTTGCTCTCTGCAACATATTCAAGCAAACAATACTTTACTCAATTAAGCACAAAAAAACATTAAAGCACAACTCATATAAAGATAACAACATTAAAGTACAAATTGTAGTAATAATTGTGAGATATTTTTCATTTTCCATTCCTCAATATAGCCAAACGCCGCACCTTACCAATAAAGGATCTGCAAAAAAATTATATATTCGATCTTTAGTCATTTCCTTACCTATATTTCATATATGATGATATTCATATGGCCAATTTTGTGATGCATAGATAAATTTTAATATATTCAAATTAGATTTTATTATTGGATCAATAAACTCTACTATATGTTAAATTAAGTGAAATATGATGAAATTTAATAGTAAAAAATAAATTTGTGCATAATGCAACTGTATGCCTATTTTATGTGTGTTCATATTCTTGCCAAATTCCTTTGAAAATGAAAGTATGTAACAATATTTATAGGGTTAAATATGTTTTTGGTCCCTATAGTTTCACAGAATTTCGTTTTTAGTCCCTAAAGATTTTTTTTTTCACATTTTTTAGTCCTGAAGTTTTTTCCGTCGGTGTTTTTAGTCCCTACTTTTAATCAAACTCTTGTATATCTTGTATACTTTTACATTTTTGAATGATTTTTTGTATTCATGTTTATAATATTATAAGAACATCTCCGATAAAAATTTAGAATTTTTTAACATAAGATGAATTATTTATAAATTTTTATATGCAAAAAACTAAAAAATTCATATTTAATTAATCTCTTGTCAAAAAAATTTAAACTTTTGTAAGAGAGATTCATATAATGTACTAAACATGACCACAGAAAAAAAAATTTAAAATTTCGAATGATATGCACGAGTTGAGCTGAGTTGAATGAAAAGTAGGGACTAAAAACACTGACGAGAAAAACTTCAGGAACTAAAAAATGTGAAAAAAATCTTCAAGGACTAAAAACAAAATTTGACGAAACTACAGGAATCAAAATCATATTTAACCCATATTTATATGATAGGCACATACTGCCATGGTATGTCTCCAGTAAGTAGCCAATTCCCTTGTATATTCTGAAATGCTAGTGTATAGTTTGCTCCATCTTGCTCGAAATTTTGATCTGCTAAAAAAATAAAAATCAATTCCACTAAATGTACCTTATAAGTTAGAACAAAACCATAAGAAAATACAAAAGATAAATTTATAGTGATACTATATGAATCATTTGCATACTTACATTTAACAAACATGTTAATCAATGAGTCTTTGAGAGTGTGATAAGAGTTGTAAAGCCTCAAATTGATTTGTCTACCTATGGCAACCCCTTCCATGTTAACCTTAACATATAAAGGTTTTGACCGTCTACCTTGATTTTCATTACTTTGAATCCTATGATCAATCCTTATATGGCCATGATGCTGCTGATCATGAAGCTCTTTCTTCCTCCACGATTTAATCGGTGGCCACCCCACCAAATGATTTTCTTCTTCACTATTCATACACGCACATCAAATACAAAATTAGTAATATACATAATCAAAAAAATCAATCGAATTACCAACTATTTTGAGTACAGGTTTGGAGTCACGGTGAGTTTTACAAATTCATAATAGCATGTTGATTCTGTCAAACTCACCGCTAATCCAAACATACATTTCAAAATGGATAGGTAAACATCAAAAATATAAAAGTAAACATTCAACTTACTTATTTGATGTGTGAATGTTTGTGTTCATCTTTTTATTGCGATCATCTTCTTCATTTGGTTGTCCACTCCATACTAATAAAGGCAAAGGTTTCAAAAAATGTCCAAAAGACTCTTCATAGCTACGCTTGTTTTTGCAATACTTTTGTTTTTCAGAACATCCACTCCCACTAAGATTAAATCCATCAATAGAACTATGAATTGGTAGAGCTAGGCCTAATTGAAGCTCCATGAAGCATAAAAAGCTAGCTAATTTGGCTAATATGCTATAGTTCACACGGGAAAATAGGCACAAGGAAAGAGTAACAGACCCGACCAATCCACGAAAACTATATAGACAAAGAAGAACATATATGTTGGAAATTTTCAAAGTTAAAGATATGTATTACCACTATTACTAGCTAGCTTTGTAAGAGTAATTGAGATTACTTGACTTTTGGGGCTTGTGAGCATATATATGTGTTTGTGTGTGAGTGAAGGAGGGGAATGAAAATGACCATTGTCTTGTTGAACAAGGATTGTTAGAGACAACATGGAAGTTGGGTCGGCAAAAAGAGTAGCAGCATTATAAGTTAGTTGAGAAATGAGAGCACCAATGTGTTACGGCCACTTTACTCACTTTCTTTTATTGGTTTAATGGTCTCAATTGTCCAACCAATGTGTCCCCACATTTACGTATTCTCTTCGGAGATCGAATTCGATTTTATAAGTCTGAGTTAAAATCAATATGATATTAGAGTTTATCCAATCCAATCATCGATTCATTAACCAAATTATTCAACATCAAGTTCAATGATTCAAAGGACATCCTCATTTTACCTTACAACTGTAAAGATGAGTTACGTTGAATCGAGACTCTTGTCTACAATTTTTTTTTTCCTTCAATTTCTACTAATGATCATACTTAACAAGGAAGTGTCATATTTTTTTTTTTTTTTTGTATTCACCACCAGTATACGATCGACTGAACCGCCTAATTTGGTTCGGCGGTCAATTATGACATCAAGTGATTTCAGCCCCTCCCGATCGCAGTTACAGGAGATCGAATCGTGTTCCTCCCTCCCAAATTTAGCATCAATCACCACTAAACCAACGATTGATGGGAAGTGTCATATTCATAATCACCATAATTTGGTGAAGATCATTACTCTGAAAGGACATTTGAGATTGGGTTCATTAAGAGTAGGGAGAATCTAATCTTTAAAACAATATGTTAATTTATTAAAAGATAAAACAAGATACAGATAAGCAGATACACAAATATTGTTATTATTTATCGTTAGAAATAATATAAAATTATTGATGTAGCCTTTCCTAATAGTTTAAGCTTTTGGGATAATTGGTTATTTGACATGGTATCAGAGCCTCTATGACTAAGTGGTCTAGAGTTCGATCCCCGCTCCCCTCACTTTCTAATTAAAAAAGTGGAATTTAAGCATATGGTAGGTGGACCTATGCATTATCCACGCTTCAAGCCCAAGTGGGCTCTTGCGTGAGGGGGCGTGTTAGAAATAATATAAAACCATTGATGTAGCCTTTCCTAATAGCTTAAGCTTTTGGGATAATCGGTTATTAACTTGTATTTGTATATGACACGATCGAACATCTATATATATTTTAATGGAATCCGTTTTCTAGCCAAACATTAGTGTGTTAAAATTGTGTGTAGCAAAACTGCTATTCTTTGTTTTTCTTTATATTGCCAAAGACCTAACTTCCAAAGAAAATTGAGATTTGATGTGTAAAAGAAATTGAAAGAAATCAGTAGCTCATGAAACATGTTGATATTTTGTTTGCTAATATATGTTCAATAATGCCCGTCAAACATATCATGATTTTAGAACTCACACAATTGCACGTTTCCACTTACTAGTATGCACTATAGATTTTTTTTGCTTCAAGATCATTAATGAGTATTTGTTTATAATGAATTATAATGACAATGTTAATTAGTCCTCTTTCTTTCAGTTGACTCTTGTTTATATTAGTAGTCTTAGAATTGGCAATTAGGTTTAATTTAACCTTACAAAATCAATTTGTAAGGTGAAAATTGTCTTTATTTTATAAATTCATATTTATACTGTCTCACATTCAACACTATGGGCTTGGTATGTGGATATAGATGGTTGGTGACCTAATAGTGGAAACCTAGTAGAAGGTGGCCCGATGGATCTTGAAAAAGTTCTGATACCATGACAGTTGTACTTAACTCAATCTTACAAAATCAACTTGTAAAGTAAGAATTATCTCTATTTATAAACCTTCGGATCATCTAACATCGAATGTGCGACGTCTTAACAATTCTTAACTAGTATTTAGTATGTGGTCCAGAATACAAGTGTAGGGTTAGAAATACAGCACAATGTAGTGCTTGGCAAAGTGTATACATTGTGAAGGCCACGTGATGGTGCTACGCAAATGGCAAATTATGGTGTATTGCTATTCATTACCCCGCACGAACAATGGATTGAATTTCTAGTTACCGTGCGGTGAGGGGTACAAACTTAATTAGTAGGGTCCCAAAAGTATGACGAGTCTAATTCATTGCTCCCCTTTTACCTAGCACACCCATTACTTCACCCACACTCTACAACTCACTTGGTTAAGTTGTTTTATGTTTGATTGATCAGGCAAGTAAGAAAAACCATCATATAGTTGATTTTTGTTTGTTTTTGTTTTGATAATTTTTTTAAATTGAATTGAAATGTAAAGTGATAAGATACGATGTCACCCTCAAATCTCAATGACTTGAAGGAATCAAAGCAAAGGTAATGTTTTGTTCCCTATATTGATCTCCCACATTAAGGATCCTCAAATTGAATTCAAGCTGGCTATGTCATCCCAACCAAACTGAATAATTTGGCCGGGAAATCTTCACAAAGCATAGTGGACCTAAACTCAGCTACCAATATACAATATCTATGGATGAAATTGTCCATTTTTAGTTAATGTCGGTGACTTAATAATTTCTTTTGAAATGAAATAACTCATTGGACACACATGTCATGAGTTCAGCACTTAAGGTGTGTTTGATCTCCTAAAAAAATAGAAGATTGGACTGAATAATTTTTATTGTGTCATGTTTGATTAAAAAATTCGTTATGCAATTGAACATAATCTATACTATATATAAAAAGAATACATTTGTTTTGGTATAGATTTTTTATATTTTTAAATTTGCCCTTTAAAAAACTTTCACTCAACTATAACAATAGAAAAACATAACTGCATTTTGGTGCCTGGCCCGCTAGTTGATAATAAGAAATAGGACAAAAGTAAGAATTTTTGTCCCTCACTAAAATGTAATTACCTTTGTAAGCACTCTTTGAGCCCTAAGATCTTCCTTGTCTTGGCCTGGGGCACCATTCTCTGCCCCTAAATTTCTTTTATTAAAAAAAGTCAAGTAGATAAATTGTGTGCCAATATACCAAAGATTGTGAGTTAGATTTTTCCTTGGCATATTTGGAAATTGAAAAAAAAATAGGGTTAAATATGTTATTGGTCCCTATAGTTTCGCATAATTTCGTTTTTAGTGCATGAAGATATTTTTCACATTTTTTAGTGCCTGAAGTTTTGTCAGTCAGTGTTTTTAGTCCATACTTTTAATCAAACTCTTGTATACTTTCACATTTTGTAACAGTTCTTTGTATTCATGTTTATAATATTATAAGAACATCTCCGGTAAAAATTTAGAATTTTTTAACATAAGATGAATTATTTATTAATTTTTATGTGCAAAAAACTAAAAGATTCATATTTAATTCATATCTTGTTAAAAAAAATTAAACTTTTGTAAGAGAGATCATATAATGTACTAAACATGACTGCAGAAAAAAATTTAAAATTTCGAATGATATGCACGAGTTGATTGAAAAGTAGGGACTAAAAACACTGAGCGACTAAATTTCATAGACTAAAACATGTGAAAAAAATCTCAAGAACTAAAAACGAAATTGTGCGAAACTATATGTTAACTATTTTACACCATTGATTCGGGTGGTTCACCTTAGTTTTTTAAAGCTAAAGGTGCATATAGTGTGGTTGATTAGAGAAAAAATGTCCATGGTGGACTAACAAGTAACAAGTGCAAAATTGTTCTAATTAGAATTTCATTAGCTAGTTAAATTACTTGATCCATTCTAATATTTTTGTAATGCAAAGAAAATTTAGTAAAAATGAACAATCTTGTAAAAATATTAATAATCATTTAAGAAGAAAAAAAACCATATTCATAATTTTTTTGTTTGAAAATATGATATTTTTTTTAATAGAAAAAAACAATCCAGTAATCTAATCTCTATGTGACTGTTGCCTTGCCCGTTGAAGAGGTGCAGGAACTGAGTGAACTTCCGAGTTGCGATTTCCGAGTGACAAGACTCAGTCGTTGTGATTTGAAAATTGCAAATGTCTCATCAATCATCTTATTCATCGGAGAATCTGATGCTTCCGGTGTCAGATCCTCCGTACGACGAAGATCGAGAGAGGCTTTTGAAGAGCGATGATAAGATCCTCACAGGCTCTTCCATCACTAAACATGGAGCATTCGCTGCTATCTGTTACATGTCTTGCGCTGGTTCGCTTCACTGTTCTTATTCAATTTTATTTTCTATTATCAATCTTAGAAAAGAAATATTCGATTCATTCATTCTATTCTATCATCAAATTTTCAGCATTCTTTATTTTTGTTTTGTAGTGCTCTTGGTGATGTTCAATAAAGCGGCTCTTTCATCTTATAACTTTCCATCTGCAAATTTCATTGCATTTCTTCAGGTTCATCTTTATAAGGCTTTTTCTTTCTTTTTTCTACCCACATTTCATGATCACATTTTCATTTTTGTGTGTGAAATAAATGTTTTCGATTCTATTATTGGTATCTAAATAATTGCCACCATAGAACTGACCTGAGAATCAGATTAGACGGTCCAATGAGCCGGATACTGGCAGTGAAAACAAAAAAAATCAATAATTGCTACTATCTTACTAAGCTATGTGTCTTGAGATGAAGTGATAAGCGTAATACAAAGAATTAATTTGAGTCGGATAAGACTCATAAATAACCAAGACATCACCACCACTATCACATTCCATACTCGCTAGACCATTTGTACACATATTGGCTTCACGATAATGACGCGTCACCTTAACTTCACGATCCAGAAGTAATAATTGTTGAATTTGTTGGACTAGTCTTCCACCTGCAGTGAAAGTTCCATCTTTTTTCTGAATAGCACGAACCACCAATAAATAATCCACAAATAGTTCAATGAACCGGAACCATTGGTTTCTAGCTACACAAATCCCCTCATATGTTCCTTATAACTCAGCAGTAATTGTATATTTGTATTACAGTATGGAAGACCCTTAGAGAAACCAATACACCAAATACTGTTAGTGTCCCTAATCACACCGCCAAACGACCACTACAACTTCCGCCATCCGTATTTAATTTTACCCAGCCCATCAGGGGAGTAAGCCAATGAAACAAAACTTGAGATTTTGGAAGTTAATGCATGCTACCAATCTTTAGTAACTCTAAGAACCTGTAACCACGAAGCAGGAGGACGTCAACCATTCTCATTATGAGCCTCTGTTTCTCCAGTTTCAAAGGTAGTGACACGCCATTGCCCAATAAGCATTCCTATTGACATCAAATTCCCAATCAGCTCCAAAGTCTATTTATACCAATCCATTACATCAAATTTGCCAATAATGCAAAATTTAAATTCCTACACTCGGAGCAGAAAGAGATGATATTGAATATATCAAATTTTAGGATACTATGCGGTGTCTATACCTTGATTTATCACTTTACTCTTGCAACTTGAATACCAAGCTAATTGTTCTTAGTTTTCATTAACTTTTTATCGGCAAATGGTAGCAGTTAGTTTGTTAGAGTGGAGGGGGAAATCTTAGTATCAAGGATCGAACCTTGGACCTTATTCATAGAACTCCTTCGGTGTCACATTTTCAACCACACTTTCTATTGCTGCAGATGGTTTGTTCGTGTTGTTTTCTCTATGTACTGAGGTGCTGGAGGATAATTTCTTTCACAACTGGTGAAACAGTAATTATAGCAGATAACTCCAAAATATTTGTGTCGTTGAAGACTTTGAGGCAAACTTTTCCTATTGCAGGAACATATTTACTTTATATGGTATGTTCTTCCTTCCTTTTTTTAAGGACAAAGTCTCAATTTTGATTCCTTCTATTATTTCACTTACTCCTGTGTTTCCCCTTGAAAGCTAGTCACCATGGAGTCTGTTCGTGGAGTAAATGTGCCAATGTATACCACCCTTAGGAGAACCACAGTAGTATTTACAATGTTTGTGGAGTATATGCTGGTGGGGCAACGGTATACGCCTTCTATAATTTTCAGGTAATTTACTTTTTTTCCACTGCATGAGTGACGCACGAATCCATATCATGTTCAAATAAATCTATGATGAAGTCAATGCATCAGAAATTTTCGTTACATATGTGAAATGTTTATTTTCATTTTAAGTGAGATGGATAACTTCAGTGCAAGAGATATTAAAAAAAAAATAAAAAATTCCATCCCTCTGTATAATATGTTCCTCAGTTATTAGGAGTTCATTCCTTTCCATCCCCATTTTTCTGAATAAATGTTGAACTTTAGCATATAGAGGACAGTCTGGTGCTTTGTTAACTCTTCAAGCTCAAAGGGCTTTATACATAAGCGATGTTTTAGAGATATCATAAAACCATTCACTTGCTTTTAATAGTGTTAACATTTGGGATAGCTAGTTCTTGAGGCATAGGTACTATGTTATGGCAACAAAACAATTCAACCTCTGTTTTATTACTTCATCAACTCTATTTATTATACATACAATTATATACTTAACATGTGCATTGTAAAAGGAGATGTTGATTTGCATTCCATTAAAAATGAATTTGAAATGATTGGTTAGCTGTTTTTTGTTTATAACTTCATGAAGATAAATGTTCAAATTGTTTTTTGAGTGAGTTTATGAACTTAGGAAGAAAAGAAAGGAAGGAGAGGGCAATTAAAGAAGCTGCTTAGGTGGCAATAGTTAGTTTTATATAGTCAGAATGTTCCAATATAGGGTTGGTAAAAATGGGAGAAGGCATCCTTGAGTATCATTTCTGTTAGGAGACCCACTGAGGGTAGGAAGGGAGAGAGATACTTCTCTTCTTTGAAGGGCATACCTTGGTTTTCTTTGTAATTGATCCTAGATTCTATTTGTGATTAGTACAACTTTAGTTTCTCTTCTATTCATTTTCACTCTGCTCTCTCAATGAGCATCTCCCTGATTCTTTCATTTAACTGAAATTTGTAAGGTTGTTATCAGTGTTGGCTTGATTGTCTTTGGTGCATTTATCGCTGGAGCGCGGACTTATCTTTTGATGCCTATGGTTATGCGATTGTTTTCCTGTCAAACATCACGACAGCTATATATCTTGCAACGATAGCTCGTGTTGGTTGTATCATAACCTCTCCCTCTCTCACACACACACACACACAAACACTATTAAAAATTTAAAATAATTTCCCCGTATAATTGGCCTGCTGTTTCTCAATCCTAAATATGTCTTTTTCTCAGGAAAAACCAGTGGCCTTAATAGCTTTGGTCTAATGTGGTGCAATGGTAAGCCGACAGATGGTGTTAACAGGGCTCAGTAAAGTTTCATAATTTTTTTTTTTGGATGAAAGAATGTATGTGCATCTTTTTAACTATTTCTGATGTAAAACAATTTACCTATTTTATCATAGGTATCATATGCGGGCCAGTTTTGTTTATTTGGACATTGGTTAGGGGTGACTTGACGATGACTATTAATTTTCCTCATCTTCTTTCACCTGGTTTTATTGTATGTTCTGCTTGAGCTTTTCTCCTTTTACTTAGTAGTAGCAAATATTCTTAGTTTTTTGAAGAAAGATTTTTGTTTTGTCCTTGGGCAGTAAACCAGTAGTCTAGGAGTCATATAAGGGTAAACAATTAGATATCCCTTCCTCCTTTTGCACTTTGCTAGGCCGAACTATTTTCTGCCACATTTTGATGAGTAGAGGGTTATGTGTTTACGTAATAAATTATAAAAGATTGATCACATGTGGGAAAAGGCAAACATGTTACATGCCAAGCCTGATGGCACTATCATATCATCCACATGTGTATTCTGTTAAAATTTTGGTGGAAATTTGCAGATATAAGTATGTTCTGGGGAAGTTTAGCACATTTAAAGCTTCATGACCACAGTATAAATTGGCAAAACTAAACTTGATGTTTAATAGCCAGACATACTATAAATATTTTCTCCAGACTTGGTTTATCATAAGCATTTGTAGTAATCCAGTTTCTTTTGTCATGATTTTTCTATAAAGAAACACAAATTCAGTTCATATATATATATATATATATATATATACCAGTTTTCTATCATGATGAGTTGTATACATATTTGCAAACGTTCAAGTCTTCGTTTTGGGGAAAAACTACGTTCTTTCTATATCATTTTGCATTAAAAAAATTAACTCAGTTCCCTATTAATTTGATATTTTGACAATTTGCAATTTTTGTGGAGACAGGTTGTTTTGCTTTTGTCCTGCATCCTTGCTTTCTTCCTAAATTACAGTATCTTCCTGAACACAACTTTGAATTCAGCATTGACACAGACAATTTGTGGTAATCTGAAGGTATGTTCACTTGCAAATTGTTTTTCCCTAAATCTATGATGCAACTATTATTCCAGGTTAGCATAGATGATGTTTCTTCTCTTTTAAGGTGTTATCATGGTATTTAACTTCTACGTAGGCTTTTCTCTGCATACACTGTTTGGTGGGATGCAGTTTTTAAAATTTTACTGGTATTGGGAGAAACAAGGGTGCATTAGTACACTTCTAGGCTATTAAAACGTGCTTTTCTCGATTGAAACGATGTACACTACCTAACTGATCAGACATGGAAGATGGGTTGGTGGCATTTTAAACTACTTACCGAGTATTAGAGAGTATTTAAATAAAGCAACGGTATCACTGGTAACATTTTTGGGAGTGAAAAAAAATGTAGAACTTGGTAGTTATATGTAGTGTCGAAGAGTTTTTTGATTGATGACACTTATTACGAGATTGTCACATTGGAAAACTTCATCAACTATTAACTAGGACCCTGTGCTGAGACTTATCATCCTATGTTGGTTCTAATTTGATGAGTAGATTGGTGCTGAATGGAAGCATGAGAGGATCCAAATCCATCTTTCGATATGATGCCATGGATATGGAGCCCAATGTGCACCTATTATGTCTATAGAAGTACTTTTTATTTTTCCCTCGTTTCAAATGCTTTAGAAATGTATCTTTTAATGTGATAAATTGAAGGTTGTATGAGGTTTTTGCGTGCGGACTCTAATTGCTCTGAGTTGATGTCTAGGATCTATTTACTATTGGCTTTGGCTGGATAATTTTTGGTGGGCTACCATTTGATTATGTAAGTGCTCTCGTCTCCCTCCCTACAGTCCTTGACTTAACACTTGAGTGTATTGAATGAATGCATGGTCTATTGGATGCAGTGGAATGTAATTGGACAATCTCTCGGTTTCGCGGGTTCTGGTTTATATGCCTACTATAAGCTAATTGGCAAATAACTTTGCCAAGTTCTTCAGTTGGTGTCTTTGTGAATTTAGGGACACCATTTGCTTAGGTTATCTGATCTTACTACATACATCCATCTAAAAAAAGCAGAAGAATCTGAGTCGACCTTGGATCTATAGAACTTGTGATATTGAGCTAATCTAACTTGTTAGATTTTGCCGAGTGAGAAGTGGACATAACCTAAAATTTCCAGGGATCAGGACAATCTATGCTGTGTTGGCTTCAGTGTGTTCAAACTATTATTGACCTGTCATGAGTTCACCCAGTGCTTAGATGAATCAGTTGCACCTCTCTCTCTCTCTCTCTCTCTCTCTCTCTCTCTCTCTCTCTCTCTCCATTTCTTTGTAGAGAAATTTTTGAAATTTCCATGTATCTATTCATTGTTTCCATAAGATATTTTATGCTACTTGAGGTAATGATCTTGACTTTATTTGATACCTCATATCTCAATTTATCAACGTAATAGCTTGAATTTCTGAAAGCTATGTTTTCTTTTGGCATTGTACACAGTTTCAGCTCTTAACTTTTGCATTATTACAAATGAAATCTGGTGTAGTAGTTTAATTCATCAGGTCTATCATTAGCCTTGGACTATATTAGAGTTCTCACTTGTAGAGTGCAACACAACAGGTAAGCGCTGAAATAAAACTAAACAGACCACAAGTCTCTACGATTATGATATTCAAAACAACCAAACTTTTGAATAGATGTGTTCCTTTCACTAAGCTAACTAGTTATCTTGAAAGTAACATATATTCTCATTTCTTCATCAATTTGATATATCATTTAGAAAATAATACAAACTAGTAAGTTGTATTTGATAGCATACTGATTTAACATATTGGAAAAACACACTTTCCAGAAGTTGTCGTTAAACACACTTTTTTTATGCAAAAAATATTAGCTTAGGCGTCAAAGAATACTTGTAAATTTTTCTACATTTATCCCTCAAGTAGAGAAGAACTTATGTCTCAAAAATATTTATAAAATCATTTACATTTACTTCCTCCAAAAAGATTTTTTTTTTTTTGGTCACCAAATGTTACTGATTTTTATGTGCAAGTTGGGCTTTATGAATCCAACATAGAGTCCAGTATCAGAAGTCATGAACCTGGTGTCAAGATTTATATAGGATTTTTAGAAGTTCCACATTGTCCAGAAATATGACATAGATAGTCTTTCATAATTTTTTTTTTTATTGAATGCAATCTTATTTGAGATCATATTAAATGTGAGCACCTTTCATTATCGACATTTCAAATCTTAGTTTAGTACATATTTCTGGGAGTCTGATCATTTCCACTAATCCAATCCCATTTGTTTATTTTTTTCCAACCAAATTGAATTTGTATTCCTCTAGTCTTTGTTAAGAAACAATTTATTTTTAAAATTTATTGAATATCAGATTCAATACATTAATGAATTTAAAAAATAAATTGTTTTTGAGTCAAAAAAAATAAAATAAATGAATTGTTTTTTATATTTTTTTTAATTGAGAAAGTAGAGTAGAGTATAAAATAAGTTTACTCTGTTGAGCAAATGTGTATTTTGTCAAAGATAATTGATTCCTGTAATCCTATTAGAATCATGTAAAATTAAACTCTTCAATAGAGATTTTTATTTCTAGAAAAATGGCGGTTGACCGGTGAAAACCGTTATAAAGTTTTGAGCCCTTCGCGTAACCGCCACCAACGTCTACGAAACAAACCATTATACACCTCTTTCAGAATCGAGAATTCAGATCGAAGTTCCATTTTCAGAATGAGTTTCTTCTTCTTCTTCACTTGACTCAATCAAAGACGCTACAAGTGAAATCATGAGTGAGATGATTGTATCTAACGAGAGTCCTCGACGATCTCTGAGCATTCAACTTTCTTCGCTGATGATCGTCGATGGCGGATTATCATCCTACGATAAACTTCCTTCTCAAACTCTCACACT
The DNA here is from genome assembly GCA_951799995.1 of Trifolium subterraneum. Taxonomy (NCBI): domain Eukaryota; kingdom Viridiplantae; phylum Streptophyta; class Magnoliopsida; order Fabales; family Fabaceae; genus Trifolium; species Trifolium subterraneum. The sequence goes on along the minus strand of OX637468.1, from coordinate 50,465,862 downwards.
CTCAATCCTCAAATTGGATTCATCTTCCTTCCGTAATCGCTTTTTTCCGTTCAAATTCACACTCTACTGTTACTACATTACTTAGATCTTTAATTTATACGCAAGAATTTTACTGTTTCAGAAGTTGAAGTTGCAAAAACAGCAACTGTTGCTGTGCTTAAGAAAGCGGTGGAAGCAGCTTTTAGTCACATACCTCTCGACGGACCGGAGAAAATATCATGGTGCGTTTATTAATTTCGCTGATTTTGATTTTAGAAAGTTAATTTGATTGTTAAGTTTCATAATCGGATTTGATTCAATTCAGATTCACATTATGATTATGATTTTGGATTCGGATTCGATTCAATTTGGATTCACATTATGATTTTCGATTTCGGATTCGATTCAATATGGATAAGGATTTACATTCTAGTTGTTAAATTCAGTTGAGAATATTAGAGTATCTTGCTGTGTTTGGATTTTCAATTCAGATTCAGATTATGATTTTGTTTAATCTCATGGAACAATGTATATAATGTTTTGTTAATTATTATTACTATTATTATTAAGTTTGTAGCTACTAAATTACCATAATCTGTTAATTAATTGCTCGAGCTTTTGTTTTTCCTTGGTTTGATTGTGTAGGCCACTTGTTTGGGGGCAATTTTGTTTATGCTATGGAGAACAAAAGTTAGTTACAGAAATGGATTATCTTAGAGATTATGGTATCAAGGATGGTGATCAGGTACGTCATTACATAATTAAAAATGAATCTGATATGTTTGATACCAATTGTTTACTTTAGTTCAAGATTAGTTTAATTCTTACAGTGTGTTGTAGTTAATAAATCCACTGGTGGCTATTGATATTTATATATTTTTCTGGTTAATTTTTTAACTAGAGGTTTCCTCTTGACATTAGAATTTTAGATCGAGAGATCATAAAAGCAATTAGTCACGCCTAAGTCATGTATACCTCTTGTAGAAAACAGTGCTTAAGCAGGAATAGGACTGGGTTACATTTTAAGCTCACGGCCTTGACATAGCATAATACCTTTTACTAATTTAAAGTCCATTCCATTTAGTCCTGACCTGTGATGATGATTATTTTGTTTTGATATGTGGCTGTGGTGCAGCTTCATTTCGTTCACCATGTCTCTAACATCTGTAATTTTCAAAGAAAACCATCGAAGAAAAGGATTGCCAATTTGAAACATGGGAGGTACGAAGTTTTCAATTACTATGCAGACTATGCATTGCTGTCAAACAGCTGTTATTGTAGAGCTATAACATAAAGAAATTTGAACAAATTGTTATCATTCCGCTTTACGCCATTTAGTATAAATTTAGTATTAAGTGTTAAATGGTTATTGTGGCACAGTAGCATTGCAGCATGGAGGAATTTGGTTATAAATTTTATGATACGTTATGATTTTTATCCCGTTTTAATTATACTGAATTGCGTCTTTGTTGAGTAATGTCTTGAAATCATTGGAAATAAGATAAGATACCATAGCATAGCAGTAGAAATATTCAAATAAGTAAGCAGGCCTGCCCAAAGAATGGTGGAATTGTTGATTGTTAATTTAATATGGGAATGTACGTCAGTTGGATTTCTTGTATGTTGCTATAATATTGCATCAATCAAGTGCTTACACTAGCTGGATGGAAGGTGCAGGTCATTGTCACAAGTGAATAATAGGTGCCAACAGAAAGAACATAGTGATGAAGACAACATTGGTTTAGAGAATATAGTCATAGAGAATGGGAAGGTCCAGAATTGCAATGCAGAAGAAAATCGCCTTGGAGTAAGCGGCAGGTTAACTGGATATTTGGGAGGGATGTTCTCAGAGGCCCGAATGGCAGTTGTGAGAAGAGCTAGAATGGAAGGCGGAATTTCCAGAGGTATAGCAAGCAGTTTTAAGAAGGTTAAAGGGATGGTAGGAAATTGCAGAAAGCCGCATCGAAGACATGCATGGAAAGAAGAGTTTTCGTCGTGATGATTTTATTCTCCCAATCACTGTTAAAGGATTTTATTCTGCACAAATAATGTGGCTCGTTGTCATTGTGATATTACGGTACAGTTTATGCCTTTTCATGTACAGATAAGAATCCACATTGATTTTGTCTTCTGCAAACATCGGTTGGTTTGCTTAAAAAAGATTATACAACCTTTTCTTTTTTATAATTTTAACTTTTAGAACAAAAGAAAAATGTAACTCATTATAAACAAATCAAATAGAGCAAAATTTCATAAATCAAACTTCAATTATGTCTACACCCAAAGATTGATTAAGAAGGGTTAGTTCTCCATTGAGATGAGAGAACTCATGTATAACATGGTTACAAAAGAAAGAAAAATAGAAAACTCAAAAGATGAAGCAAGTGAGTAGAGAAAGCTCTCCAATTCTTACATTCTTTTACCCTTCCAAGTTGGCTAAGTTTATCCAATCTGGTTTTTGTTTAAGCACTTGTGTAAACTACTAGGCTAAAAAAATACTCCTATTACTACTAAAATTACTAGACTAGAGTTTTAAGGAAGCTTTGGAATTGAGGTAATTACTCTTCCCATTTATCGGAAAATAGCTTCCGACTGTGTGAATTTTATCGAAAGATATCTCAGAAGATATCTCTCGATAGTGTATTTTTTGTGTCAGTAATGCGGGCAGAAGATCAATCTTTTGGAATTGAAGGTTTAAAATATTTGGGCCTAGGAGCAATGGGTGTTAGGAACAGAAGGCCCAACCCAATGAGAATATTGTTTGTCAGCATCCAACTCCAAACACCAACCATTATCACACAATCTCATGAAATCGTGTGGCAAAGAATTCAGATAGAACTCCATTCCCAAATCCTCCTTTTCTCTCTACTCCAATCACTACACTCTCTCCACCACTGAACCAAAACACAGAGAGAGAGAGGGAGAGATCCTCAAAATCCTCCAAAAAAAAAAACACCCTCACAATGGCAACAATGATCATGGCTTCTTCAAAACCCATAATCAGAGTCCCAACAAATTCCCTTCCATCTACTCCAAAACTTCCCCAACTTCAAATTTCACTCCCAACCATCACCCCCAAACTCAAACTCCAGCTCTCAAAACTCAAATCCCTAACCCTAGCCACAACTTCACTCTCCTTAGCCTTCGCACCACCTTCCTTCGCAATCGAAAAAGCCGCACTCTTCGATTTCAATCTCACTCTCCCAATCATAGTCGTCGAGTTTCTTTTCCTCATGGTTGCTCTCGACAAACTTTACTTCACACCTCTCGGAAATTTCATGGACGAAAGGGACGCTAACATCAGAGGAAAATTGAACAGCGTGAAGGACACTTCGGAGGAGGTGAAGCAATTGGAGGAACAAGCCAATGCGGTTTTGAGAGCTGCGCGTGCGGAAATAGCAGTGGCTTTGAATCAGATGAAGAAGGAAACTCAAGCTGAAGTTGAAGCAAAGATTGCTGAAGGGAGGCAAAAAGTGGATGCTGAATTGCAAGAAGCTCTTGCGAATTTGGAAAAGCAAAAGGAAGAAACTGTTAAAGCTCTTGATTCTCAGATTGCTGCTCTTAGCCAGGATATTGTTAATAAGGTTCTTCCTACTGCTTAATTAATAATCACTTTTACTTCTGTTTCTGTAATTCTATAAATATACTATATTTTTGTTATAAATTCAATCCAAGAACAATGGATCCTTTGTAATTTTATTACTGTACCTTTTTCCTCTGTTTTTCGTTGATATTTCAAATGTTGTAATATGTATGTATAATCTCCAATTAACGTATGGATTATTTGGATAAATTTCAATCCAAGAAACGATGTTATTTTCTTAAACAATCAATACTAACATAAGTGACGATCAAAACATCTTTAGTACTTATTTTCTTACTATCCACACGAGCCGTAAACGATAAATATCAATTCGACTCGAGTCCACACCAATTTGAAAAAATGACATAAATCATTTGTTGGTAGTGTTGGAGACGTGTTTGATGGTTGTTTGACACTGAGATACCTTAATTCTAGAAGTGTTCGTGTTTCATAGGTTATTTGTTCATGTCAATTTGTGTATATAGGGGAATAAAGTTTGGATGTTAATGTTTTTGATCAACCTATATAGGTCATATGTAAGAATTTGGTAGACATCAAATAGTATTATTTCCAAACCTGAAAAGGATATGAGGTAGGTCTTGTGCAAGTGGTTGGTGTGCAAGAGTGTTGTAAACTTCAAATACTGGATAGAAGTGGATAAGCTAGAAGGCCCAGAATCACTTCTGTATCCCACCGTCACAAACAACCCCAACATCGTCCTTGTTGATCATGCTCAAGCTATTATTGATTTCCAATAGAAATTGCAATTTCTGTTTCTGAATTTGCAAAAAAAAGTTCAACTTTAAAGTTGCAACTTTGATTAACTCTGACTTTGCGGTTGGGTGTGTTCTTTTACTCTTAGTTTAGTTTAATCTTGTTCGTCTCATCATCTCACCGCTGCTTCTCCCTCTTGCCGCCAACATCGCTTCCGCCGTCCTTCACCGTCCATATTCCCAAAACAAAAACAGATGAAACAGAGAAAAACGAAAAAGCTAAACTTGGTATATGAGATTTGTGAAATTGGTTTGAGACTGAGAAAAAAGAATAGAAGGTGAAATACAGAGTAACTGTTGTTCAATTATGATGTCATTTTTAATCTATACCTTTCATTAGTATTTTTTCCACATGTCACTCATCAAACAAATGAAACGGAAAAAATGGAGCATATAGAACTGGAGCAGAACTGGACTCCTTAGATAAAATACTAAAGTATTTCCCATTATCTCTCTATATTTTAAATTTGAAATTCAAATTTGTATTCCCCTGTAGTTCGATTCTAAATTACTAAACTCAATTATCTACATCGTCGCAGCAAATTAAAGTTGTGACTAACTCCTACTTTGCCTTAAAATCGTTGTCAAACTAGCTAAAAATCAACAACAATCCATATTGGAGCTGTTTTCACTCTTCACTCGTGAAATTCAGCTGGTCATCAGTGTGGTTGAAGACTTGAAATAAAAAATGCAATGCCTTAGACTACCCACAATGGTGGGATTTTTGAGTGTTGAAAGAGTGATTCAACAGCTTAAACCATTGCATATATGGTGTTGAAGCCTTGCCTGCGGAGAGAGAAGTTGAAGTTCTTCAACACCCATTGAATGCTGACACAGGCGACGCGTGGAGCCTCCCGGTTCGTCCATCCAGGCGCGTGCGGCACACGCGCCGACAGCGCGCGTCTGGAGCTGTTCCGCGGAGAGAGAAGATTTGGTTGGATAAAAAGGCAGCCACGTGCCTGCTTCTGATTGGGCCGGCGGATTTTTTTTATTTTTATCCTTTAAACTCAATTATCTCATTGAAAATTATTTTTTTATTTTTTTACCAAAATTCGTGATTTTTTTTTTCTCTATAAATAGATACTTGGTTCATTTCATTTTGACACAGAAAAAAAAACCAAGTTTTTCACTATCTTAATCTATTATTATCTTTCTAATTAGTTTTTCTTTTCAAGTTTTAATCTTTTTTTAGTGAAATGGATCCCAATAATTCTTCTAATAATCCCAACAATTATCAAAACCCCAACAATTATCAAAATCCTAACAATTATCAAAATCTCAACAATTATCAAAATCCAAATCCATTTTACAACCAATTTCCTCAAAACATACCTAATTTTGGTCTTGCACCAAATTTCAACCAGTCATCAGTTCCAAACTTGCATCCAAATTTCAACAATTATCAAAATCCATTTTATAACCAATTTCCTCAAAACATACCTAATTTTGGTGCACCTGAATTTCCGGAATTTTCAACACAGCTAACAATTGCTAATGAAGTCACTCAAAATTTAGAGGACTCAACTCCTAAGAGCAAGAAACACCCGCAACCAACATGGAACACTGAACAAAATTTGGTGTTATTTAGTGGGTGGATTAAATTTTCAACTAGCAGTGTTGTTGGAAGAAACCAAAAACGTGAAATGTATTGGTGTAATATTGCTGAGTATCGTAATGAGCATTGCAAATTCGATCCTCCGCGTGATGATGTTGCATGCCAAAACCGCTTTAATTATATGAACAAATTACTGGGTAAATGGATTGGCGCTTATGATGGCGCTAAGCGTTTGCAAGGAAGTGGTTGGTCAGAGAATGACATTTTGGCAAAAGCACAGGAAATATACGCATGTGGGAAGAATGCTAAATTCACTTTAATGGAAGAATGGAACGCTGTCCATGATCAACCGCATTTTAGAAGTTTAGTTGGAGGAGATATTAACTCAGGAAGTAGTGGATATAAGAGATCTCACGAGGACTCTGTAGGATCTAGTGCTCGCCCTATAGGTAGGAATGCAGCCAAAAAGAAGGAAAAAAGAAAGCTTCCACACCCACAAAGGTGGTGGACAAAAAATGGGATAATTACATCAAAATGAAGGAGAAAGAGATGAAACAATTGACAATGTTACTTTCCAGTCAACAAGAGACAAACAAAATTAAGAAAATGGAAATGTATCTGAAGTTAAGTTCTGATGAGAATCTCGATGACGTGAAGAAAGCCATGATGGAGACGTTGGCCAAAGAACTGTTTCCATAATTAATTTTAATCAATGTAGTGTTTGCTTCAATTATTTTGACATGTCAGTGTAATGTCTTTGCTTTCATTATTGTAATATGTCAGTGTAATGTCTTTGCTTTCATTATTGTGTTATGTCAGTGTAATGTCTTTGCTTTAATTATTGTGTCCACCACCCAACGTGCTTTAATTATTGTGTCCAAATGAACTCTATACAATAATTATTTTAAATCCGTCACCCACCCAAGCCTTATCTGATTAGGTGGAAGAAAGAGAAAATGATGTGGAGTGAAAAAGTGGGTGTTGAAGGTGTTGAAACCATTGTATATAGTCTTAGATGAAGATCCCTTATATATAATAATTTAATAGTAATAATGTGAACTAGCAAAAGTCCAATAAATACAGTGGAGTGAAATGTCAAATACCCCCATGAAATTTTAAAATTTATCAAATACCCTTCTGAAATTTGGAAATAAGCAAATACCTCCCTGAAATTGTAAAATGTCAATCAAATTGTTCTGCTTCGTTTACTCCGTTTATTTTGATGACGTGATGGCTAACAACATATGTGGCATTAGATATGTCAGGTAACCGAAATATAATAATATTAGTGTATTAGATATGTGTCGGGCACCAACCTTCTACTAATATATTTATTTAACACAAATGTGTTGATTTAAATGCAATTTTGAACAAGATGGTGGCAAATGTGTCGTTTTAGTGGTATTAGACACATGTCGGGCCGAAGCATTATTGGAGGTCCCGCAAATGGCTGAAGAAAGTACGAGGCTTATAGTTTTTAAGGCGAGCCGGAAAGATGAAACGGTTAGAAATCTTCTAATTCGGGGACGTAGATGTACTTTTGGAGTGATGTTTTTCTATCTTTTACACCTGATTTCAAAGCCTGAATTTACTACATATCAGGAAGTCTTCAGAGAAGCTGAGACCAGGGTGAATGAGTTGGGAGATGAATTGGTACAACACATTGGAGTTCAATACTCCAATGTTGCATTGATAGATCGAAAATTTGCTTGTCAGTTTTGTACATCCATGGTTGAAGGACGGTTTCTCTTCCCACCCCCCTCATGTCTCTTTCACCCCCCACACCCCCCAAAAAAGTTCGGGCCGTAGAACCCGAACTTTTTGGAGGGATGTGGATGGTGAAAGAGACATAAGAGGGGTGGGATGAGAAATTTTCTTACTAAAGTGTTTGTGGACGGGTGTATGTTATGGAGTATGTGGGCTTGAGCCCCCAATACTCTAAGTTTCTGAATCTGTCACTAGGACCGATGAGTCTCGGATAAATTTTAGTTGTTAGAAACTTTTACAAGAAATTTATGGCAAAAACAAAAATTGGCTTAATGTTGAAAATCAATACCAAATCCAATTTGTTCATCCAAATCCAAATGCATAGTACATTAAATATGAAAGCTAGGATGTATCTTTCATCATATCAATAGCAAGTTGCTTTGAATCATGTTAAACATAATTTTTTTTTCTCTCTCTTTAACCCAATTAAACACATAAACACTTTTATTAGGGACCCCTTTTGTTATAGATAACTATGGTTGATTATTCCCCTCCTCATGTACTGTCTTCAACTTGCGTTGAAATGAGTTGGTCTTTTATTGACCACTGGTTTGTCTAGTTTCTTTTGTCCACCCACACAAAACGTTTTATTATTCAATTAATAAAGAGAAAAATGGATGATTGAAGAGATAGAAAAAACCAATCTTGATATTGATCGTTGAGCTAGGAACAAGGGACGTATATATAATAATATTTAACGAATCAAGAATGAGACAGGGCAATTGGTGCACCTTGTCCCCTCTAAGATTTGATGCCGTTGGTACAATTTTAATACCAAAATTATTTATTATTATATACTATCAAATCTTTGTTAAAAGAATATACTAATACATTAGAATATACATACAACGCCCACATCTTTAATGATTAGGATGATTAAATTATATGAATCAAAATTAACCACTATCTCGTGCGGTGTTCCCCATTGAACATCTTCCATGACCAACTAAGTATTACTATATTGAACCTATGTGCTTATAGTGCCCAAATGTTAGTGAAATGGAAGCTCATCTTTTTGTTAAGTGCTCATTTGCAAGTTCAATTTGGTAAATGAGTTTTAATGGCGTTGTCTCGAAATCTTGAGCATTTATTTCAAAGTTGTTGTCTCTTCTTTAAGATAAAAAATTTAGTTAAGGGGATAATGTTGATTTTGCAGGGCCCGTAATGACTATGTTATTTCATCTAAGTCGACTACGATCAAGGAAGCGGTTGATTCCATTGCCAAAATATCTTTTGACAATGGTTTTTGTCTAAAAACTGGGGGATCATTGTCTTCTAATCTCTGAATTGTGTAATTAGATAGGAGTTTTTATGATTTTTTGTGTTTAGTGGTTTTAGTACCCCGGATACTTTGCTCTCACTCTTAGCTTAGTATTCTTTATACTTTTTTTCATTATTTATAAATGTATTTATTGGCTGTTTAAAAAAAAAAACCTCTAATGATACTTTGTTTTACTAAATCTATAATAATAATTCCTCCTATCATAAAAAGAAATCAACAAATCAACTTTTGTAAACTTAATGTTCTTTATATTTAGAACCGGAGTACAACAATGCAAACCCCAAAAAATTCTACCATGAAGCTATTGCCGGAAAAAGGAAATACTTAAAAGGAAGGACGAAACAATCTAACACGAGAGATATAGCATGTATCACATAAAAGTGATTATTTAGTATTCATTTTACTTGAGAATCACATTCATGAGCATAAGAGTACCTTATTATTAGCGAACAAATGACTAAGGATGACTTATAGAAAAATTAATGCAAATGAGCAGTAATAAATAAGAGTTTAAAGACCAATAAGAATGATTTAACGTTTCAAGTCATATAAAAATGTGGGGTAAATTGGATGAAGGAAATATGGTTGTGATTAATTGACAATATAAAATTATTTTACATTGTCAGTGCAGATTTTTTTTTTCTCAATAAGTAATATGTAGTACTAACATTCATAAGAATAAGAGCTATATACAAGAAATTTGGGTAGTATATGTATGATGTCATGTTTTCAATCTTCAATTCTATTGGAAACAATAAAAAATACATTGCTTCAAAAAAAACCAGAGCTGCATGTACACATATAGAGCATAATAATATACTTAATTAGAACTAAAAAAAAAAAGCAAAATAATGAGAGGTGTTAATTTGATTATCTAAAAATTTCATTTTAAACTATTAATTTGATAGAGACAAAATTAATAAAAAATTAAATAAAATCTAAACATTTAAAAATGCGTTGCCGGACAACCATTTCATTGTCCAAATCATAATTGTTGGTAATAGTTTTGTGAGTTTAACTCAGTTGATAGAGACGTTGCATTATATATATAGGAGTCGGAGTTCGAACCCCGACTATATCCCACCTATCAATTTTAAGGGTGAATTTTTTCTTAATACATTAAGGGTAAACATTTTAGCCGCTAAACAATAAAAAAATATATTTGCCACTAATATATATACATGTTGTACTTTCATTTATTTCTTAAATAATATTAGTGTACTAGGAGTCCAAGATAAGTGGTTAATTACTTTATATTATAAAATTATCCTAAATGAATTTTCAAAATTATAATAGACAAGTATTTTGGAATTAAGCAACTTAAATATAATAGAGTGCTTATTTTTAGTACATTAGTCTCGGTTCAACTGAAAATGATAATGTCGATATTATTAGGTTGAAGATTTTTGTTTAGACTCAAATTCGAGACCTTGCAATTGTATTTGAGTTTTTTTAATGTTGATTTTTACTTAGTCTGTATACCCTTGCTATTGTTAAGCTAAAATTAGGGTTCAAAAGTGCTATTATTAAAAAATAGGGGGTCAAAATTACAAGTTTGTGAAAGTTATATGGCAAAAGTACAATTTAGCCAATTATTCTTATAGTATTTCTTCAATACATTTTCTTATAATAAACTATCAATTTAATCTTTGTATATTTTTTGTCAAGTTGTCTAATCCAAGAATTTCACCTTCAAGATAAATAAATTGAGTGTCTAAAGTTACTCCTGCATATAAAATGTGATATTTCTATCATTGAGGTTTGATCTTTATATACTATTAATTGCTCTCCAGTTTAATCATCTAACTATAAAAATTTAATCGTTTAAATTAATAGTTTATTAAATGTATTGGATTCATATATAAAAATATGTATTGAATTTTTATCAATTACTACCAAAAGAAATTATTGAATTCAGCCCCCACATTTTACAAGTTTGATTTATTAGCTAGCAGCACCATCAAATCAAACAAGAAATGCCCCTATAGAATATGCAAACATGCAAAAGTACAAGATTTCGTATCGTTATCTACACATAATTTTTTATGTTTAAATCCACATCCAAATGCTAAAATTCAAATTAAGGAACATTTAAAAGTAAATAAAGGACATTTAGATTAGAGGATCTGTTTAGTTAATTAGTTATTGATGTATAGCACTAAACAAACGTAAGCATAGTATGAGTATCTGTCATACTATGATTAGCTATAAAGTGTAAAATTAGTAGATAATTGGTTTGGGTTAATTAGGTGTAATAGGATTTTGGCTCTCGTGGTAGTCCATAGTGTACGAGGTCCACAATAAGCAGCTTTTGACAAGCAAAATCATGCAACTAACACAAACGTGGGGTCCTCTTGATCCTATGAAGATCTCAATCCATCACAACAATAACGATTCCTTAATTATTAATAATTATAAACAGTATTAAAATTGTCGTGTTTTGTTCCAAAATTAGGTTTCTTTTTTATAGACATTACTAGTATTTATTGGTTTTCATCATTTCTTCAATTCCACTCATAAAATTCTTTTGTTGGTGAATAGTACTTGTATTGTTTTGGGAGCATCTCTAAGGACTCGATGTGAAGATTGTTAAAAAATTATTTTGTTGTTTTTTAATAAAGATTATAGTAACTTAGTAAAATTGTAGTGTAAGACACTTCCTTTTTAAACCCTTCTCATTTGAACATCAATGTGTTCATTAAAAAAATTCTATCCTTTAAATGGATAAATTCTAAACTTCTAAGTCTCATAAGATGAAATATGAAAGAATTTGTCCCATAAGAAGCACTTTTTTCTCTTGTATCTTGTTCTCTTCTCTCTAATAATAAATATTATGTGTGGTACGTAGAGAAAGAGAATATATAACGCAAAGGGATGAGATGTGATGGATGGTGTAAAGGTATTAATGATCATGTTATCATGTTTTTATTTTTAGTACAATCAATTCAATTACAACAACAATATTTCTCTCTCGCGTGCGCTTCAATAGTACCAACCAGTTCCATCTGTTGACTTCCCTAATTTTGCATATAGTTGAACACCTATTTCACACAAACAAATTTCCATAAATATTGGGAGACAAGTTATCAACAAAACCTAATTTGGTAATTCCACATATTATCACTTCATACTCTCACTATTGTGTATCGGTTGTATATATGGATTGATTTTACGTTGGTGGACCCTCAAAACCTACTAGAACACTTTTCTCGGTTTACTTATTCATCAGGTGGCCTGAAAATGCGTCGTTCGTTTATACAACTCATCTGGTTCTTATGTGTTTGAGTTGTGTGGAATGAGATTATTAAAAAATTCCGAGAAATTACTATCGCAATTGTTGGACAAAGTCAAACTCTATTCTTTTTGGTGGATGAAGGCAAAAAACATTAATATAGTCTCAAATTTCCATAGTTGGTAGACAAACCCGCTTGTCTTTTTGAGCATCAACTAACTTGTTATTTATGATATTTTCTTTTAATACGTTTTTTGCTGAGGAGAACACTCTATTAGTTTTAATATATATTTCATTTTTACATGTTAAAAAAAGATATTTTTCATATTAAATATATTGCTATAAATTATAATTATATATACTAATGAAAATTAAAAGATTGATAATAATGTACTAGTAGTGGGAGGGATATTGTTACTTGGTAGGAGGGCGGGGCTACAACTACGATCCACTCTTCCCCTCACGTAAATTCGTCTCTAACTATTTTTTAACTTATAAGTTAGAATTGTGTTAGTAGTCAAAATATTGAGTAATTCACACGTCAAAGGTCAAAGCGAAGATTAATGGATATGTACCGACGGTGTAAAATTATTTTACACGATCGTCTAATAAACAACTACTACTTTTTCATGTCATATAAAGAAAGTGGTGTGAAGTGGAGTGATATGGCGAAAAACATGGTTGATATTAATTGACAGTATAAAATTATTTTACACAGTCGGTGCATATACCTTTTTCTCATATTTTATTATAAATGATAATTGAAATATGATGTGATATATGATATATGTTAAATAAAAAAGGGAGCATAATTCCATTAATCTATTCATTAGTATATTTAAATATAAATATAATTACTTATTTAAATATGTTCATATTAAAATAAATTTTTAAACAGGCTAACCCTGACAAACTCAAACCTTTCACATTTTGAGATGGACCAAATTTAAACCTCGCAAAATCTAGCTCAGCCTAGCATATCCTCACCCTCCTAGTGTAAATGGTTGTTAACATCTGCTTTTATTTGAATCCAATTAATCAATCATATTTTATTTTCAAATGGTTAGCTCTAAAATGAATTGTGTGAAAAAAATCATAAAACTTGTAAGAGAAATGCTAACAATACACTGGTTAAAAAACTAAACATGATAAATTATTTTAGAATTGTGTAGTTAACTTTTTAAAGTATAGAAATATTATTTATATACAAAATTTATCCTGTTTACTTTTTGAACTAATGATCAAAGAACACAAAGTTAGCATAACCCGACTTATAAAATAATTAAAATTATAGATTTTTAAATGGAATTACAAATTCTATTTAAGATCAATTTTACTTTGTTGCCATTGAAAAATACTAACATAAACTAGTATCCAGATCCGTGCAAGCACGGATAAAAATGCATTTGTAGATTTATTGACTTATGAATTATCTCGAGGGAATTAGTCTTTGTAAATTGCGCGCAGAGAATACTTTTGGTTTACCAAAAAAAATATAGACTACAATATAAATAACAAAAAAAAAAATCGATTGTCGTATTAATATTTAAGAATAAATATAGGTTCCTGTTGAAATTAAAAAAATAGTCTCCAAATTTTATATAGATTCCGTAAAAACTAAAAAAAAATTAAAAAAAACAGCCTTCCATATTAATATAAAGTAGAAGTAATTTAAGAAATATGAATTTCATAGTAATGTTACATTTGTCAAAAATAAATATTAAAAAGCATCTCTTCCAAATTTTTACTTTGACAAACAAACCAACCAAAACATTAGAATTTGACATGAAGACATAAAATCATTAAGTTAATCAACACATTTACCAAATGGATTAAACTGAAAGCACAATCTCTTTGAACAAAAAGTCGTAAATGATGATAAAATATTGTTTTGTCAATTTTAAAAAGTGTTTGTTTTAGCTGGTATAAATTAGCTTCCAATTTTTCACCCATCCATTGCTCTACAGAATATAAATAGTTAAGAAAATTATTACAATTATGAACCCGAATTTATTGTACTCTCTTTTTTATTTTATACATTTTCCTTTTGTCTAAAAAAAATATATAGTTGTTGTAAAAAAAAAAATACAGTATATACAGTGTACAAATAAATAATAATATTATTAATAATTGACAATTAATGTTGTCTATTATAACATAGGGAATGAGTTAGAGAGTCTACCTTGTAGTAACTATTTTCCAATCAATATCTATACTATATATAAAAAGGATACATTAGTTTTGGTGTGGACTTTTTATATTTCCAAATTTACCCTTTAAAAAAATTTCATTCAACTATAACAATAAAAAAAAAACATAAACTGCATTTTTTTTTTGGTACAAACATAAACTGCATTTTGGTGCAATTTTTATTTATTAATAAACTCACAATAATATAAGGCATGTATTTTTTTTTTTACATAAGTTAGACACAGGCAGGCGCTGCCTGGCCCGCTAGTCTACATAAAGAATGTGCAACTCTAATTACAAAATTATCGCTCTATAACATTGATTTTGTGACACTAAATGAGACATGCCTCAAAGTGATTTTTGAGATTAAAAAGGCTATTATAACTTTATAAGCCCTCTATATTATATTAGTTTCTTTTATAATTACATTCAAAAGTTAGAGAGAGGAAAAAACAAAGAGAATAGTAAAAGATAAAGATAAGGAAAAAAATGAGTATCGGATCAAATGAATTTATCTTCTTGTAACCCTTCTTTAATTATATTATTGACAACTCTGATATTGTAACAAACACACTTTAAAAATATTCCTAAAATTAGAAAAATTATCTCTGCAACAACAAATATAGAGCAAAACTACAATATCCCACAAAATTAAGACACAAAAGCTAAAATGAGTAAAAATAATTTCTTTAAGAGAAATACATATTACCAAAACGCAAGTCTCACATAGCTCGCAATGAATAGATCAAAATCTACAACTCCATGAGCAACCCATAATATATAAAATTATCATAATTATAATATAAAAAAAAGAATGAAAAAATAAATTAAATAAAATTGAGGAAAAATGGGTTAGAAACTGAAATTGAGATTTCCGTTTACCTCTGCACTATGATTTTCATTTTCATCCATCTATCGTTTATATAGATATAGAATTGTAATTTGGGTGTAGCACGTTGTAAATTTAATTTGCATAATTTTAGGGATTGGTTTGACCACAAAAAATTCCAAAAATATATTGATTGAATTTTATTTAATGTGTGATACAAAAAGTATTCACATTTACCGTATCATTTGAATTTCTCTGAATCAAGATACAAAGATACACTTTGTTCAAATAAACTAATTTAGGTAATTAAATTAAGGCTTCTTTGACCAAAAATTAAAACTTCTAATGTGAGCCAATATTTTTTTATCAAATTTTCTTGACATAATTTAAACAAACTTATATATATATATATATTTTTAAATTTAAAAAATAAAATACAGTATTTTTTTACTGGAAAATAAAGTATTATTAAAAAATTATTTATGATAATATTTTTATGTACATATAAAATACAATTTTTATATACATAATTTCAATCATTTGAATTTTTATTTTTGTATGCATATATATTGTTTTTATCCTTATGGAGAATTATACAATTATGCAAAGTGTCAATTATTTTTTAAGTAATATGAATCATATTTTGACCAATTCATTAAATTTATTTAATGGATACACTCATTTTTATTTTATTTTTGACGAATTAATGCATACACTCATAACAAATGGTATATAGGTCTACTAATCATCAGTTGGTTTAGTGGTGATTGACGCTGAACTTGGTAGGGAGGACCGCGGTTCGATCCCCCGCAACTGCGATCGGGAGGGGACTGAGACCACTTGATGCCAAAACTGACCCCCGAACCAGATTAAACTGGTGTTGAATACAAAAAAAAAAAAATTTGGTATAGAGGTCAAAAATAATAATTGCAAAAATAATGATAATTGACCAACATTTTTTATGTTTTTTTTCAAGTTTAAAAAATATTCAATTCAATACTAAAACAATATGAGAGAAGAATGCATGTGGGAATGCCACGTGTACGCGAACTCAATACGGTAGAGTTGGAAATGAATCGAGTCGAGTCAAATTTGTCTGAATTTGACTCAATTTGAAAAAATTGAATCAATTTGAAACTCAACTCGAGTTCGACACGAACTCTTTTGTTCGAATCAAGTGTCCAATTTTATTCGAGTTGGTTCAATTCATTACGTCCGGTAAAGAAAAGAAATAAAGGAAGAAGTGTGGGGCGTGTGATGATAAGAATGGAAAATCGCGTGGCAGTGAATAGTAATGTTAAACTGTGGCGTGGTGGGGTGGATGGAGTGACGTGCTGGTTGGACAATAGTAATAAATTCAGTATAGAGAAAGATCTCTCTCTCTCTCAAAACAAAGAAAGTAAAGAAAAGAAAGTACCCATTGCATTGCATTACTCATTAAATAGTACTTTCAAACTTCACAACTTTTCACTCTTCCTCACTCACTCTTACAACAACAATAGAAGAACTTACTCTTACCATAAAAAATCAGAGTAGTTTCGGAGGGAAGACAAAAAAAAAAAACCCCAAAAATGTTTGCTGAAGAAAATGGTCTTAAGGGAGACCCAAGATTACAACACATCTCTCAATCCATCAGAGTCGTCCCTCACTTCCCCAAAAATGGTTTTTTTATTTATTTTTTATTTTCATCTATTTTATTTGTTCCTGTAGTAGTTTCTATCTGAAATCAACAGATCTGCAACTATGTATTTTTTTATTTTATAAAAAATGGGTCAAGTTTGTTTGTTTGTTTTGTCTTTGTTGGATTTTGGATTATTAAATTAACAACAAGCTGTTGAAATTTGCAGGAATAATGTTCCAAGATATAACGACATTGTTGTTAGATCATAAGGCGTTTAAAGATACTGTCGATATTTTTGTCGATCGCTACAGAGACATGCACATTTCAGTTGTTGCTGGTACTAACTACTTCTCATGCAAAAACACTTTTTTTTTTTTTTTTAATTGGGTCATTCATATTAAAAATTTAGAAAAATAAAATAAAAAAACAAAAAAATTGTTTTGGGGTTTAAGGTTGATGTGTTTAATGTACTAATTGGGTATGTGTTTTTGTTGGTATGCAGGAATTGAAGCACGTGGGTTTGTGTTTGGTTCATCAGTTGCATTAGGCATTGGTGCAAAGTTTGTTCCTTTACGCAAACCTCGGAAGCTGCCAGGTACTATATAGTATTTTTATGTTTATGTTGTTGAGTGTTAATTTAGTTGAACTTGCTTCTAAACTTTAATCACTGTAAGATGAAACTTGAAAGTACTAAACTTTTCTGTGAAATGGGATGGCCCATGTGACATTGATGTTGGGGTTGGTTGGTTTATATTTCTTTTGCTATAGTTTATGTTTTTGAGTCCAAATTTTATTTGACTTAATTTGAAGAAAGTTAGGTTGACTTATGTTGAAATGTGATGTTCTTTACTGCTTGATGCTAAAAGATTTTTTTTGAAAACTTGCATCTTCAATATTTTTTCCTGTAACAATAATTTTTTTTTTATAAGCACTTTTGGGATAAAGGGTATCACGGTCCTTTTGAGACTATGTGTGGAAAGGCCCTGTCCTACTTTGGCTGTTCCATCACATAAAGTCAATTTGCTGCAATTTTCATATTTCTTGGTTATGTGACTCAAACAGATCAAGTCACAATATCTAAGAGGAAAGTGTGAAACTGAAATGCTATGTAAGTTTGGGGATTGGATATAACGCGCAGTAATGAATTTGAACCGTCTGATTACAAATGAATGAACGGACGAGATTTAATATTATATGAAATTACAAAATCTGGATTGTGTAATAAGAACCATCGGATTGTATATGGACGGCCGAGATTCACTACTGCGGCAAACTGTGTGAATTTGCAACAGCAGTGAATCCAGGTCCGTAAATTCGAGTCATAGCTTAACTGACATAAGTTTCAAAGTGTTGTTTAAATATTCAATGTCCGGTGATAAACAAGTTTTCTTTGATTATTGAACCATGATTTTAAGTGAAACAAATGTATGTGGTGGGGTACTGTTGCTTAGTTTGTCTATTTATTGGTTTTATTGATCTGCATTGGGCTAAATTGTCAGCATATAGACTGTTTGATACATCAAGATTTTCAATTTGAGTCATGGCTGCATCAAATGATGAAAACTTGGTAAAAAAAGGCTTCTTCTATGGGTACTGATTAATACTGTACAAATCAGAATTGTAATAGGTGGAGATACATGTATCTTTTTAGGCATCAATCTTTCTTTTTAACCTCACTAATTGGGGCCTAATTTGGATAAGTTGTATGCTATATGATAGGGATTTTACAATAATTTATCTTAAGGTACATATCCAACACTGAAGTAGTTTATGTTCAGCTTACTTTCATTTACTAAATATTCAAGCACCGGTACATACCTGATAATAAGCTGAAAGCGATTTTTTTGTTGTTAGATAAATTACCTTTTTTCAGTGTGTTTAAAGTTCAAACTTAAATTTTGAAATAAAAGCTTTTAGAGTTCTGCAATTTTCCCCAATCTTCCAAGTTATATATGCATATGTTTGGTTTGGCAGTTAGATAGCTTTTCTTGCGTCCCATCGAGTACTGTTAGTAATTTTTACAAAGCTCTAAATTGTAGATTTGGCTAAACGCACGGTGATGCGGCGTTCCATACACTGATAATTTGGTCTTTACAGTCACATTATGAATAATCTTTTGATATGCTTTATTTTCAGGTGAAGTCATTTTTGAAAAATATTCTCTAGAATATGGAACTGATTGCTTGGAGTTGCATGTCGGTGCTGTCCAACCTGGTGAACGTGCTATAGTTATTGACGACTTGGTGGCAACAGGTGGAACTTTATCAGCAGGAATAAGACTTTTAGGTGTGGATTCTACGCGATTTTGTTGATATTCTTTTCTCTGCTTCATTATTTGACTTATAATTGTTCAATGTATCTAGTTCTGGTCCCCAATATACTTTATGGTTTCTTTCCACTTGTTTTTGTAGAACGTGCTGGTGCTGAAGTAGTGGAATGTGCTTGTGTGATTGGTGTGCCTGAGGTTAAGGTAATCACTAAGATTTTGTATGTTGTTTGCTTTTCTAGTTAATCTAAAAACTTAAAACTCTTAAAACAAAAATGAATAAATACAAAAAATTTAAGTCATGTGTTGTTTCTCATCTTGATAGCGTATTGGACTTCAAATTTGTTGTACATAACTGTCAAAAACTTTGCCTGTTTTTTTTCTTCTGTTTGATTTATTTATCGGCAAAGGAAACAATTATATCCTTATAGACGTGCTTATAGTTATTTGAATACTTCAAACTTCTCCCGTTGCTGATGTAAAGAACCTTGTTGGCGAGCTATGAAGCACTAACGCAGACACGGACACGACAAGGACACTGAAATGTCGACCCCGATAATAATTTGATAAAATGACACAATTCAATGTAATCATAAGTGTCATTGTCGTGTCAGTGTCCGACACCGGAACACGCCTAATTTGAGGAGCGTCCGTGCTTCCTAGTTGGCAAGTAGCTCTGTAAGGACTCGCTGGCTCTAGCTAATCCCAGGATCTAACTCGCCTAAATTTTTTTATATAAAAAATAAAGAATACTTTAAACTTCTATTGTTTTTCCTTCTTATTTGAAATCATGATGAAAATGAAATGTAATGAAGCATTATTTTTTCAGGGACGGTGTAAACTGCTTGGAAAGCCACTTTATGTCCTTGTGGAGCCACGTCAAGTAGATCAATGCTTTTGAGGTTCGTCACTGTATTCCTGAAATGGGAATTCTGATAGCACCTTTTTCACTTTAAATCATTATCATGTTGTGGTATGACTCTATTCATTTTGGTGAATGATCTCACATTGTCAATAGATTTCAAAATCAGCTTTTGTTGATTGTTTTTTGACTCTTTGTCAACTTTAACCTTTTATGCTAACGTGGTAAATGACCTAACAAATTAGCTAGTGCGTCCCAAAAACAGTAGAAAACAAATAAAGACACATTTCTAGGTTGATTCTGTCTTTTGATCTGTATGAGGGACCAATATGGTTCCTTTCATCAATTGAAAAGACAGACTTAAAACAACTTATAATCTAATTTCTTTGTTCGACAAGTCTATTACTATTACCATTTTGAAAGTAGTACTATATCCTTCTAAATGTATATGCATTCATTCATGCAGGATGTGATTGAAATGCAAAAGCATGGTTCATCTTACAAACACAGGCCATAATTTGATGCAAACTTTCGCCTGCGGAGTGTCGTTTCCTGACAAAAGATCATCCTGGAAATTGTCCTCTTTGTATCTTTATCTTGTACATGTTAGGATATCATGTATGGTGGTTAACAATTTCGAACAAAACATCAAGGGATTTATTTTTCTGGCATTTAATTAATAAAATGTCAATTTAAGGCCTCATTTGTCTAATCACGTTTCTAGTATTCAAAGATGAGAAATGATTAGATTTTATAAAAAAAAATATTATATCTTGAAGTTGAACTAATTATTGATTACAAGATATGAAGTGCTTTTTAAATTGAAATCTCATTTTTGGGCCTCATTATAAGTAGAATTTATTTAATTTTAAGTTAATGATCACTATATAGCAAGGAACAAATAATTTTTTACCAATCATTCCAAAAATAAAAGTTATGTTGTAAAATTTGTAGTTCAAAAAAATCAAGTTGTCTTCCTAAGACAAGGACGGCATTTGAATCACAAATCAAGTTAAATTTTTTTTTACTAGATCAGTCTAGCCACACAGTTCTTTCATCCAAACAGCTGTAATTTTGTCAAGTAATTGATTTATCCGGTTTTATAGTGGACTAAATTTAGAGCATTATTTTAATTATGTTCATATTCCTGTCTTAAGTTTATTTTTGTACTAGTTCATTTCATAAGGACTGAACGATCCTGGTACCTCGCAAATGTTCATATCAATCAAAAGGTTATTTGATTTTAATTCAATAAACTCCATTGTAAACATATTCCATTTATCCTAAAGAATTAATAACAGCAAGTAACATAGTATATGGTTTTTTTTCCAAGTTCCTAACACAAGTGTGACGTTCATTAGAAGTGAGGCGAAGGGTAGGATGGGGGATTGGCCCCAACCAAACCCACCCTTAACCTGCCCTGCATTAGCAAAGAACACTTCTGCTATCATCTCTCCATAATCACGTCGATACAATGTCTTTTTACTTGACAAAAACATAGGGGGAGAGCAAACAAAATTTTATCAATTAAGTGGTCTATTATTTTATATATGCAAGTTCACAAAAAAAAGTGGTGCAATGTGAAAGCTCGTATATGTGTGCAAAATAAAAAACTCGAACATGTATAAATACATTGGGGAAGCTACTGTATTCAATATATAAGCTTAACTCATCGACCAGGATGAGACACAGTGAGATCTAGGTCAAAAGTGGAAGAACAATATATGATACCACTTCACATATATTTCTAAATATTTGTTACATTTTCAATTGAAGGAGAATCAACACTCGTTGTACTATCCAATTTGAGAGCATGTCTTGCAACGCGGTTTGTCTGTTTTCTCAATCTAACATTATCAATGAACAAATCTGCTATGATCTTTCTCACCTCATCACCACAGATTACACCATCTTTTATGTCATTGGTTTTATCTACGTCAAAAGCTGCACTTCTGTAGTCTTCATCTAAGTTTTCAACCTGATCAAATTTAAATAAGTAACTATAGAGGGGTTTGCAAGAGAGAAGTTATTTTGTCAAACTGAGTTCTATCGAAACAAAGTAATTACTGCTCGACTCTGCAACTGGTAAAAGCATAGCAAGCCACATGAAAAAGATAATCCGTACCTCTGCTAGTAGGATGTCAATTTGGTCATCAGATGTCTTTAATTGATTAAAAGCATCATTTAATGATGATGAATGCAAGAATATTCTATCATCATCTTCGTAAGGAAGATTGAGATTGCACTCTTGAAGCTGCTTAAAAAGAACCCCGCATTTCTCAAGCTGTTTTCTCCAATCAGTTTCTGCCCGTTCCCTCTTCTCTCTTTCATGAAGTAGTAGTTTCTGAATACACAAGAACAACAAGCATATTGTCAGCACATAAGTCATGCATTCTGGGTTCATAGCTTGATTTAAGTTCATTAACCAAATTCCAGTAAGGCAGTGAGGAAGTAATTGCCATTTGAAAATTTTAGCATCCATACCATGTCCTGCTAATTACATTCCATATAACTTCACAAAGAAATAAAGACAGTATATAAAAGCTCCGAAAGGAAGGGAAAACAAAAAAGCCCATAGCATAAACAAATTCAAAATAAGATAGGAAAGTCAAGAGCAATAGCTGAAAGCAAGAACCCAAAAAAGACTATATTTCAGACTTCTAACGGACACAATTTTGTATGAACTGCCAAGTGGAAGAAAATTGTGTGAAACGTGCGCAGAACCTACCTCAGCTTCACATTTCTCCTTTATGGACTCGCTAAGTTCCTTCTTCAATTCTTTTTGGGAACTACGGAGAGATTTAACCTCTTTAACCAGAACTTTAATATCTGCTTTGGATTTTGCTTCTAGCTCTCCATACTGTTTTGACAAAACTTCCAGCTGCTCTTTAGCAGCATCTAAATCCTGTACCAGCACATCGTTCTGCTGAACAATTGATTCCTTTGTCAAATTTTGACCAACATTTCCATCCTGATATCACGTGTGAGACAGTATGAGCCATTTTTAAAATCAACGGTAAGTCCCCCAAAGAGAAAAGTTTAATATCTATCAAGCAAATATAAGAATGACATACCGATTCAGACTTAAGTTTCATCTCCATTTCCAGCGACTTTCGTCTAAGTTCCTCCATATCCCACTGCATTTGGGTAAATCTTTCCCTCTCAATCAGAATAGCTTGCTGCAAGTTCTCCTTATTTTTCTGTTTTGTAGTTTCTAGTTCAACTTCCAAATCCTTGACCTGAACAGGTCCAATCAATTATGGACACATAGTATCTATAAAAATTGAAGCTTGTATGCATGTTGTGGAACATAAAGAATCCGGTATCCACATATTATATTTATAGATATATTAATTCGAGTAACCTCTGACCAATTTCAGCTACAAGAAAACTAAAAATAAATTAATTTACAATGAAATGCATGCCAAATCACATATGGTATACCTTTGTCGTAAGAAAATCCTTTGCAGCTATTTCTTGATTTAATCTAACTACAAGGTCCTCCATATCAGTTTTTGCTGTGACTAGCCTTCTCTGCATGGTTGAAAGAATCCTGTTCAGTTTATTGCGTTGATCTAGCGGAAGGACTAATTGAGCATCACCAGTACTTTTCAACTTTGTGTGGCCCACAATATCTGTTTCTCTTGAAACCGAAGCATATCCAGGAACGTCGACAGAGCCATTACCAGATGAATTTGGAATCCCAAAATTAGACATGTCACTACCTCGTACTGAGCTTCCATCACTTCCAACACTGTCATTTGAAAGCTTACGAATGTGACCAAAAACTTTAGCATGCCCAGGCTCAGAGAAAAGCTCCATGGTATTATTAGCTAGAAATGAAGAATCATATGAATTACCATTACTTCTGTCCTTCCCCGTAACATTGTTCACATGTCTGGTATTTACTTTATGCCTAGGAAGTCCTTCTAATTGCTCTAGAATAGTCTGACCCATAAACAAACCCTCATCAATATTTGTTATGCCATATTTTACAAGTTTTTCTATTGGATTTGTCGTATCTTCATCTGGTGTCAGGTCATCTGTCCCAACTTCAGAATTATCATCCCGTCCAATTCTAGGAGTTCCTACTTCCGATGCATCATATGGAGTATCACTACCATAATCTGACGCAACAGATGAACTACCAGCAGCTAATGATAAGCTCGAATGGAGAGGCGATTGCACCGAATAATCTCTATTATTGGAATCAGGATCTTTTACTGAATTCTGCTGGCTTGCATCTTGAAATGCTGACATGTGATTACATGAGGTAAACATTATAAAACACTCAAGAAAGCTGACAATCAATTAGCATAAACAGATCAACTGACATGTGTGAAGCAACTAAATGCAAGATGCAAAACACAAAATTACATACAAGATCTAGCAGCAGTTTCTAGCTCAAGAAATGAGGCCACGGGTGCACATCTTGATATGTCAATGTCAGACAATAGTTTGGTGATCCACTCCTCCAAAGAGCGCCTTCTCTGTAGCAAAAGTAAATGTGTTAAAATCTAAAACCACCTATTCAACTCCTGTATTGATACTAGTGTACAGGTGGCACAAATATTTAAACACAAACAACCTCGTTTAAGATTCAGTTAGACAACCTTACCTAAGAATATTAAGAACCTCACTACGAATTTTATTTTGAGAAAATTCTTACTAAATAATTTAGAATAATCTTTACCTATACATAATAAGGAGGACATGGAGGTTAGCTAATTTTTTAATGTACATAAATACAGAACCACAAGAAGACATATTCTTATGTTTACTTTACTACTAATATTTCGATCATTTTGGTAAATCAGTAATGGTTTCCATCTTGATTGGACAGTGGCAGATCTTAAGTAATATTTGGAATGTAAGCATGTTTAACAAAAATCTAAAACAGACATATGAGGATAGAAACTAACTAGACTAAATTTCTACATGCTAATAATTTTCAGTTTGCAACGCATTTAGATTTTAGACCGAGTATGTTTGTATAAACTAATTGAATTCAAACAAGATGGCATATGCAGATCCATAATCCCGGACACACAACAATTGGTACTGTAACAAGTATAAGAAAATTCCAACCTCTTCCAACAAAGCTCGGCTTTTCAATCGTAAGAGTCCCTTGGGTGGAGCTGGAGGGATATTTTTCCTGGGAAACTCCTTTTTAAGCTACATAGACAGCATGTGGCAAAATAGTCAACTAATCAGTGTTAACTAAACAAGCACAGACATACACATAATATTTATCTATCTCTATCATATGCACACGACATAGGTCAGACAGTGTGCTTGTTAAGCCATTTATAATTTCTAAATAAATAATTGGTTTTGTTTCTATTCTCATCTAATGACTAATATAGTTTTCTCCTTCAAACTAATAAATACTTGAATTAAATTTTATTTTCCCGCAGCAGACTCTCTCTTACTCGTATCTAGCAATGTTTCAAAACATGTCAGCTTCCCATATTTTGTTGTGCACATGTGTTACGAGAGCATTCTATTCATTATTCACAAGGCATATTATTTCCAAAGCTTCACATCATTGTCTATTTTCCACTTCAAAGGTTAGTATATGGGTTTCTTTCGGATCTGGTTTAGTTCCAACTTCCAAATCCAAAACTTCGATATCAGTTTTCTAAAGATGTCCTGTTTTGAAACTTATAAACTACATTGGTACTGTTTTTGAACAGAACATACTACTCATGAACAAATGATACTCGTTATTCATTGAATTCTCATTTGACAATTCCGAAAAAGTAAATGAGAAAGTGAGCCATATACAGATTTGTTAAAGTAGATTTAATCCTTTAATATATGGGTGATTCATCCTATATTAATTTTAAAGGCTGTAGAAATGGATATAACCAATGGACTCTTCAACCATTATTGACACATTTTCCCATTTGTCTTCACTTCCTGAGTGAGTGAGAGAGTATTGGATGACTTAAAGTATATGTTCATTGAAAGATTTTTTTCTATGTTTTATTTCTGTGAAATTTACAATTAAATGGTTAAAAATACCAAAATGGTTTTCAGCAATACATGTCTCTGTGTATGTGCGTGCATGTGAGGATATAATGATAAAGTGAAATTCAGTAGTCAGAATCATAGCCAAAATAGAAATACATGAAAAAACTAAACAAAAAATTAAAACGCAATTGAAAATGATAAACTTACATCAACAAAAAAGTTTAGAAAATCATTGAACCTTCTTAGTACTCCATGGATATTTGTAATCCCTTCTGGTGATTGTATACCAACTTGAAGCCTGTAGAACTGTCCCTTAATGATGTTAAAAATGAAAACTAACAAAGAAGCTTATGTTCCACAGCATACTATAAATGAACGGATCATGGAAAACCTGTAAATCATTAATGCCTAAGCCACCTAAGATTATCTTTTCAATAGAACAGTATCCTAGTTTGACTTTACAATCACGTTCCATAACAACAAATGATGCAGAACTAAATTACTGTAATATTGCGTAGTGCCTTTATGTTGGAAAGTTTTGTCACTGAAAAGAATATTGTCGATATCTCTTGATAGTTTAAGCAGTTAGGATATGCACAAAAATTCGAAAGAGAACAAAAGTAACTCTACAATAGTGTCTTTCAAATTTAGCAGCATATAGATAATACTATTATTAGGAATGTTGTTAGAGTTCAAATTTAACCATGAATGGAAGTATGAATTTTGATCAACTTTACCACTATAGGATCCGAGTTCCTTGATTTTGGTACAAAAACCCAAGAAGGTATTATGACGCAATAACTCCAACCGGTACGATGATTGTGTGGCCATTCGGTATCCCGCCCATTCTGTATAATAGGAAGGAGAGGATAAATTATCTTAAAATACTAGAAAATACAACATTTCTTTGAATGATGTGTTTATATAGGCAATGAAGATTGAAGAAAATTATATCCAAAATTTAGAGAAAACAAGGAATTCACATATCATACTATATTAATTTTATATTTTCAAAACAACTGCCAATGTTTTGTCCGTCAGAGATAAAGAACTACCAGACATCAAGAGCTAACCAAGAAGGACCCAAGCAAACAATCCCCCTTTAAATGCTTGTGAGAAGCGTTAGAATCTAATCTACACTTAGTTTTCACTATGCACGTCTAATCCACACAAACAATAATGTCAATAGTTTTCAACAAACTTTCATCTTTCAAACTACTTCATAACTTTCACCGAGTGCTAGAAACCTATTTAAACCATTATCAAAATGCATTGTTTTCTAAAAGATTTAATCCAACCTCGACTTCCTCCCTCTCCTTGCCAATCAACAACACATAGCAAGAGAAACATGATATCCATCTTAATAAATGTTTTTAAAAAAAAACTCAAATGCCAATAGGATTTATACTCATTTAAAGTCAAACTCTTCGAATGCAACTGAGGAACGGTGTTTGTTTGGTTTCCGCTTTAAAAATTGTGAATTTATGTTTCGATTTTGAATCCTAACATACCCAGAGAAACACTCAAGTGATGAATAAAGCTAAGCATAAAGCGAATCAGGACTCGAAAAACTGGAAACAAATTAAGCAAGTCGAATCATCAACTTCTTCAGGTACAATATGTCCTGCAATTGATCAAGAATCATCGATCTCCATGGCACAGCTTAAAATTTAAAAGCAACTATAACCTAAGTCCTTGCAATTATGCTCACAGTCTATACACTGAATCAAATTCACAATAACAGTTCATCATGATCATCAAGATCATCCGCATCAATCAAATCATGTTAATAGCAGTTCACATAATACATATAATTAACTCCTGATCGCCAACAATGAAGTAAGGAAAGGGTAATTAATTAGTTAATTAATGAATTACATTAAAAAAACTGCACAATCGCGTGAATAAACCTATGATTAGATAAGAAAAACAAGAAACTAACCCATTTTCTCGGTGCAGGACTCCAATCCATGCCAAGAGGCAGTGGCGAAGTCCCATCGTGTCTATGCTTAGGAGGACTTCGTCTCTGCATCTTCTTCTTATTCTTCTTCGTTACAGATTGAAATTCACTCTATCTTTCTACAATTCGAAGATCATAACGCGATTATCAATCAATTATTATTAATCTAAGCTAAGCTTATTCAGAATTCGCGATTTGAAGTGAAATTGTCGGCACCGGAAAAAACTAGGGTTTCTCCGATCGGATCGATGAAGGTGGAATCTATGCCGGCGTTGGCACAGTGGAGAAGGTGCACGCTAAAGAGTTTAGAAGCGGTAACGTAGTGCGTGTTACGTGTGTTGTGTACACGTGTCTTCACCAATGAAAACCGAACAATTCTCTCGTGTAATAAAGCACTTTAAAATATAAGTGCGTTTGCTTTTGCAGCTTAATGAATCCAAAAACAGAAACAACACCTATAACTGTCTTCTTCAGAAAATTAACACGGCATAAGAGGAAACAAAAGTTCTCGTCACTCTTTTCGAGGGAAAATAAAGATCGGGCCTGGGCTTATTTAACGTTAGTTGGGATTATTACTCACACCCTACATTTGAACAACTGCACCCTAAAATGCATTGGAGGGGGCTTCAAAAGGTTTTCATAAATTTGTCAAATTTAATTTATGTTTTTGGTAAATAAGTTTAATTTATGTTGTTATCATATTTTTAAAATTAAAAATATATTAATTATAAGTATTGATTTATCATTCGCAATAAAATACTCTCTCAAAAAATGTGAAAGATTTATCTATTTTTCTCTCTACTTTCGTTCCTCCAAAGTTCTACCTTCCCTTTTCCTTTAAACTTGCAAACAAAGCCTTAGATGTATAAATTTGATTGTTATACTCTTTACATGGGTTGAAATGCTAAATGAATTTATTTCATTTAAGTGGTTTAGTGTGTTAGAAATAATATAAAACCATTGATGTAACCTTTCCTAACAGCTTAAGCTTTTGGGATAATCGGTTATTTGACATGGTATCAGAGCCTCTATGACTAAGTGGTCTAGAGTTCGATCCCTGCTCCCCTCACTTTCTAATTAAATGTGGAATTAATTTAAGCATATGGTAGGTGGGCCTATGCATTATCCACGCTTCAAGTCCAAGTGGGCTCTTGCGTGAGGGGGCGTGTTAGAAATAATATAAAACCATTGATGTAACATTTCCTAACAGCTTAAGCTTTTGGGATAATCGGTTATTTGACATAGTGGACATAATTTCACTCCTTAAATATTTTAGGATTTTTTTTTTTAAAATGACAAATGATAATAGTTATTGTTAATTTTGTTAAAGGAATAGAGGGGGTTTTTATAATCTCCACAAACCACATTATGAAATGTCTTAAATTGGCTTTTGTTTTGAAAAAGCTGGGAAAACATTTTATATTGTACATAATTTAAAAGGTCATACTAATTTGTGGCACCTATTAAGTAATTTAAAAAATCATCTCCACTGTCAAGGATCTTAGGACTGAATATGTTCTAGAGGATGAAGCAGTTGAAAGCTCATGGTTAGATTCTCATGGTGGTAATACTTTGATGACAGAGATTCTTACAAAATCTTGTCTTGCTGAAGTGTTGATTCAAGCAAACACTTGTGATATAGCCATTTTGTTGAAGCCTTGTGTGAATTTTGATAAAGGACCTGCGTTTTTAACTTGAAGCCTGTTGAACTAGTTGGAGGTTTTTCATCTTTGGGATTTGCTGCAGAATTTAAGGAGATGTTTGATTAGTTGTGCAGATTTATGTTAATTTTTGGTATTTAATGGTTTTATTTCCTTGTAGTTTTGGGTTTAGTTTTGTAATTCAAACTCAAATTGGTAAATATATCAATGTTGACTTTAACGGAGGATGTTAAGAATATTGACTTTTAGTCAAAATTTCCTTTAGTTAGTCTTTCTCCATTAGAGTTAGTTAATAGTTTGTTGGAGTCAATTAATTCAAACATAGCTCTACATAGGAGCCACCAATGTAATATTTTGGGTATCTTTTTTCAAATATGAATTCTTTTGATTTTTACTATCTTAAAGATTTTCTAAAGTTTTCTCCACTTTCCTCAAACCATGCATATATTCTAACAAAACTAACTCGTAATTTTTTTCCATATAACATTAATTGTTTTTATTAATTTATGTAATATGATCAAAACGGCTTATATTTTAGTACCAAAGGAGTAAATTGTTGTCCTGCTCGACACCCATTTTTTAAGAGTAAGGGATAAAACCTACCGATAAACTAAAATCCATGAGGGAGTTAGAAACAAAAGAAGACATAGAATCAAACAAAGGTATAGAAAAAAGAAGGCATAACATTTGGAAATATATTATTGAAATTAAACAACGATATAAATTTAGGCAAACAAGCTTGCCCAATCAATTGAAGATGATCTTCAATCAATTGCAGATTCAATTATTATTTGAACATCAACGTTGTAGATCCGGAAGCATCAACATTTCGGTGACTTTAATTTTATCATATTATTTGTAATCATTTTGCTGTTGTATGCTATTAACTTGGATGTTGTGAGTTTGTTCGCAAATTTATCCTTTTTGTTTTTAGTGATGTTGAATTTGCATTTAGATCTGATGTACTCTATCGATTATTGAAATAAATGAATATAGTAAAAAAAAAAGGTTGCCCAATTATTAGTTTGATGAAACAGATCAAGAAATCCATACAAATTAACAAATGTTTGAACAAACTACACCTTAACAACTTACGTAAAGTGTAAAAGAAAATAATTAATAACACACTCTTACACTTTCTTTTCAATAACTTTTTTATTGGTAGACTTAGTTTTATTAATGCACGAGTCACATTTCTAAGGTTAATGTACCCCACAATTTTGAATCAATAATTTAAGCGAATAGTGTTAACATCCCTTAATAAAACAATCATTACTGAACATTGTTAGAAGTCCCACATTGCCTAGAGATATGACAAAGATAACCTTTATAAAGTAGTGCAAACCTCAACTCTCAAGCTAGCTTTTGTGGTTGAGTATAGGCCTCTCAAATTCTAATATGGTATCAGAGTCTATCCTAGATCCATTTGTTGTTTGTTGTGGAGACCTCCTATATTTGGGCCACCCGTTGTTGTTGATTCCACGCACCAAGTCCAATAGTGCTGGGCGTGAGGGGGTGTGTTAGAAGTCCCACATTGACTAGAGATATGGCAAAAATAGCCTTTATAAAGTAGTGCAAACCTCAACTCTCAAGCTAGCTTTTGTGGTTGAGTATATGCATCTCAAATTCTAATAAACATAATTTAATATAACCACATAATTATAGTGCACAAATATACTTATCAAATAACCACATATATCTAATTTGAAATCTTAGGCACATTGGTAATGTGAAGAGACATTTTTTTAACACGGACTAAGAACCCAATTAAGAAAGTGAGAGATATATTCAAATTTATTCCAAACACATTGGCCTTAATTGTGGTACAAAGACAAACCCCGGCCTCCAAATCAGCCAAACTTTTTGATTGATGCACAACAATTACTACGGATTGCCAACAATAACATTAACTAGTCCTAAAAGATCAGCACAAACACCTAGCTTTAAGGTGTCCTTGGGATGACCTTTGGATGAAGGTGGATGAAGGTGGTGGGCATGAAGCATTAGCCACAGTGAATGATGAGTAAGCAAGGAGAAAGCATTAAAATGGTGGCAAAAAATTTGTTCTTGGAAGCCATGAATATAGCTTAAAAATAAAATGTAGCAATATGTGTGAATTGAGATGTTTGAATTGAGTGAACCTTTTTTAAATGGAAAAAAATGGTAAGGTGCACGTTAGAAATCAAATTCAGTGGAAGTGAGCGAATTTGTGATAACGTTTCCGGTTTGTACTTTTGTATGCAGTATGCTTATAAGAATCTCTAATGCTTATAAGAATCTCTAATGGCAGATCTTACACTATTAAGAACCGGTTCTTAGAAATTACCATTGGAGCAATACACTTTTTAATTCTTAATAGGAACCGATTCTTAAATAAGAATTTTCACTCTCTTCTATGGTCCACCTTAATTTTCATTAAAATATATTTTTTTATAAGACCTGCTTACTTCTATATATTATTAATAATTAAAATATATTGTGATATAGAGTTATTGATGTGACTAATTTAGAGCTTTTGAAGAGGTGTTGGGTGAAGGGATTGAGTGCTTATTAAGAACTATTATTAAAAAAATAATAAATGAGTGATGTGTACACGTGGGGCCCAGTTAAGAACTCAAATTTGAGGAGCTCCATTGTGGATGCTCTAAAAAAAATGGGTTTGTAATATTTTGGGTTTTTTCTAATCTACTTATTCATAATTTGACGATATTTATCCATATGTACAAATTTTAAAATTTGTTAGAAGTTGATTGTAGATACACGTGCAAATCCACTTACTCCTTCCGTAATACTATATAAGCAAAAATCACCTTTTTAGGTACATTGTATAATCAATGTATCTAGTCTATATTATAGACCAAATACATTAATTTTATAATGAATCTAGAAAGGTGATTTTTGCTTATATAGTGTTACGGAGGGAGTATATAATTTGTTCTCGTTGGTTGATGGATAAAGACCCTCAAATTATGAAGGGGTGAAATAGGTCTCACAATATTTTCAATGATTGTGTGGTTTTTCTCATGATTCTTTATTACCTCTATGACCCACCATTATTTCACCTAAGATATGAGTAGAGTTGACATCCTCCCCATTTTCCTTCTCAATTACTATAGTTTTGATGAAATTTTAAATATATATTAAAAAATTGGACCCACCAAGTGTCACATTATTGCATTTATCTCGTAAAATGTTCAATCCAATATCTTACTCCCCCCAGTCTCAAATATAAGCAACAAAACAAAAAAATTAAAAGTATCAAATATAAGCAAAAGTCTACTTCAATCATTTTGTTTTATGTCATTATTCCAATTTTACCCTTAAATTAAATATTGATTCAACCAATAAATATAATGTTCTACACTTTACAAGAAGAGTATAATTGAAAATAAAATACTTTTTTCTCCTCAATCAATGCACTCAACTTATTTTCTTAAAGGATTTACTTTTTTAAATTTTTACTTATATATAAGACTAGAGGGAGTATATTTATTGTACTCATAATTTGCTTGATATTGTAGCACTCTACAAGTGAGTAGAGTACATTATTCATTTTGTTTATTTTATTTCATTTCATTTGTGTTCTCATTTTTTTTTATGCTGCAAAGTTTTACATTTCGATATTAAAATTAAGAATTAAATTTAGATTCTATTCGTTTAAGTACATATATGTTTATGCTGCATCATATGTTTCCATTAATGAAATATACTCTACTTACGTAAAAAAAACTGACTTTAAAAATCTATTGCGGAGGGAATATAATTACTTTATTTTGTTAAGTAATTTAGTGATTAGATTCACACATTTAAGTATGAAGAAGTTGAGAATTTGAAGTTCGAAAACTTACAAATAATATCTCTAATAGCTACCAATCGAAAAAAAAGAGTTTGGGAGTCTAACCATCAATATTCACATAATGAAATTGAATTCATTCATAACAATGAAGGGTTGTACTCCTGGACGCACATGACATTTGGACTTTACAAGCAAACATAAAATTTCACAATATATTGCTAAAACTGAATACAACGTACTAATAATTTAGGCAAACAAGCTTGCCCAATTATTAATTTGACGAAACACACTTAAGAAATTTACACAAATAAATGTTTCAACAAACTCCTAGTACACATTAACAACCGTATAAAACAACGACAATAAAAAGAAAAGTGATATCAACACACTCTTCCAAACTCTTTGCAAAACTCTTTTTATAATATTGGTTGAAATGCATTTGAGTTTTATTAATTCTGTCACATTTCGAATGTGAATGTAATATTTATGAATTTCAACCGATAATAGAGCAAATGTTATAAAAAGAGTGTGTTGTTAACAATTCTACAATTTTGTAAAAAAAAAATTCACAATTATTATATAATGCAAATACATACTTATTCAACAACGAGGCATGCGCAAACTAATTATAATCCTTAGGGACATTGGAAACCAGGAGGAACGGTTTTTTGACATGCACTGAGGATTAAACTTAGCGTGATAGGTACATTCAAGTTGATTCCAAGTACATTGGCCTTAAGTGCGGTGCAAAGACATAGTGCAGCCTCCAAATCAGCCAAACCCTTGATCAATGCACAACAATTACTACCGGAAGGAGGATTTCCAATAACAACATTAACCAACCCTAAAAGATCAGCACAAACCCCTAACTTTAAGGTATCCTTGGGGCAACGACCTTGGGTTGGTGGAGAAGCACTAGGTGAAGGTGTTGGCTTAGGTGATGGTGGGCATGAACTATTAGCATGAGTGAATGTTGAGTAAGCAAGAAGAGAAAGCACCAAAATTATGGCAGAGAATTTGTTGTTGGATGTCATGACTATATTTTACAAATTAAATGTAGCAATATGTGTTATTAATAGGTTGAATGAGTGAACCTTTTTATAGGCAAAAAAATTATTGTAACGGTGGACATTAAAAATCTAATCAATCTAATTGGGTGGAAGTGAATGAATAGTGTGATAATTATTGTTTTTAGTTTGTATTTTTTTTGTAAGCTTATGAAAAATTGGGTTGTACGTGCCATTTTCTTATTTGTGATTATGGTTGTGACCCATTGATGATAAATTGAAACAAAGAAAGAAGGTACATGTGTCACTTCAATATGTGGACTAGCTTTATTTTTTGTATCATCACCATACAAAGGTTCTAATTCTGTGGGAAGGGATAATGTTTTCAAGGCTGTGACATAATGAGAGTGCCCAACAATCACAAATTTACGTACTAGCTAGTAGCTTATTTGTTCCTCCAATGAAAAGGGCAGATTTGGCTTATTTGCTTGTGGGAAAAAAAGTTGAAAAAAAGTCCACTTATTTGAATTTTTTTCCCACCCCCCAATGTTTCTTTTATCCCCAAACGCGTAGAACACTCAAATTAAATAACTCCTTATAACACATTTTACTAGAATTGGTGTATAATTTTCGTATTGAAAGAGTAAAATGTAATATCATATAGTTTTAAATGTAATATCATATAATTTTAAATATCATATTGAAAGTTCACTTATAGGCTTTGTCATAGACATTATGCCATTTTATGCTATTAACTCGGATGTTATGAGTCTGTTCGCATATTCATCCTTATTAGTTTTTAGCGAAATTGAACTTGTAATGATTTTGTTTGATGTATTCCTTATAAATTTGAATGAATGAATATTTTGTTTTGAGTCAAAAAAAAAATGTAATTTTCATATTGAAAGAGTAAATTTCATATATATTTTTTACTTTCTCATGTAAAAATTAAACATAAGAGTATCTATTCTTGACATTTTGCATAATTACATATCCTCAGCCTTCATAAAAAGCACCAGGCTATTTCCTATTTCTTGATATACAACATTGCTCTCTAGGATATATTTTTGACAAGTTGTCTAAAACATTTTGTATATATAATGATTTATTGAATTGCAATGAGTTAATTAAGCAATTAATGTAAAGCATATAATACATGCATTATGTACACACACAAAATATCATACATTAAAACAAAAATATATTACACAACAAATCAAAATTCAAAATAATATTATAGTTAGAGGAATTCTAAATCAAGAGATTTGTTCTTTACTCTGATAGACAACAATGGATAAGCATAAAATCCAATGGTATAGAGCAATTCTCCTACAGGTATAAGTATAAATAATATTTGTTAGGCATACTCACAACAAAAATAAAATAAAACGGTTAAAGTGATATGATTTGTTGTGACAATTTTATTTTCTTTTAGTTTTTTTGATTTGTGTGTCTTAAGTGGGTGTCTAAATACTTGTGTCAAAGCAAGTGTTTCTCTGAAATTTAGGTTTACTCCATTTACTATCCCTCCATTTGTTCTTCATTTAGAGAGAGATAGACACAAATAAAACTAGTGGGACCCATTAAAAGTGGATCATACTCATTAGTAAGTTCCACTAATTTTTATTTGTGTCTATCTCTCTCTAAATGAAAGATAAATGGATAAATAATAAATGGAGGGAATCCAAACCCGTTTCTCTGGTAGCATATTAGAGGAATTGGTGTTAGCATTGAAGACTTTAATGAGCACTATGAACCGAACAAACATATATCTCTCCACCTTAGAGATTATGTAGCACGTACTAGGATCAGGGCCGGCCCTCACGGGTGCAGGGTGCCTTAGCGTATCGGGCTTCCAATTTTTAAAGGCCTCAAAAAATAATATTATATGGTAGTAGATCTCTTAAAAAAAAATGATTTAAAAAATATGAAAAAAGTACCTTAATAGTAGTTGCTATTTCCAGCCAATCAAATAAACATGACGTTGTTTCAAATATTTTGTTGTTTTCAGGATAATTGAAATCTAATCCAAGAGCACATGCCTCGTTGCCTATACTTTACACGTTACGAGCAACACCATCACTCGTATTGCACTGGATAACGAGGTCAACATCTTTGACGGAACCTATATACTGAACCTGTACTCATCTTGGATTGGAATGAAAAATAATTTGTTGACAACAAACACGTTTGATCTGAATAGTATCAAGAGAGGTTTTTTTTGCCATAATATATCCCTAATTTATTTTTTACCATGTCTTACTATATATTGTACTTCATCTATATTGTACTTCATCTGTACCACAATATATATCGTTTTGACTATATTATACAAATTAAAAAATGTAATTAATGTTGTATGGAAAAGAGAAGAAATCCTCACAACATTTGTTCTTGAACTTTTTGCATCCCACCTTGGCTCCCATATTCCTTTAGATATTGATTTGCATGACTGGATTCTGAAATGGCTGGTGTCTCTTGACCCTCTTGGCGTCCAATTATTTTATACTTTGTTGTGGAAATTTTGGGCTGGCAGGAACGCTGTGATTTTTAACGGTTGGAAAATGGACCCGTCTTTTTTGGCCCATGATGCTATGAGTTTTGTCCATGAATTTAATGAGGCTAACCCCTCAAGAAATAGAAGAGCTCTAGTGTCACAAGAAGGTCTGAACCCTCTCTGAGTACTTGCACAACTATGAATTCTATGTTTGTTGATGTGGGGTGTTGCAACTTGGGCCATGCAGTTTGGGGTCTAGCTCTTCGTAATTTGAATGGTGAAACGTTATTTAGTGCTTGCAAAAAGGAGGACATTTCTGTTGATCCTCTATTGGCGGAAGCTTTAGGCGTGCGTTGGGCTCTTCAAGTAGCTATAGATCAAGGTATCAATTATGTTTCCATTTTTTCAGATGCAGCAAATGTGGTAAATTGCATCAACAAAATATCAAATTTTGCTGCTATTAATTTAATTGCTCAGGACTGTAGAAACTTGATGGCTGGTTTGGCAAATGCCTCTGTAATGTTTGTTAGTAGAACACAAAACTGTGAAGCCCATAATTTGATCTCTTTGGCTAAGGTTGTGGGTAGTAGCACTTGGTTAGGGGCAGCCCCTAATGTATCACATCTTTCTGTTTATGCAGTTGTGCCTGCTGCTGGTTGTAATCTCTTTAACCGTGTTCCAGCTTCTTAATGAAAATGTTTGAATTTCAAAAAAAAATGATATGAGAAAGATAAATTAAAGAATTGAAAGAATAGAGTAATAAATATTTAAGGGTATAATAGGAAAATTAACATTAAATACTTCATTGATAATATAAACGGACTTATGATTTAGTACAATTTTTCTTCTTCTCAAAGTGACTTATAATTTGATACGAAGGGAGTAATTCCTACAATGTCCTATTTTAGGGAAAACCCACGCACTACATGTGGTGACACTACCATGTCAACCACTACAGTGCAGGTGGCGACACTACCAGTGTTAGTGTCGCCATTGACCAACCATTTTTTTTTCTTCGTTTTCAACTTATTTTAATGTAAAATTTACTTTTTTTTATTGTTAATAAACAATAGCATTAATTTATTTCACTTAACTCTCATCTCATTCTATAAATACGAGAAAAATATTTAATAATAGTGAATTTTGTACAATATAAACTTTCAATTCAACGGTGAATTTTGTAAAATTCGTATTCATTATAATAATAGTGACAACTTGTTCACCATGGAAGGCTTGGTGAAGTATTCCATATTAGACTTGGGCTCAATAGTAATAGTAGGAAAAAAATAACAATTTCCAGTCTCAGAATTGTTCGCTACCTAGGAATTGAACTGTGAACGCTCCCATGCAATAGAAAGCAAACTCAACCAGTGTTAGGTGTTTGACGTGGTAGAAACGAAAAACTTAAGAAATCAATGAGAAAAGTTTTATAGTAACATTACATTTGCAGTCGACTCAATGTGATGTCTATGAAGCTCCTTGATGCTTGGATTGTGGCTTGGAAACACATTTTCGCCCAAAATTGCCGGTTTTTGAAGGGTTTGAAGAGGGGGGAAATTGGTGAAATTAAAGTAGGGATGGCAATGGGTGCCCACAGGTGGTTTTATAATACCCAAACCTGCACCCGAAATCACCACCCGAACCCAAACCCAAAGGTTTGTTCGGGTGGCAAAACAAAACCCACACCCACACCCGTTGGGTTCGGGTTTTTCCACCCGAAGCAAAATATCTACTAAAAGAAAAACTAAAAGAAAAAAAATGTAATTTTCCATATTCAACCAAAATGAAGTAATAGTAATGTTTCATATTCAACCAAAATAAAATATCAATAGGCTTAGAAATCAACCAAATTACACAAATAAGTTTCACCCACATGATACCAAATAAATAAATAGTTTGGTATATAATCTAAGGGGTAATTAAGTAGTTTAATATATAAGCGGGTGTGGTTTCGGGTTTCGGGTGCGGGTTTGATTGATCCCAAATCCGCACCCGTGGAATCGGGTGGCACCCGAACCCAGTCAACTCGGGTTTTACCCGTTGACTCGGGTTTGGATTCGGGCGGGGCCGCGGGTTTGGGCTTAATTGTCATCCCTAAATTAAAGTGTGCATTGTTTTTGTCTAAAGGTCCATGCATATATATATATAGAGACATCGTTCGCTATCTAGCATGCGAACGCCGTTCACATTGTACATAGCGAACATTTTATCTTTCAAATTTCTCAAAGGGGGTGGCTGCATTTTAAGGGTGACCAAACGGTCACATTTTTTTTACAATTCTAGGTTGCGAGAAGGTTATTATGGTAATTTCAGGGGCTGCGTGAGAGCGCAAAAAGTAAATTTCAAAACACTTTTTCAAGGGGAAAAAAAAAGATCCGGACTGGGCTGAATCATAACGATAGATTCGCATTTATCTTGATCTGGGCTTATTTAACGTTAGATTGAATTATTACCCGCAACCTACATTTGAAAGACTGCACCCTATACTGTAACATACAAACTGGAGTACCTCTTTCTCTTACGTAATTGTTTGCAAGTTTTGAGGGGAGGATTTTGAAAAATAAAAATAAAAAAAAAGTAAAAGAAATAGAGGAGTTTGGAGGGTTCATTTGTTTTTCATAACAAAAAATGTTAATATTTCCCTTATTTTAAAACTCTTTGAATCTAATAGTTATGACTATATTTAAGTCAACCATTAAATA
The DNA here is from genome assembly GCA_951799995.1 of Trifolium subterraneum. NCBI lineage: Eukaryota > Viridiplantae > Streptophyta > Magnoliopsida > Fabales > Fabaceae > Trifolium > Trifolium subterraneum. The sequence goes on along the minus strand of OX637468.1, from coordinate 50,426,324 downwards.
GTCTGTTATTTGAAACTTATCTATCTTTACTAAACTTTCTAATTGTGGTGTTCAGAAGCTGCTGCCTTGTATGGTTGTAGTCACTTCTCATTTAAAGGAGAGAAATGATATTTTGACATTTTTTTCTTACACAATACATATATTGAGGCAGTTTAGTAATATTTTATTTCTTTATCTTTTTTTTTTATTTCTCTCTCCTGTGTATGTATTGTGTAACAAAAAGTGTGTTAAAATATCGTTACTCTTTAAATAATCGACGAGATAAAGATTTATTGTATTAATTTAAGTTGAAATGCTAAGAGATTTTATTTCTTTTGACTACATTTTTGCCTAGAGTCTTAATGCAAATGAAAATAATACGTATCAAAATATTTTCTTTTTAAGTTAATTAGAAAAATATAAAGTTCTCCAATTTATATAGAGCAATTAAAAAATTGCCGTGTGAGTATCACATTCCTCAAATTAGATTCATAATGTAAACTCTTGTGCTGCTCAACACCCATTTATTTTTTATTTTTTAAGGGTAAGGGATACAGCCCCTATGGATAAACTAAATTAAAATCCATGAAGGAGTTGGAAACAAAAGAAGGCATAGAATCAAACAAAGGTATAGGAAAAGAAGGCATAACATTTTGGACTCAAAAGAACAAATATTATTGAAAATAAATAAGGATACAAATTTAGGCAAACAAGCTTGCCCAATTATTAGTTTGACGAAAAGATTAAGAAATCCATACAAATTAACAAATGTTTAAACAAACTACACCTTAACAAATTACATAATGTGTAAAAAAAAAAATTAACAACACTCTTACACTTTCTTTTCAATATTTTTTATCCGTAGAAATTCATGTGAGCTTTATTAATTCATGTGAATCACATTTTTAAGGTTAATGTAACTCACAATTTTGAACCAATAATAAAGCAAATATTAAAAAGAAAGTGTAAGCGAATAGTGTTAACAATCTCTTTATAAAACAACAATTACCCAATAGAATTTTATATAACCACACGGTTATAGTGCACAAATATACTTATTCAACAACGAGACACATCTAATTTGAAACTTTAGGCACATTGATAATCGGAAGGGACATTCTTTTGACATGCACTAAGAACCCAAGAGAGTGTGAGAGGTACGTTCAAGTTTATTCCAAGTACATTGGCCTTAATTGCGGTGCAAAGACAGACCGCGGCCTCCAGATCAGCCAAACCTTTGATCAATGCACAACAATTACTACCGGAAGGAGGATTGCCAACAATAACATTAACTAGTCCTAAAAGATCGGCACAAACACCTAGCTTTAAGGTGTCCTTTGGACAATGACCTTTGGAAGAAGGTGGTGATTTTGGCTTTGGTGATGGTGAGCATGAACCATTAGCCACAGTGAATGTGGAGTAAGCAAGAAGAGAAAACACTAAAATGGTGGCAAAGAATTTGTTGTTGGAAGCCATGACTATAATTTGCAAATAAAATGCAGCAATATGTGTGGATTAGAAGTTGAATGAGTGAACCTTTTTTAAAGGGAAAAAAATTGTAAGGTACACATTAGAAATCTAATTGAGTGGAAGTGAGTGAATTTGTGATAACGTTTCCAGTTGGTACTTTTGTAAGCTTATGAAAAAAATGGGTTGTAATATTTTGGATGATTATGTGGCTTTTCTCATAATTTGTTATTATCTGTTGTGCTGCTCGATCAACACACAATTTTTAGTTTGACCCACCATTTTACCTATGGTATGAAATTGGTGGTTGTTAGTATCGCATTGGCCAGAGATATAACATATATAATCTTTATAAGTGTAGTGCAAATCTCAACTCTTAAAAAATTCACATTATATTTTTTAAAAAGAGTTCAAATTCTTGAGAAGTTCTAAACCAAGCTAGTATCATTTCATTGATAAAAAAATCTATATTTTTTTAAGATTGTTTTTTAATCATCTCATTTTTGTATAAGATCTTTTAATCTAACTTTTCTAATTGATTTAAATTGATTTATTTCTCTAGAACCAATTCTAACTTTAAATTTATAATGATGTTCTAATTATAAAAAATGATTTTTACACTTAAATTTATTATTTAACTCAATTTTATTATGAATATATTTAAATTTATATAATTTACATTTACATTATTTAACGAGCTTTTAACAAAAATTAATTTCATAAAATCAATTTATTAAAAATCAATTTAATTTGTTACCACTCGTGGTAACATTGATTGCTCATCTTGACTAAATTTAAAATAATTTTGTATCAATGAAGGTTGATTCATTTGGTAAATAGTTTATTCATATTTTATAAAGATTTGTGTTCAACTGTTGTCGTCGGCTTGAGAATTTCTTTAATTAATTAGTGGGTAATTTGTAAGTATTTTTATAAGTGTTATTTGAGCCTTAATTGAGGTATTTTCTAACTCTTGTGAGCTAGCTCCCATAACTCAACTCGTCTAAACTTTTGTAATAAAATTAAATTAAACTTTGTAATTGTGGTTAAAAGAAAAACAAACCACATATAAATGTCTCTGTTGGGAGAACATCACAATATTACATATGTAGGGGTGATGTTTGAATTCAAAATTCCCAACTTATTCACTTTAAGGAAAGGTGAATTTTTAGTCACTAGATTACTTGGAAAAAAAAACACATGAGTATCCATCAATTTAAGTTGAAATGCCTAGAGTTTAATTACAAATGAAAATTGGCCAAGTCTACGGTAAAAGTCTCATGAATTTATCGTTAGATCGAAAGTTTATGTCATATAGATTGTCCATAATTTTTTTTGAAAAAATTGATAATCATTTGATATGATGAGTCATATCAAATTGATACAATTGTTATTGAGACCCATATCAAATTGATAAAAATTAACGGTTTATGAATTTTTATTGATTACCGTTAATCTTGATGAGTCTTAATAACATATCAAATGATTTTCAATTTCTTTAAAAAAATTATGAATGATCTATATGATATGAATTTTCAACTCAACGGTGGATTAAAAGTTTATGTGGACATTATTTGCAGATGTCTGAATTCCAATCTAAAATTTTCCACTTTTCACATATAAATTAAATGTGTTAGTCTAACCACTTAGCTGCTCAAAAAAATAAAATATAATTGTATCATAATTATTCACATCATTGAATTCATAACATGAAGGGTTGTACACTCAATGCACGTTATAAACATAATATTTCACGATAAACACATGGTCATGTTAAACCGTGCTCCCAAGGCACTTAAATATACTTAAAAGTTAAAAATAAAATGTCCACAAATTCTAGCTCAAATGGTAGAATACCAAAATTACTAGTGTCAGACGCCATGACCGGGGTTTGATCCCTGGTCACTCCAGTTTGTGTGTGTGAGTTTCCAATGGCTTTGCCATTTCGTCTACCAACAAAATAAAATAAAATAAAATAAAGAATAAAGTTAATTCTAAAAAATAACTTTTTATATTTTTAAGGTATTAAATCCACAAGTTTTAAGATAAACTTTCTTTATTAATATGCTTAGTTAGTGTCCAAGACATCGTTTAGCATTTCTCGTAAACATAATTTCTCAATATATTACTAAACATGAATACAACATACTAATTTAGGCACAAGCTTGCCCAATTATTTAGTTTGAAGGCACATATTAAGAAATCTACCTAAATAAACTCCACATTAACAACTACATAAAACAATAACGATAAAAAGAGAAGTAATATTATCAACACACTCTTTCAAACTCTTGGCACATCTCTTGTTAATATTGGTTGAAATGCACTTGAGTTTAATTCATGTTTGTCACATTTCCAATATTGAAATGTAATGTCTACGAATTTCAACCAATATAATAGAGCAAATATTATAAAGAGAGTGTGTTGTTCACAATTATTGTATTAGAACAATTATTATATAATGCAAATACATACTTATTCAACAATGAGACATGCACAAACTAATTTGAATCCTTAATTAGGGACACTGGAAACCAAGAGGAACAGTTTTTTGACATGCACTAAGGATCAAACTTAGCGCGATAGGTATATTCAAGTTGATTCCAAGCACATTGGCTTTAAGTGCGGTGCAAAGACAGAGTGCGGCCTCCAAATCAACCAAACCCTGAATCAATGGACAACAATTACTACCGGAAGGAGGATTTCCAATAATAATATTAACCAACCCTAAAACATCAGCACAAACCCCTAGCTTTAAGGTATCAATGGGGCATTGACCTTGGGATGGTGGAGAAGCACTAGGTGGAGGTGTTGGAGATGGTGGAGAAGCACTTGGTGGAGGCGGAGAAGCACTAGGTGGAGGTGTTGATGACGGTGGAGAAGCACTAGGTGGAGAAGCACTAGGTGGAGGTGTTGGAGAAGCACTAGGTGGAGATGTTGGTGATGGTGGAGAAGCACTTGGTGGAGGTGGTGAAGCACTAGGTGGAGGTGTTGATGATGGTGGAGAAGCACTAGGTGGAGGTGTTAGCATTGGTGATGGTGGGCATGAACCATTACAAGCATTAGTGAATGTTGAGTAAGCAAGAAGAGAAAACACTAAAATTAAAGCAGAGAATTTGTTGTTGGAAGCCATGACTATAGTTTACAAATCAAATGTAGCAATTGTGATATTGAAGTTGAATGAGTGAACCTATTTATAGGCAAAAATATTATTGTAATGTGGACAGAAAAAATCTAATCAATCTAATTGGGTGGAAGTGAATGAATTTGACAATGTTGTTTCTAGTTTGTACTTTTATGAAAAATTGGGTTGTGCGTAGGGGTGCTCGCGGTGCGGTTCGGTTCGGTTTTGAGCCAAAAAGTCATCATAACCGCAAGATAAAAATACATGCGGTTCGGTTTAGTTCGGTTGGTTTTTAAAAAGTCATCCAAACCAAACCAAACCAACGCGGTTAGGATCGGTTCTGTTGGTGCGGTTTATCGCGATATAAAAATATGACGATATTACCAACTTGTTACGAAATAAACATAGGAAATTTTAATTTATTTATTGTTTACGTGATACAATATGTATATACAGAAATTGCATATACATAAAATCTTGTTTTTAATACCAATAATATATTTTTGGTTCGCGTTAAATTATATGTTTTCATAGCGTACTGTTTTATGGACTCAATTTGGGTTGAGCTTACTAAGTTGGACTAGGTAATATGTTGATTGCTATTAATTGATATAGTTAAGTTAAACATTGCGGTTTGGTTCGGTTTTCTAAAATGAAAACTGCAAACCTAACCAAACCGTGCGGTTTAGATGAAAAACTATCCGTGCGTTTTAAACTAAATGTGGTTTTTTGCGGTTTCGGTTTGGATTGGTTTGGTTTGCGGTTTTACTTTTGGATTGGTTCGGATATGATCACCCCTTGTACGTGCCTTTTTTCTGATTTGTGATTATGTTTGTGACCCATTGATGATAAATTGAAACGGATCTGGATTTGATGCTGTTGAATAAACACACAGTTTGGTGCTGTTTTGGATCTCAGCAGTCCGATCTAAGATCATTTGATTACACAGATTACATTAAATGATCTCAGACGTAGATCGGACGGCTGAGATCCAAAACAGCACCAAACTGCGTGTTTATCCAACAACATCAAATCCATTTCCAATTGAAACAAGGTAAAGGTACATGTGTCACTTCAATATGTGGACTAGCTTTATTACTTTTTGCATCATCACCATACAAAAGGTTCCAATTGCGCGGGAAGTGATAATTTTTCGGGCTATGATAATAGACTATGTTTATTATTGTTGAGATTCGACCTCAAGTTCACATCTCTAAGAGATTGTCCGTTTTGGGATTAATCCGTTATATTTTTGTCCTTTGTAGAAAAGGCGTCTCGGTTGGTTAGAGGAGTGTGGCATGTTGTATACAAACTACCATTAGACTCGAGTTTCAAGCGATGTGAGACTATTTGGTGTATCCAGAACAGATGCCCCAGTCGAGGCTAAGGGGCTGGGTTCGAGAACGAATTTTATCGTTCCCACAGACGGCGCCACTGTTCAGATTCGACCTCAAGTCCACATCTCCGAGAGATTGTCCGCTTTGGGATTAACCCGTCACGGTTTTGTCCTTTGTAGAAAAAGCGCCTCGGTTGGTTAGAAGAGTGTGACATGTTGTATATAAACTATCATTAGACTCGAGTTCCAAGCAATGTGAGACTATTTAGTGTATTCAGAACAATTATAATTTTGATATATCTACCGTGAGACCAAACATACCGATAGTGCGCAACAATCACAAATTTACGTACTAGCTAGTAGCTTGTTTGTTCCTCCTTATGAAAAGAGCAGCTTTGGCTTATGTGCTTTGTTTTGAGTGTAAAAATTTGAAAGAATTGTTGTGTGATACAGCGCTTCGATGAGCCTTCACAGTGACATAAGTGTAATATAATTTTACTCTTTATATGACATTTTGCTGAAATAAGTGTAGTATAATTTTACATTGAAAGAGTAAAATGTGATTTCTCTCTATTAATTTTTGTATAAATTTTCATACATTTCTTGTCATTTCAACGTGAGAGTATTGTTTCCGATGGTTTCCATAATTGCATGTCTTCGGCCTTCATAAAAAGCACCGGATATTTCCTATTTCTTCATATACAAAATTGTTCTCTAGGTTTTTTTTTCCTTTTCTGGTAATTCTCTAGGATTTTTTTTTGATAAGTTGTCTGGAACATTTTGTATAACGCCTTTATTGAATTGTAACTAATATCAGCGTGTTTGTTCGCGGTGTTTATGCGATTTTTTTATGGTAGGACAATATTGTCAGAAGTAAAAATAATAATTGATGATAGCAAAATTGTGATAAGTTAGTTATATATGTTAGATTTAACTTTTAGGCTTAAATATGATTCTAGTTCCTGCAATTACGCTATGTTTTGATTTTAGACCCCGTAAAAAAAAGTTTGATTTTAATCCCTGCAAAATCTCAAAACTTTTAAAAAGATCCTTGAACTGAATTTTTTATGACATGTCAAATTACTGCTGATGTGACACATGTTGAGTAGGATTTTTTGATGATGTGGATATTTAATTTAATTTCCATTTAAATTTTAAATTGAAAAATACATTTATGTTTGAATTTTAAATTAATTATGTCATTAATTTGAAGTTTAATCACTCACATTGTTTAATTATTTTGTTGTCTAATCACTATAATGTGCATGAACCAACAACCATTGCAATTGCAACAATGAAAATTCATTGATCTAGGTTATTAGATTGTTAACAACTTTACCATAAATTTGTAATCGTTTAAGTATTCAAGAAAACGAACTAATTTGGACTTCTACAATGGAAGAGGAAGGATTAACGAGAGTAGAAGCAGAATCAGAAGTGGCGAAAACGAACTAGCGGTGGCACTGAACCACTTCCTTTCAAGGTCGATTTTGAAGAAAGAAACATATGAAGTCCCGAAGAAGATGAAGATGATGCTTACCTCTGAGTCGCTCGCACTTCTTCTTCCTTCAACAAATAACACTATATGTCAATTTAACCCCTTTCTATTTTAAATAAATAACTTTCTATTTTTTTAAAATTTATTTTGTTTTTTCTAAAAATGATAAATGTATTACTCAATTTAAAATTTAAATGAAAATTAAATTAAATATCCACGTCATCAAAAATTTCTACTCGGCATGTGCTAAATCAGCAGTAAATTGACATGTAAGTAAAAATTTCAACTCAACGACCTTTTTAAAAGTTTTGTGATTTTGTAAGGACTAAAATCAAACTTTTTATTTTACAGAGACTAAAATCAAAACATGGCGTAATTGCACGGACCAAAATCATATTTAAGCCTAACTTTTAAATTTAGATGATATTGAATTTATGATAAGTTGTTATTATTAGTGATTTTTTTTTTTAAGATTGTTATTATCAAGATAATTATCTTTTAAATTTAGATGATAGTGAATTTATGATAAGTTAGTTATAAAAATATTTTACCAAACTAATTTTAACCTAAATTTGATAATTAAGTTGAAAAAAAAAAAATAGCAAACAACTTCAACTTTAAATTTAAATTTTTTATTTTCAACTTTATTCTTAAAGTAACTTTTAAGTCTTAAAAAAGTAAGGTCAAACGCAACCTTAATTATGTGGAAATCACAAATTATATTGTTTATTATATTTTTTGTCATTTTTTCATATTGTATAAATTCACAGGGAATATGGTAAAAAGAATGATTCAACTTAAAACCAAAAACTGAAACTCAAAATCAACATTAAAATTTGTAAACAAAACTTAAATTTTTTTTTTATATTACTTATCGGTGGTATTTATTTTAATAACCAATAAAAACATATCACATAAATATGTTTATAAATGAAATAAAAAATAATGAAATAAAAATTAGTTAAAAGTTAATTTGTGTGGACTACATAAATTAATTTGTGTATAATACATACAAATTTATTTATACAGCGTATTCCTATTAATTATTGAATATTATTTATTGTCCATAAGTGTTAACTCAACTGATAAAAAATACTAAAATTGTTAAGTCGAATGTCATGATATAGGTTGAACTCTAACTCCCTCGATCACAACTTCACCATTTTGTAGTTTTAGTCCCACTATTTTAAAATTCGATAGTTTTAGTTGTTTCGCAAGTAGCGAATGTGTCATCGGTAAAAACACAACCCCTAAACAATCAAAACAAGTTCTACCAATTTCGTCATTAAAAAAAAGAGTTTAATTGTTGTGCACTATCAGTGTAAATGTTTTTTACACATGCATCCAATGATGTGTTGCCACATTATTTAATGAATGTGACACATCATTTATTTTTAAACACAATACATGATATGTTGGTAATGGTATATTATTGGATGTATGTGTAAAAAAGTATCGCACTAACAGTGCACAACAATTAAATTTAAAAAAAAAAACACTCCAATTATTTAAAAGATAATGTACGTACGTACCTACTACGTGTACGTCTCACCAACATAAAATCGAAATGACATGAGATTAGTATAGTATTATTAGATGTTATTTCAAATACTTTGTCTTGTTTTCACCACCATTACCATTTATACCTATCAAATAATTGAAATCTAATCCAAGAGTACATGCCCCATTTCCTATAGTACTCGACATCATATCCTTGATGGAACCTATACGATCTCTACGGTCATCCATGATGGAACCTATACGATCACATGCATGTTGGATTGGAATGAAAAACCATTTTTTGACAACAAACAACAAACACACCTAATCTGAATAGAATAGAGAGATTATAAGCTCCATATATATTGAGGGTGCTTGAACAACAATTTACATGTGTTGATAGATGAGTTATATATAATAGCTCCATATTTGTTGTTTTGCATTTGGATTCGTCTACCATATTTTTTATACCTTATATTTAGAGTTAATTCTTACACTTTTGTGTGGTTGCTGAGTTAAGTTTATGTACTCTTAACTTTTAGTATTTTTTTTAATATATTTCTTTTGGCTGAAAAAAAAAGTGAATGAGATAGAAAGTATTTCCCTCTCTACTTTTAGGAGCTGAGTGTTAATAGTCCAGATTGTAATGATAATATATGTATCCTAGGCATTTACCCTTGTCCCTGCCTTTGATTTGATCATCTGACCATTGAGATGAGTCGTGTGCGTTGGATTAAGTTTGTATGTATGTATTAATGGTTTTAAAATAATTAAACTACTTCGTCCGGTTCATATTATAAGGAACAATTTGAAAAAATTACACATACCAACGAAACACATTCTACATAGTTATTTTCATTTTATAATCTTCTAATTTTAAATTTATTTCATGTATACCCTTATTTAATTACTCTCAATTCAACTAACTTACTTATTTTTAATATTCTCACTCATAATAAATAAGGGTACAAGTGAAATTAAACATTTAAAACATTTGAAAATTGGTCAAAATTTCTTATAAAAATGATCAATTTTTTTTCCAAATTGTTCCTTATAATATGGAACGGAGGGAGTACTAATTTAGAAATCTAAGCCCAATAGCTTAAGCTCGCTAATATTATTATCTAACATCTCCTCTCAAACTCACGATGTACTAACAGAGAAATATCGAGAGTTTGTCAAACAAGAAAACGAAAAACATACCTAATAATATAAACTCAAAAAACATTTTATTCTAACACTTCCCCTCAAGTTAAAGTTTACTGAACTTTAAGCTTGTTACAAATTTAACTCTGAAAATAAATTAAACCAATTAATAATATTGCTAACGAAGAGCAACCAAAGATGAAGTAGTAGCTGAAGCGAAGAACCATCGAGATGAACCATCAAAAGGAAGAACCAAAGCATACTGATTATATCAAATTCAACTCACCCGAACCAAAAAAACTGAAAGCATTCTCTTACCAGTCGCTCACCAGACAAATAGACTGCGAGTATTCGCTCATCAACCAATCAGATTGTGAGTATTCCCTAACTGAACACACAGATTTTGGAGAAAAATCTTAATAATGTTACTAACAATGTTAATAACAACCCTCTTTGCATAAAGTACTCTCCCCCTTACCTTAGATTCTATAGAAAATTCTTAATGTTGTTCTTGATGATTTCTCTCAACTTTTAGTGCTCTCCTCAAGCTTGGTTTTCTTTTCTCTCTTTTGGATTAACTTCACAATAACCCTTATTTATTCTTAGTTTTATGACTTTTTTCTAAAATCTCAAATTGTGATGATTAATCCTAATTTTATGTCTAAGCTTAATTAATATGTTTATAAGGGAGGATTAGGTTTCCTTTTTATAAAAACTATGAAAATCTTAACAGATTACTAATATGTTCTTTTATTTTCTCACGATTTTATAGACAGATTTCTAATCTACACCCCCATTTACTTTTTCCAAGTTTCTTCGTATGCACTCATTTTTTGGCCCAATTCACCATTCTACTACAATTTTACTAGTTAATACCTCCTTTCGTACATTTACTTATTATGCTCACCTCCCTACTCCTAGTTTCTTCTAAATTCTTATTTTCTTCGTAAGACTAATTTATTTTATTTCTTTTTCCTTATTTTTTTAATTACTAGACTTACCAAAATCCTATCTAATTATTTTCTCCATAAAACCAGGATTTTGATTCTTTACGTTCAAAATTCCTACATTTAATTTATTTTTAATGTCTTAGTAAAAAAAAATAAAAAAATAATGTCAATTTTGACATTACCATCTATCATATTATCTCTCTTCATTCTCTCTCCTAACGTTTTTACACTAAATGCATGTGAATGTAAGTTAATTTAGAATTTTTGAATGTATCAAAATCAAAGTTTTAACGTGATAATAACATATTGTTCCTTTGTTCTCCATCGCCAGGCGGCGGCGATGAAAGGGCAGAGAACCGAATTGGTGCGCTGTTCTAATTTAGATTTACCTGTTGATTGCTGAGAACGTGTGTTCAGATATGTGAGCAACGGAGACGAAGAAGACAACAACCGTCGCTACTACTTGATGCATATGTGGTAAAAAATTGCAGAAAACCGAGAGAGATCAATTTGGATGATTGTCGTAAAGTGCATGCTAATGTTGTTGCATTGATGATGCTCCGCCCGATTTTCCTTTAAGCGACAAATATAGAATACTCTTCTCACGTCATGGATGCTTTCTTGAATTTTGAACCTTGAATGTAAGATTCTTTAGTTGAGAATTACTTCTCTAAGAAATCACTTTTTTTAACCTATCACTTATTAATCTGTGCATGATAATTGCTGAAGTTATTGTTAAGGTTTAATTTAACATATTGAGAAATTAAGATATAAGATGTTCATCAGTCTGTGCATATGATAAGTTATTGTGTAACACAAGAAGTATTATAACTCGCATTGCTTTGTCTTGAATTACATTACTCGGATAAGATTCTTGTATGTCATAATACTAAAACACATGGGTTATACATTCCACTTGAATCAAACAACCGTGGATTTATTTATCCGTTTTCTTATATCCAAGAGAAAGTTTTTTGTTTGCTTCATTTCTATTTTGATTCAACTTGCAAGATGCAAATATTTTCCGATTGTTTGCTGTTGATATTCTTCTACAAACTGAATTATTGATTATCCTCTTCGTATCTTTATATACTTGAGAGATTTTTCTCTGATACTTTTTCATGCCCATTAGTTTTTGGATCTTATTTCATGTGCATGGCCAGAAGTTAGGATGCATGCTTGAGTAGGGGTAGTCCTAGTTTGTCTCACCAAGCACAATTAGGTGCAGAGGAAAATGAGATTATTATTTCTTTTCAAAATACTCCTGTAAAAAAAATAATATTGAATTGTCCCACCCTTTTGAAAAAATATCAAACTATTCTACTTTTTGGTGTGAGGGGGACGCTTCATCCAAAGGGGAACCTTCATAGGAAGGATGCGCCATTCCCAAGGTAGCGTTCATAGGAAGGATGCTCCATTGGGAAGCTAGCGTCTAGTTCTGTCTTCTTTTTTTTTCTTTCGTTTTTTAGAATCGGCAACCGTTTTTAACCGTTGCCGTTGTGTTTAAACCGTTCCTTAGACATGCAACGATTCAACCGTTCTCTAAAGTGTTCTTTGAGATTTATATTATTAAATGCTCACAAGAATGCGTAAAAATTAAGCTCTAAGTTCTATAGAGTGTGTAAGTATGAAAAGTTAATTATTGCATGTTTTTTTAGTACTTGATTCATCAGTTCCTTCTAATCAATATATGCATAGATTTCATCCATAAAACTGTTGTGTATTATGCCTAAGGGAATCCTTTTGTGGTAGTGTTGTGTTTGCTCTCAAAGACAACGCTTTTTAAGTTCTATTATGAAAATCGAAAAAAACAAAGAAGCCAGAACTGGACACTAGCTTCCCAATGACGCGTCCTTCCTATGAATGCTATCTTGGGGATGACGTGTCCTTCCTATGGACGCTCCCCTCTGGATGGAGCGTCCACCTCACCAAAAAGTAGGGAGATTTATGTTTGCCGTCATATCAGTTTCTCGCGCACCCTACTCCTTTTCTGTTTTACCCTTTCGCTACTTAAGTAGCAGACGTTATAAGGAGACATTTTTTAAAAATGTCGTACGCTACTTAAGTAGCGGATGTTATAAAAAAATAAATCCGGTAGGGTGTTCCGCTACTTAAGTAGAAGACAAAGGTATTTTGGTAATTTCGTAGGGCGCGTTAGGAAAGCAGTAGGGTGACAAAATTAAATCTCAAAAGTATGGTAGTTTGGTATTTTTTCAAGAATTATGCTAGCAACACACCATTTAACACACTCTTTTTAATTGATTGAATTTCAAATGGATCCCACAAAATTTATGTGGGACCTACATAATTTAGTGGGATTCATTTGAATTTCAACCAATTAGATATAATGTTTTAGGAAGAGTGTGTTAGAATGTGTGTTGTTAGCACTCCTCTTTCTTCAAAGAGTAATGCTAGTATCACACTCACTAACACGTCATTTTTTGTTTTTTTGCTAAAACACTAACACACTTTATTAACACACTCCAATAAAAGTTAGACACATCATCCACTTTTGTAATTCATTTTACTTGCAACCCGCTAGCTAAGTTAAGAAACTTTTATTTCTTTTTCTTTTTTTAAAAAAAAAATTAAAATACGACAATATTTTACATTAATTAATATTGTTCTTGCAATCAATTTATAATATTTTTATGAAATGGACTATACTTTATGTCAAAAAAGAGTCATCTGAATTCCATACATTAAGATAACCATGTAGTCACTGCATTGCAAGCCTTTAGATTTCAATTATGGTGGTCCAGCTTTAACGATAAATGGCTGAGATTAACCCGCAGTCAAATTTGATTGCAGGAAATTCATTTCCAAAAAGGAGATATCAGGCGTTTTCCGTTGAAATTGAATCAACCATGTGGCCCATACACACCAAGCTGGTTATATTATACTATCCACGATTGATTAGATTTCAGGTGTAAGCATCAAAGTTGTCATAATCGAGTTTTTATGTCAGCTCATTTAGTCTAGGTGGAATAGAAGCATAAACTCGGTTCATAAACTCGTAGAGTTTACTTCGTATTAAAATTATATGAATACTTATACTTATTTAATTGTTAACTTAATTAAAAATTAAAAAATTTATTTTTAATCTATAAATTTAAGTGTTATGAATATTAAATAAAGAAAAGATAATTTTTTTAATATATTATTAATTTTAAATTCAAAAATCAATTTTAAATATTAGATAATTCATACTCAATTGATTTTGTCTCATTCTCATGAATTAAATATGACTATATCATGCATTTCGATATCAAATATTGTTGGTATTAATTTTCCGAACAAATGGCACCAACAACTATATACCCACAATATATCTTATAAAGAATAATATCACTTATTTTCTTTCATGTATTAAATATGACTCTTTAAATCATGCATATCATGTAAGAATACATATTATATATATATATATATATATATATATATATATATATATATATATATATATATATATATATATATATATATATATATATATATATATATATATATATATTTTAAATTACATATATATTTTTTGAACAATGAATATTATATAGATTGAAATATAAAGTGATTGTATCGTAAATTTTAACCCTCGTTATTTTATTTTTACGAAACCCTTATTACATTTATGTATCTACTATTATTAAATAACTTATTTTATTTGAATAATTGTATAAATTTTTGTAATATTATATTATTTCATCAATATCTAATTACTTATACGTTTCATCTCTCACACGTTTTCATCTATTCTTTTGTATATTTTTCTTTTTTCTTTCTTATTCTCGCACATATGCATAAAATAAAGAGACAGTGTTTCCTGTTGGTTGCTATAAACAAAAATTCACTTTTAAAATAATTGAATAGTTGATATACTTATCTATAATATAAGCCGAATATTGAACCTTATTAAAATACTCACGAGTGTAAAAAATTATTACACTTCTAATTATTTATTACTAATATTATATTATATGTATTTTAAAAAGATTGCTCTTTGTAAAAAAAAATTAGCTTAAAAATGTTCAAGTATATAGGTAAAAACATATAAGTTTAAACAATTTTACTGATTTTAAAAAGAGTTAAACCGTGTAAACTCAATTTTTTTTCTTTTTGTTTTGTTTTGTTATAAAATTAATATATATTCTGCAGTAACATATCACTCATATAATAAAAATGATCAAATCTATAACGTTTATTCTTCTGCTACTAACCTAATTGAAGGCCCTTGTTAAGCCTTTCTTGAATGTCATTGTGGTAAGTGACCTTAATTAAATAAAAAGGTAGTGTCCTTGCAGAGAAAGGAATCGAAGAGAAATGATATAATAATTTTGTTATACCTATTGGCAGTGTGAAAGGAGTTGATTTTTGCCGTCTTACCGAACATCTGACTGACAAACACCAGGTTGAGGTCCTGAAGAAGGTTTTTCAAAATCAACCTGGTGTGTGGTTGATTTTTTTCTCAACAAGCGGGATGTCCATTCATAAGAAAAGGTGTTTGGTATCAATCATGACCGAGGTGTTTGGTATCAATCATGACCGAGGTGGTAGTTTTTTTTACAGAAGGTGGTAGTTTTTTTTAAAGGTGGCTAAATGGGGAGATTGACATGGTGAAAGAGAACTACATTAAAGTTATTTGGAAGGAAATTAAATAAACAACATCATAAATGTTTAAGTGGTTGAACCTCTTCTTCAGAAGGTGAAAATCAATTTTTTTAATATTGTATAAATTAATATTTTAATATATACAAAAAGTGAACTATTTCTTTTAATGAAATATTATAAACCAATTTGATTGAAACAAACCGTAAAAATTAAATACACTCCGTATTGGACTTTATAAAGTCTATACTCAATCACAAAAGCGAGCTTGAGAGTTGAGATTTGCACTACATTTATAAAGACTATTTATGTCATATATTTAGCCAATGTGAGACTTCTAACAATAATTATTAGTTTTTTTATATAGAATAATTAATTAAGTTTATTCAATTAATTATTTAAACCAATATTCGTGGAACATATATTATTAAATGAATTTATAATTTTTTTTCATAACTATATATATATATATATATATATATATATATATATATATATATATATATATATAAATAATTACACATGAACCAAAGGTAGACGGACAACTAATAAAAAAAAAGATTACTTTAATATAGCATAGACCAATTACAGTAAGAGAATTTGAAACACAATATATACATAATTCAGAATACATAGTACAATTACATAGAATATTAAAACAGTACAATATGGGTATTACGAATAAAACATGATGAAATTACATACTAGTAAGTAATACAATTAATTTTTTTAAAAAAATTACAATGTGGGGACTAAAGGGGAGTTAATTAAGCATTATTCATTTTTGACGAAATTAAGCATTATTCATGAAATTTTAAAAAGATGACATCAAATTTGGAACAAACAATACTTTCTCAACCAAAGTTATTCTTGCTACAAATATTATTATATTGGAGTGCATTGCAATGTAAGTTCTACATTGCTAACGAAGGAAAAAAAGTTAAAAAATTTTTATGAGAGAAGTTCTATATTGCTTAAAGAAGTGAATGGTGGGAGGTGTAACAACCCATAGTCCATCTTGGCAACGACGTTTTAGAATCGAACCATATACCTTAGAATTCAAGTACATGTTCAATCCATTCCCATTAGTAACTCAATTCTAATTATAAAGAATAATTGTAATTGAATCCGACTCAGCAATTGACCTTATTGTTAAAGGATGTCCGTCAAACCATCAGTTTTTTTGTTTATAATTAAAAATTGAATTATAAGTAGTACAAGGGGTACTCGACCCTTACAATTCAAAATACAATTACTTTAGATACATTGGAAACAGGCTAAAGGATTGCTACACCATGTAGAGAAATCTAAATCAACATTACATCATCGGCCTATGAACCAGAACCATGAAATATAAATAATTTGGTCCTCCGTGTTCTTCTATAGTTACTTGCATCAATCGCCTTAAGATGCAGGAATGAGAGGTGTCCTTTCAACATATCTGCAGACAGACAAACCAAGTTGCTAATTGGCTTGCGAGTCACACTCTTACTATACCCACGTGTATCCATACTCTAAATAACCCCACCTAATTGTATTAACCTTTTATGATAGGTTATTGTTGGTGTTCATTTTAATCGTAGAATTCCTTTGTAGTCCGGCTTAACGGTCTTCCTTGTATAAAAGAAAAAATGGGCAGAAAAAATGGCAACCCTAAAATAATTCCAACACAAGATCGATCAAGGATCAGATCAAACGGTCAAAATGCGTAACCTGATAATAACCAATCCAATGCAATCCACCCATACTCCAAATTTAACGTTTCGATAATCTGGCCGTAGATGAACAAATGATCCACAATTCCTAATCATCCGTAACTGCGTGCACATCAAAGTTTCACCAATCCTACGGTCATAAATAGTCCGCATGAAGCTCTTTCCTACATCTGAACCCAACCAATAAAACGAGAAGCGAAAACAAGAAACGCGCATGGTTCACTATCATACGCTACACAGTTACAAAGTAAAAGAAGAAAAAATGCGCAAAACATTATCGTGCGCCTTATTGTCCAAACCTGCGTGTTGTGTGTGTTGTGTGTGCTTTCTCTCTCTCTCTGTGTGCCTCCTTCGTCTTTCTCGTTTCTCTCTGTGTAATTTTTTCTCTTCAATCAAATCAAATATAACTAAAACGAACACGATAACAAAAGAAGAAGAAGAAGCAAATTTTTTTTAAAATTAACAGAAATTAAATACTGAAAAATCAATGAAGCACACTTCATCCGAAGCAGTTCCATCTCTATCATCCGTACCATCATTCACGGACCAATCACAACCCGCCACGTCATCGTCTTCTTCATCATCTTCTTCCGCCGCAGCGGCGGAAGACCTTACAACAGGCTCTCGCGACGGAGGTAGCGCTCAAGAAGCGGTTATTGTGGATCGGAGAGGAGAGTACTCCGCTGTATGTAGATGGACGGTTAAGAATTTTCCGAAAGTAAAAGCTAGGTCACTGTGGAGTAAGTATTTTGAGGTAGGTGGTTACGATTGTCGTCTATTGATATACCCTAAAGGTGATTCACAAGCTTTACCTGGTTATGTTTCTGTTTATCTTCAAATCATGGACCCTCGTGGAACTTCTTCTTCAAAATGGGAATGTTTTGCTAGTTATCGTTTAGCTTTTCATAATGTTGTTGATGATTCTAAAACTATTCATCGTGATTCTTGGCATAGGTTTTCTGCTAAGAAGAAATCACATGGTTGGTGTGATTTCACACCTGCTTCTACTATTTTTGATCCTAAATTGGGTTTTTTGTTTAATAATGATTCTGTATTGGTAACTGCTGATATTCTTATTCTTAATGAGTCTGTTAATTTCACTCGCGATAACAATGAGTTGTTGTCTTCGTCGTTGTCTAATTCGAATTCGATATCTTCTTCGGTTGTTGTGGCTCCTGTTTCTGATGTTTTGAGTGGGAAGTTTACGTGGAAAGTTCATAATTTTAGTTTGTTTAAGGACATGATTAAGACACAGAAGATAATGAGTCCGGTTTTTCCTGCTGGGGAGTGTAATTTGAGGATTAGTGTTTATCAGAGTTCGGTTAATGGGGTTGAGTATCTTTCCATGTGTTTGGAAAGTAAGGATACGGATAAGAATGTGGTTTTGTCAGATAGAAGTTGCTGGTGTTTGTTTAGAATGTCTGTTTTGAATCAGAAGCCTGGTTCGAATCATATGCATAGGGATTCTTATGGTCGGTTTGCGGCTGATAATAAGAGTGGTGATAATACTAGCTTGGGTTGGAATGATTATATGAAGATGTCTGATTTCGTTGGGTCGGATTCGGGGTTTGTGGTGGATGACACCGCGGTTTTTAGTACCTCGTTTCATGTGATCAAGGAATTTAGTAGCTTCTCTAAGAATGGGGCTGTCATTGGTGGGAGAAGTGGAAGCGGTGCGAGGAAGTCAGATGGCCACATTGGAAAGTTCACTTGGAGGATCGAGAATTTCACAAGGTTGAAGGATTTACTAAAGAAGAGGAAAATTACGGGTCTTTGCATTAAGAGCAGGAGGTTTCAGATTGGTAATAGGGATTGCCGTCTTATTGTTTATCCCCGAGGTGTGTCCCTTTCCTTACTCTGTGTATCATTTACTGCCATTTTAGTAAATTAATACTCCATTAGTAGATATGATATTTTTATGTGCATTTTGGTACAATTATTTTTTACATTGAGGAAGTTTAGGAGCATAAATTTGGTATGTTTTTTGAGTTTTTCTTCTGTTTGATATTTCACGCTTCTAGTTTATATCTACCAATGTTAAATAGCAACTAACATTTGTGAGTAGGAATGATAATCTAGATCTTTTTTCTTCGTGCATGAGTCTAGTCCTTGCACTCAGATTATTCCAATACATTGAAATAATGTTTAGGTTGTGATGAATTTTTAAATGGTTTTGATGCTATCAGGGCAGTCTCAGCCACCATGCCACCTTTCGGTGTTTCTCGAAGTTACGGATTCAAGAAATACTTCTAGTGATTGGAGTTGTTTTGTTAGTCATCGGTTGTCGGTTGTAAACCAGAAGATGGAGGACAAATCTGTCACCAAGGAATCTCAGAACCGCTACTCTAAAGCTGCAAAGGATTGGGGCTGGCGTGAATTTGTGACACTCACTAGTCTATTTGATCAAGACTCAGGTTTTCTTGTCCAGGACACTGTCATTTTCTCAGCTGAAGTTCTCATATTGAAAGAGACATCAATAATGCAGGACTTCACTGAGCATGTTTCTGAGTTAAACGGCAGCAGTTCCCTTCTTGATAGTAGTGGGAAAAGAAGCTCATTTACATGGAAAGTGGAGAATTTCCTTTCTTTTAAGGAAATAATGGAGACTCGAAAAATCTTCAGTAAATTCTTTCAGGCTGGTGGATGTGAACTTCGAATTGGTATTGTTTTATTGCACATATATTATTTCCTGCATTGTATCCACTGGAAGTAGTGATTGTAAACTTTTGAATTGTTGTTCTTTCACTAAAAGTTTATGTTTCAATGCTCCAGGTGTATATGAGTCATTTGATACGATATGCATTTATTTGGAGAGTGACCAGGCTGTTGGTTGCGATCCTGATAAAAACTTCTGGGTCAGATACCGAATGGCTGTTGTGAATCAAAAAAACCCAGCCAAGACTGTATGGAAAGAATCTTCTATCTGCACAAAAACTTGGAATAATTCTGTTTTGCAATTCATGAAGGTGTCCGATATGTTAGAAGCAGATGCAGGGTTTCTTTCCCGTGACACTGTTGTTTTTGTGTGTGAAATATTGGATTGCTGCCCTTGGTTTGACTTTTCAGACTTAGAGGTTAGCCCTTTCAGGAATGTCTTATACTTGTAAATGCTATTATTAATCTATATACATACTCTCTCTCTCTCTCTCTCTCTCTCTCTCTCTCTCTCTCTCTCTCTCTCTCTCTCTCTCTCTCTCTCTCTCTCTCTCTCTCCCTCTCTCTCTCTCTCTCTCTCTCTCTCTCTCTCTCTCTCTCTCTCTCTCTCTCTCTCTCACACACACACACACACACACACACACACACACACACACACACACACACACACACACCAAATGTTCTCTGTCTTGCCCTTTTATTTTTTTCTTATGTCCTACTGTCCATGGGTTGATTTATTCTTGGCTTTAGATATAAGAATACCTGTATATACATGGGTAATTATTTGACGACCCCAAGTCTTCTGTTGCTGACATGTAAAAAATTCAGCATATAATATCTGGTTTTAAATCTGACTTATATTCTGTCTGGTAAGATTGGAACAAGCAAGTTAGGAAATATGGCCCCTACCTTGGAATTTCTTGTTATAGCTGATAAGATGCATGGAACAAGCTGATAAGTGACTCATTGGTTACAGAAGTTGATTAAAATTTTGCATCCCTTGAATCTCTTGATGTACAATAAATCTTGTAAGCATATTTCTATCCCATACCCGAGCCAAAAAATATAATTGTTTTCCTTTTATGAAAAGGAAAAAACGACTATATGTTTACCTCTTATCTTCTTACTCGTTGTGAAGTTAGAAGTTCTTGTTATGGACTTCATTACAACTGCCGGTTGTGTTTAATGTTTATCGCTCTTATTGTTAGGTTGCATGTGCCTCTAATAATTTGATCTTTAATGTACAGGTTTTTGCTTCGGAGGATGATCAGGATGCATTGACAACTGATCCTGATGAACTGATAGACTCTGAAGACAGTGAAGGGTTAAGTGGAGATGAGGAAGATATTTTTAGAAATCTTCTTTCCAGAGCTGGATTTCATTTAACTTATGGAGATAATCCTTCACAGCCACAGGTTACTTTAAGAGAGAAACTTTTAATGGATGCTGGTGCAATTGCTGGGTTTTTGACTGGACTTCGGGTTTATCTTGATGATCCTGCAAAAGTAAAGCGCTTGCTTCTGCCTACGAAGCTCTCTGGTATTTCTGATGGGAAGAAGGCCACCAAGGCTGACGAGTCTTCCCCAAGTTTGATGAATTTGCTGATGGGAGTTAAAGTCTTACAGCAAGCAATCATTGATTTACTATTGGATATAATGGTTGAGTGCTGCCAGCCTTCTGAAGGGGGTCCTGTTGTTGATTCTGTTGATGAATGCTCTAAGCTTTCTCCAGATAGTAGTGGAAACATTAGTCCACTTGAACGTGATAATGAAAATAGAGCAGTGGAGTCTGCACAAGTTCTTGTTCATGATAGATTGAATTCTGTTGTCGAAGAAAGCAGTAGTACGTCTTCTGCACAGAGCTTTGATTTAAATGGGAATGGTATTCAGGAAAAAGCTCTTCCTGGACAGCCCACTTGTCCACCGGAAACAGGTGCCACTGTTTCAGAAAATGCGTCATTTCGGTCAAAGGTACAGCTCTGCATTCATAAGATTAAACTTTTGTTAAATATACCATGGTTTTGATTATGTGAATTTGGAACTTCAGACCAAGTGGCCAGAGCAGTCTGAGGAGCTCTTAGGTTTGATTGTAAATTCACTAAGAGCTTTGGATGGGGCCGTTCCACAAGGTTGTCCGGAGCCAAGACGGCGACCTCAGTCAGCACAGAAAATTGCTCTCGTATTGGACAAGGCTCCTAAGCATTTGCAAGCAGACCTGGTTGCTTTGGTACCCAAATTGGTTGAGCAGTCAGAACACCCACTGGCTGCACATGCACTCCTTGAGCGCCTACAACAGCCAGATGCTGAACCTGCTTTACGAATACCTGTGAGATAAACTATTATTCTTTACCCAAATGTTCATATACAAATTGTTTTATTGTGTGCATTTTATGTTCAGGGAACAGTCTTCAATTTTAGATTTACTTTGGCTGCATTTACACTTCTTCGAACTTTATTATGGTTGCATTGTTTTACTACTATTGATGAATATTTTGTTTCTTAGGTTTTTGGAGCGCTTAGTCAATTGGAGTGTGGTAGTGAAGTGTGGGAGCGCATTCTGTTTCAGTCATTTGCACTTTTGACGGATTCAAATGACGAACCTCTAGTTGCAACAATAGATTTTATATTCAAAGCGGCATCTCAATGCCAACATCTCCCTGAAGCAGTAAGCTCGAAGATAATTGGAAATTGCTCCGTGCCTCATTAATTACTTAGAATTAATTTGTCAAGGCAATAGAGTTTTACACAATTTTCTATTATGTTTTGCCATGTCATTTAATGCGTTTGTCAATTGGCATATCATGTTATTAATATATCCAAACAACTCATTGAATGCGATTTCCACATAAGATGGATGATACTGATAGTGTGAAAAAATTTAAATTCACAATGCATCAAAAACAAAATATTATACTTATGTACTGTTTCCAATTCCAAGATAACATTTGTAATTGTAACATTATTTTTTCTCATGTATGTAGGTTAGGTCTGTTCGTGTCAGGCTGAAAAATTTAGGTCTTGATGTGTCGCCTTTTGTCCTCGACTTTTTGAGCAAGACTATAAATAGTTGGGGGGATGTTGCTGAAACCATATTGAGGGACATTGATTGTGATGAGGATTATGGTGAAAGTTGCACGGCTCTGCCATGTGGGATTTTCTTATTTGGTGAACATAGCGCTGCTGCTACTGGATTGCACATGATTGACGAGCAAGCTTTTCGTGCTAGTCGTCATTTTTCTGATATTTATATACTGTTAGAAATGTTATCTATACCTTGTCTTGCTGTTGAAGCTTCTCAAACTTTTGAGAGAGCTGTAGCTCGAGGTGCAATAACTGCTCAGTCTGTAGCTCTTGTATTGGAAAGTCTTCTTTCCCAAAGATTGAACAATAATGTCAGAACTGAAAATTTTCAACATTTAGATGGTGCAACAGAGGAAGATGCCTGTGAGCAATTGGTTCAAAGGGATGATTTTACATCAATTCTTGGTCTTGCTGAAACTTTGGCCCTCTCCAGGGACCTATGTGTGCAAGAATTTGTGAAATTGCTCTACATGATAATCTTTAGATGGTATGCTAACGAATCTTATCGGGGGAGGATGCTGAAGAGGCTTGTTGACCGCGCCACCAGCACTACTGATAATGGCCGTGGAGTAGATTTTGATTTGGATATCTTGGTTACTTTGGTCTGTGAGGAACAGGAGTATATTAGGCCTGTTTTGAGTATGATTCGTGGAGTTGCTGAACTTGCAAATGTTGATCGAGCTGCTCTGTGGCACCAGTTATGTGCTAGTGAAGATGAAATTATCCGTGTTCGTGAAGAATGCAAAACTGAAATTTCTAATATGACTAAGGAAAAAGCTACGTTATCACAAAAGCTGAGTGAATCCGAGGCCACAAACAGTCGACTCAAGGTATTTCACATGTCTTGGTTGATAATTTATTGTGGATAGCTCATATACTGGAGAATTTACTTCTGATGCATTTTATGATTCAACAGTCTGAAATGAAGGCCGAGATAGATCGGTTTTCTCGGGAAAAGAAGGAACTCACAGAACAAATTCAAGAAGTTGAGAGTCAGCTTGAATGGCATCGCTCAGAGCGGGATGATGAAATATTAAAGCTCTCTGCAGAGAAGAAAGTTCTTCATGATCGTTTGCATGATGCAGAGACACAACTTTCTCAGTTGAAGTCTCGGAAACGTGATGAATTAAAGGTATTACTACTTTTTTAAACAGAAAGCATTTGTTCCTATAAGATTGAAAAATAAGCATTCATCTATGCTGATGTTAAACACTGCATCTTATGCAACTACATGCTGCCTGCAATGTTTATGTTTGCATACCCCCTATTTCGAGGTTAGGTGAGCTTGGAGGGATGTTCATGCATATAGCTGACTGGTTTTATTACATATTTCGTTTCACCGGGTATAAAATAGTAATAGTAGAATAACAAAGCAAGGAATGGAGTGGGGGGCGGGGGCATTGTTTTGCTTGTTGGATACAAGGGCATTGTTTTGGTAGTGTGGCAAAAAGTCTTCTTCATTCTTCAATGCAGATTTCCGTCTTGTTCCTAGATTCTGTCCACATCATTCAGATTATAATTAGATCTTTGATGAGATTGCATCTCGAATAAGGAGTAGTTAAACTGCACTTTATTTTGACTTCCACAGGGGTTTATGCATGTAGGCTAAGGTTTAAAAAACCAAAGCATCTTTATAATCGGTTATGGAGGAAACACAGCTTTTATAGTGGTGTTTCAGCATCCAATTACTATTTCTGCCCTTTATCTGACTGCACCATGCTGTCTTTTCAACTCATCTCATCCTTTACTTAAACTCTGATATAGGCAATTTAATATTCATGCATTACTTTTGCCGATTCCTGGAAGATATTTTGCAGCTGTTTGTTCTACTTAGTTTTGTTTAGCTGATGGGCTACTCTTCTGTTATGAAGGAGTTTGATCCTTATCTTACTAAAAATTCATTTCAGCACAAAGTTTGAGTGTGTGCTTATGCTTTGTCCACTCTTCAAGGTCAAAGTGCTGTTGCGCGCAGCGGCATGTTAGGGTGCATGTCATTTCTAGGCCTTTACACTCCACTTAATTGTCTTAATTTTTAAGAATGTTGGTCCTTGACCTAAATATTTAGCCAATATACTAAACAATTTTCTGACCCATCCTTTAAATCATTAATGAAATTATCGATATGAGGATTGGAGTATTGAACAGAGTTGTATCCCGGTTGATGGTTGCCTAATGCAACTTTTTTTTTTCTTCTCTGGGCTCTGGGCTGACCATATATTGTATAATCAGAGTTTTTTCATTGATAAATTACTTTGAGGGTCTGTTTGGTTCAAATAAGAGGAGGGGTTTTGATGAGATATGATGCTTGGTTGAGAGGAGGCAAGGACTTTAATGAAGAGAAAGTTTTAATTTACATTTTAAACCCTTATAAGTTATAATGTTTCACATTGAATGCAATAATATTTTTGTTTTGGTCAGACAGGTCAGTGCCTTTTATGATTTTACTACGCATATTGTCTTTTCTCCAAATCCCTCCATTTTTTGACAGAAGCTAAAATTATCTCGCGAGGGATTTTGCTACCATCCTCTCCAAACAATTGAACCAACACCTTAAATTTAAATAATTCCTCCCCTCCAACCAAATCCTAAAGAAAATAATCAATCGATTATTTTTTCTTTTTTACTTGCCTGTCAATTGTCAATTTGCCATCAACAATCTTTACCAGATCTGAAGATATAGCGAGGACTTGAAAAATATTAACATAGAAAATATATTCATCTATTTTCCAGCACACAAATCTTGAAAATGGTGTTCGTGTGGTAGGAAGTTATGGTTCGCTTTCGGTTATGAATTGATAACTAGTCTGCTCGTTATGTCTTGAATGAGGCAAGTTCAATATTGATGTAATTTGTATTTTTTACAGAAAATAGTCAAGGAGAAAAATGCACTTACTGAAAGATTGAAAAATGCTGAAGCTGCACGCAAGAGATTTGATGAAGAATTGAAAAGATTTGCAACAGAAAACGTATCTCGGGAAGAAATCCGGCAATCGCTTGAGGATGAAGTTCGTAGACTGACTCAAACAGTTGGACAAACCGAGGGAGAAAAGCGGGAAAAGGAGGAGCAGGTTGCTAGGTGTGAAGCATATATTGATGGCATGGAATCAAAGTTGCAGGCCTGCCAGGTTTGTCTTGATATATAGATTGTACTTTTTGTATTTATTGCTTTTTATATGTACTTTTCGCATCTATTGGATTTAATCTAGCTTGCTTTCTCTGCAATTCCAATGCTGTCTGCTATTCTCAAATGCTTAGTTGGATGATGAACGGGTTTTGTTGGGTGACCTTGAAATCATAATGTGTGTGCATAAGTTCAACTGGGTATCCTTAATATTAGGCAGGTTTTCACTATTGGTGCTGGACTGTTTCATTCTTTTGCCTAAAGTTCTCTAGCTCAAATATCGTGTGTTGGAAATCTTTATAGTAGTATTTTGTTGGATGGGTCAGAATGATGCACAATGTCTATTTCATCTTTGATCATTGATGCCATTGTACGTTGTTTTTTTGTATTTGCAAAATATTGGCTTCATGATCATACACCGGAGATTAATTTGGTAGGTTAATGCCTTGTTTTTCTTTTGCAGCAATATATCCACACCCTTGAGGCCTCACTCCAGGAGGAAATGTCACGACATGCCCCATTATATGGTGCTGGTTTGGAGGCTCTATCAATGAAAGAGTTGGAAACAATATCACGTATTCATGAAGAGGGCCTGAGACAGATCCACGCCCTTCAACAGCGTAAAGGGAGTCCAGCTGGGAGTCCTCTTTTGAGTCCCCATGCTCTCCCTCACAGCCATGGATTATATCCTTCTGCGTCTGTGGGACTTCCTCCCTCAATCATCCCAAATGGCGTAGGTATCCATAGCAACGGACATGTGAATGGTGCAGTAGGGCCCTGGTTTAATCACCCTTGATTTCTTAGGTCATAGGATGTTATTCTTTTTGCGTTATTTCTTTGGCATTTTGGCTGGTAGAAGTGTTGGAGCAAGCAAGGATGTTGGGTAAAAAGGAGTACCTAAGGTTAGAAGGGTTGGGTGAAATTTTGCAAATGCCATACTCATTTGCGCCTACATTTTGAGGGAAAAAGAGAAGAAAAAAAAAAAATAGTTATAGGCATTTTTTAGTTTCCACAGTTATATGTCACCGTTACTGCATAGCTTGGCCAAAGTGGTTGCATCTATTTTATCCTGGGCCAGATGTGAAGCACTGTAAGAAATCTCTATTGATAGCTTCTTTAAATACGTAATCAACAAAGAAAATCCTTACCCCCTTTGATTACATTCATGTCTCAGTCTCAGATTATGCAATTCATGTAGGTGTTTTTTAGGGTTAATGTGGTGGCGGATCTTGACTGAAATTTTAGATGAGGCCATATGTATAATAAATATCAACATTTAATGTAAAGAACAAATCCGCATCTTGGCGTAGTGGTAAAAAAACAAGCTACTTAGGGTTCGATTCTTCTCATCCCATTTTTTCAATAATACACTAAGTTGAAACAAAAAAAATAACAAAAAATGGCAACTATCGGGATTGATGAGCCATCCACTCGAAAAACAAACTCTTGCCACTATTCCATTAGATACAATTGATAATATTTGAGAGAACTTGTAAAATATAAGATAAAATAAAACACTCTTGAAACAATACATAACTACTAAACAAAATTTGAGGGGTGCCATGGCACATTCCTGCCCTAGAGAAGATTCACCCTTGAAATGGTTGATGAATTGTTCCAAAACAAGTGTTCTAGATTTCTTCAAATAGAGTAAGAAATATTATAAATGAAAGAAAAGGTATCCTATTACACAATTTTAGATGACCACATTAATTAATCAGAAATGATTTGGGAACACACAAAGTGCAACACTATATAGTAAGTAACATGTTTGTTATGATTTTTTTGCCATCTCACAATGAATGCCATATTATGTTAGGGGTAGAGTTGTCAAAATATGTATGTTCCAATAACACAGCTCATAATTAAATACAACGGTTAATTATCGGCTATAAATCAATATATCGGCTAAAAGTGTTATAAGAGCATCTCCAATAAGGGTATATAAGAGAGTTTCATAGATTAATGATACGTACCTTAATTTATTTTTATCATTCGAGTTCCATGACGTGACATGGAGGGTATCAAAATTGATGACACGTACCTTAAATAAGGTACCGTATCATCAATTTAATGTTACTTAATTTTTTTTTGTATATAAATCAACATTATTAGTTTCTATATATCCAACACATGTCAATTTGACGTTAAATGCCTCTTGATCCCCTTTTTTTTTTTTTTTACGATCATAGTATTTCATATTATTATATATATATATATATATATATTGCACAATTTCTACTTATTTTGTGGAGTCATATTTTAATTATTATATTTTTTATTATATGTGTTTCCATTATATTTATGTATTTTTGACCATTTTTTATTTATTGTCGTGTATTTTTCATTATATTTAATTATTAATTTATTTATCTATGTATTTATTAAATTAAATAAATTTTTATTTTTATTTAGACAAAGTTAAAAAAATAAAAAATAGAAGGGACCCGTTGTTATTAATGTATAATGCTCAAAATGGTATCACCATTGGAGCAAAATATGTATGAGTTGCATAAATATTATGTGGCATTGTAGGGACAATTTGTTATTAATGTATGATACCCAAAAC
This sequence comes from Trifolium subterraneum, assembly GCA_951799995.1. Classification (NCBI taxonomy): domain Eukaryota; kingdom Viridiplantae; phylum Streptophyta; class Magnoliopsida; order Fabales; family Fabaceae; genus Trifolium; species Trifolium subterraneum. The sequence goes on along the minus strand of OX637468.1, from coordinate 50,397,579 downwards.
AGTATCCCTGTTGGAGATGGTGTAAGTGTTATTATAAGGATAATGAATATAGAGGAATTCTGTATACAAGGAATACAAATAAGAATGGCAGTTTTCCTTTAATACAATTCTGGCTAATATTTAAGTTCACCTGTTCCTATTTGAAGCCAAAAATAAAAATCACTATATATATAGTATACTCTATTATGCTCAAGTAGAAATTAACTATCCGAGTTTTATATTCAATCTTCTCAGCCATATTGAGTGTAAGATCATGTGAAAAACATCAAATCTTCTAGCTGGCTGATTTAGAGTAAAATGTTTCTTCACAACCTTTACTCCTTGCTTGAGATTCCTATACTTACTCTCTGAAATAGCACTAAGAACCTCTTTCAACCTTGGAATATCTGAAACATCCACCTGCACAGAAAATGCCTCCCATCTCAACACATCACTGAAGGGCAACACATAATAATCTGATAGAATCACTGGTACACATTCTGCATAAATTGACTCTACAATTCTTGGGCTAGCCACTTCATGGCCACTTGGACAAAGACAGAACTTCGAGTTTAACATTAAGGAATAGTAATCTACGCCTTTAGGGAGATACTCATAGACACGAAGATCATTGTCTCTGTTTCTCCAATGGTGGAGAAGAATGGGACGAATTGGGCCGTGCATACCACCGGCAAAGAAGGCAAGATAGCGACGTGGGGCATTGTCCGGTGGAAGTGAAAGGAGTTTAGGAGATACTTCACCTCCAAATAGATGAATTTCTGGTAAAGATACATCCTTTAGAGGATTGAAACCTTCAGAAGTGTTGGCATTGCACAAGACTCGGATGGAGTTATTGTAGAGGAAAGGATTACCCTTTGATGCATTTGGACCCTGCATAAATTATATAAGGAAACAAAAATGGCTTCAAAACTCAAATTCACATTGTAAAACACTTTTGTTTAAAAGTGAGTCATTCATTTTAGAATTAGAATGTAAAGTAAATAATATCAATAATTGATAAACAAATCAACGATTCATATCGAATCATATTAGTTAAAATATCAATCATTATTTTTCTTACTTTACTAATTACTCATTTTAGAGAAGTCAAATTCCTATAACAAAGATATAATTGAGGTAAAAATGTGGCTAATGTCACAATTGTGTATCATTAACAAATTAATCCGAGGTATGTAAAAAGGGAATTGAACAAATTACCCAATCATGACAAGCAAGCATGAAGTGGTCAGCACCACGAGTTCTGTTCCAGAAGGGGTACCTCATAGATATCACTTTCACATAATCAGAGACAAAATGCTTTAAAGGAGTCATATCATAAGAAAATGGTGTATAGAGGTATTTGACCATCCATGTCACACTGAATGGTAAAAAGTAAACTTGAGCTGCATTAGGATCATTGGTTCTAAATTTCCCAACTCCATGTTCCATCTCATGGAGGAACCTTCCTTCAATGGAGTATATGTCCTTGCACGGGCCATCGTGAACAATTGGTAGGTCCCCATCTGGGTATACATACACCTTGAATATCTTCTCCATCTCCAAGTAGCTCCTGTAAATGTAATAATTATAATTAGTGCTGTAATTAGCTATAAGAAATGGATATTTTAACTGTTATGCATTCCCTTTTTCCAAAGAAAATTGGAATTTTCCTGCAGAATGATGGAATTTGTGGTCCTATGTCAGGACTTCGAGTATAGCCATTAAGAACTTTTACATAGAATAGAACTGTGACATTGACACATGCAAAATATGAAAAAGTAGTTTCTGTCACAATCGTTTAGAATAAAATACCAATTCTATTTAAGCATCCGCAAGTGAGCGGTGAAATTGGTCCTTCGGATTAGCTGGTTTTAAGGCTGAATACCGAGTTTTAAAAAAATAAAATCTATTTAAGCATTTTATAAACACGTAATTTTTTAAAACGATTATAAAATATTTTCAATATGTGTATGTAATTATAGAAAGTTAGAATTAGAAACAATTTCTGTCAAAAAAGAAAGTTAGAAACAACTCAAGATGGAGTATAAAACAAGATGTGTATATGTAATTTATTTTCAACTTGTTTTATAAGTTATTTGTAATAATTATAGAAAGTTAGAAGCAACTCATATGGTTCATGTGGACAGTCATTTCTTCTTTGAGTATTTATGATAGCATTTAATTATAAGTTAAATTTTGATATACGGTCCGACAATTACAAATTATTTTACATGACTTACAAACGCATTCATGCATAAAAGGTATGGAATGTTACTGAAATTAGTTGGCACAATCAGAGATTACACACACCATCATGCATGACTAATACAGCCGCAAATTTAATTGCTAAAATAATACCAAGATTAGGGATTGGATGTGGACATATTAATTAATAGTATCAAAATTTTAACATACTCTAATCAGTTAACATGTATTTGGTTTAGCTTATAATTGCCGTAGCCGCACGTCCCGAAGTAATACTGCCGGAAAAATGAGAAATAACTATTTGTTGCTTCAAAAAAACGTGCATATGGCGACCGTGTAGACGCGAAAACAAGCACAACTAGCATTAGAAATCATGAAAGTTTGGGGTAACACAATACTATACCAATGATCACGATAAAGTAAGAGTATATGTCCAACATATTTTTCTGCGTAAGTTTTTATCATTACAATGAGTGTGTAAAACTCTGAAAGCAAATGAATGCTAGCGCACTCAGCCACCCCCAGCCCAGCCCACCCCTAGTGTAGGTATCTTATATTGCAAGAAAAAGAAAATTGTACACTATCCCATAAAAGCGTTTTAGTACAGTGACTTATAAGCAAAGCTCACAATAAGCTTTCCACGCTTTGATGTTGATATTATTATTAGCATAAAATATGAGTGTCTATTTTCATTGTAAATATATTATAAAATTGATTTATAAGAGAATTTTTCATGCTTTTAAAAGTGTATGAAATTAATCACTAAACTAATTAACTAAATAAAGAAAACAATAAATATTCAATTTGGTCCCTCATATTTTATGTGCGAGTCAATTCGATTATTGACCACGATGTGAGAGATCGAGTTTGATTTTCAGTCAATATTTTATTATATATTCTTTATAAAAATAAATAAATAAATAATGTGTTTAGTTCAAATTAAACATATTTGAACTAAATTTTAATCCAAACAAAAAGTCAAATACATTAGTTTTGCCTTTTTCATTTATATTTAAAATCAAAATTAGTATGTTATTCTAAATTTCAATTTTAATATTCATATCATATATGTATTTAAATTTATAAAAAACTGTACTGTTCATGACAAATGATCATATATTAAAATGGTCAACTATGACTGATTGTTAGTTTTCATTATATTTTTCTGTAGATTATCATTTTATTTTTTTATGAAATTACTGTAAGATTATTTTATATTTTGCCGTAGATTAATATTCTTTTTTATTTTTTTATAAATTCATATTTGAAAAGAAGAAGAAATTAAGGAACAGAAGGAAAAAAATGGAAGAGGATATACTGATAAAATAAGCGCGGGTTGTGATAAACAGCTCCGGCGGGAATGTAACCGTCGTTGTGTGATGTTGACGGAGGAGTGAGATTGCTTCTATCATCTCCTAATGCAACTTTGCGTATTGAACTTCTCGCTCGTGCAAGTCCTTCTTCTCGCTTCTCTTCTCTGTTCTTCACTCTTCTCACTTCCCTCTGTTAACAAATTCAAATCAAAACATTACTAATTATATCACATTAATTTACATAATCGGTGATTGAACTATATAGAAACAAATTAAATTAATCTAACAATACTAATCGATCTGTTTCAGCAAAACAAATACAAGTACTGATCGATCGATCGATAATTGATATTGAAATGAATGTTGCGAGAAACTGAATCTAGCATGAGTTGAATAGTGAGAGTAGAGAAATTACCGGTGCGGTGGCGTTTGAGTGACGAGCGGCAGGTTGAACGGCGAAGACGTGATCGTTCTCACCGTAAACATTTGTTAGTAAGTCATGAAGTGAAACTGAATTGTATGGCGGTTCGACATCGTCGGCGTCGGCGGTGGTGGATCGCATCCAATGCAAAGGAAGCACCACCGTAAAGATCACAGTGAATGAAGCTACAAAGAGCATTAACATCAATTTTCTACAACTAATCTCCATTTTCTTTCTTCAATTTTGTAACAAACTTTTGAGAGAGAGAGAGAGAGAATGAAAAAGTGAATGTGAGCTATGGTATGGAGATGGAGGTATAGATGTTATGATATCCTTTCTGTTTCAGACTTTTTGTTACCGATCAGTATCATGGTGTGGAAAATTTGAACTCGTGCAAGATGTAATGACAGTTTTAGCCTTGTGAAATTTGATCGAAATGACTCAATTAACCTTGCGAGAGAGCAAGAGGCACGTGACCAAGGATACGTATTGTGTAATTATTCAAAACCAAAATGGGTTAACTTAATTTCCCGCCGTAAACAGGGAGGTTTTGCACAGACTAGGAACAAAAGTTGTTATCTTTGTATCTCTTTAAACGGAAACGGCAACTCATGTGATTTCTTTCCTTCTTAATTACTTTTAGCTTCTTTAATAGAACACTCCATATCTGACTTTGTGATTAAAAAAAGTCATATTAAGATAGATTTAATCATATTGGTAAAGTGGTACAGTAAATATTTTGTATTAATAACATATAGTTGCAAAAGAAACACACACTTTACACATTAAATTAAATTCTAGAGAGTAAAATCTGTATTATTAATATGTTATTATGAAATTAAATGTGAATATGATGATAAGCTTACTTTGATGGAGTGTTGCAGGTTGTTTTTGGATGTAATATAAGTGCTCGCAAATTTGTCTTTGATAAAATGCATTTTATTAGATTGAGGAGTGTGAGTATTGTTTGTTTGTAAACTACTTTCAAATGTGATTTTTGAAAATGTATAACTTTAAAGTGTATTAGAACAGCTTCAATCCGACCGAAATGGTGTGATCGAGACTTGGGAGGGATTGGTGTATTGATGTCGAGAATATGTTGTTTGAAAGGTAGCCTGATATAGATGTGGAGTATAGTTTTCACTTTATGGTACACCATTTTTTATCTTTTAAATATAAGGGGTGTGGTTGATATCTTAGACAACTCGATACATAGTATAAGTTAAAATAATTACTTTCTAAAAGAAAAATATATATATTTTAAAAAAGAATAACATTCATCCACATCAAGTGTCAAATATAAGTCCTCCCTTTGTCTGCTTAACTTTACATGTGACATTTCTTTAGCTTTTACTTTGATCATTGACACTTCCTGGAATTAGCCTTTCCGTGTTTTCATGTGGGGTTATGAAACCCCTTAATTTACTTTCATCTCTATTGAACAAGATTAAGACTTACAAATTACAATTTATTTTAGTGTTGGAATTTGGAAAGAAGAAAAAAATCAAGATTTTTAATTGCTTTTGTATTTTTGCAGTCGTGCTATCTCAAATTGGCAATTTGAAATAATTCGTCAATTCCATGAAAGAATGTTTGTGCTACAAGTAATGGTTACAAACGATTTACAGTTTTCTTGATCAATTTTGTGACTTTGTATTCCTTATAACTTTTTATTCTTTTATTATGATAGAAAATCAATAGAGTTGTTTCAATGGAGGAAAGGGGTTTTAATTGAAGAAAAAAAATGGAGAATATAGGAAAATTCAAATCATAAATAAACTACACCCATTACAATTGAAGCTAGGTTTCACTCAATTCTCACCTTACATTGGATATTTATCTTGCATGTTAATTTGTATATGCGTTTGACCCGTAAAACAGGAAGTATTAGATAGAATAAGATAGTATATAAGATATATGACAAAACTGTACCAGAGAGATAGAGAGATAACATTCTTTGTATAAAAAAATAAAATGAATTTTCGTATTTTTTATAGTTGTACTTGTACTATGTACAAAAAGTTGTCTTGTGGTCCGGTGGAGTCAAAATTCTTGTTTTTGTCATGTCCCTTACTACCTTCACATCTTACCAAAAACTTTCAACCACTGCACCAAAGCATGTTTCCTTATTTTTTATCAAGTAGTTTAGTGGCTAGAAATTCCACTATTAAGGTGGATACGTGAAACCGAGATTCGAACCCCAACCCCCTATAATAATGTAATGTTCTACCAATTGAGCTAAGCTCATATATACTCCTTATTTTTAATTTTATGTAATAGTATTTAATAAATTGTATTAATGATGAATTTGATAGTTACACAATTTTGAGGGCCCAAAATGTTGGACCCTCAGTTATGGGTTTGCTTGCCCGAGCACAGGAACGGTCATGTATATAAGACAAATAGAAAAGAAAAGCACACATTAAATATTAAAGAGTACATCAACTCAAGAATTATATATGGATCGTTTAGAATAACTTATGTTAATTTATAAGTTTTTACTGACAAAAACTATATTTTTATAGACTATTTTGTCATAAACTATCTTATCAAATTTATAATAATACATAAAAACTTATATTTATTCCGATAAGCTGTTTTGCATAAAATAAAAAATATGATATTCTTCAACAAAAAATGCTATTCTAAATGGACCATATTCTTTCAATAATCAATAAATTGTTTATATTAATTAAAAAAATCAATATATATCCATAAACATTTGTTTTCCTCGAGTAATTACTCATGCATACTCTTCTTCTATTCTATGTGCAACGTAACTAATAACTAACTCATCAATATGTCTCTCTTTCTCTCTCTTTGAATGACCAATGAAAGTTTGTGTATTCTAACAAACATGATCTGAAAATCATGCTTGAGCTAAACAATGACAACAATATAGACAATGTAGATTCACACATTGCGATCATCTTCCTACATTTTTCATATAGCAATTAATCTCATCTTAAAAAATGGGATTCTTCAGCGGCATCATCATTGGTTTTGCGATTGGTATCACATTGATCATCGCTTTTGCTAAACAAGAAAGCACTCGATCCAAGCGTCGCATCGATTTGGTATGTAATCTAGATTTCACATTCATTTAATTGATTTTAAACATGAACCATTTTTAAGATATATCATATTCTAATTTTTTTTTTAACTGTACAGGCAAAGATGATCGCAAAGTTTGCGAGGTTGACGGTGGAAGATTCTAGAAAACTTCTACCTCCAAATTTTTATCCATCATGGGTGGTCTTTTCTCAAAAACAAAAATTGAGTTCAACTTGTTACTTTCACATTTTTATTTTTATTTGTAGAGCCTTCACATTTAAATTTTATTTGTTACTTGTTACTTTCACATCTAATATTAATGTTTTTGTTAATGCAGTTAAATTGGCTTAATAGTATGTTAGATAAGATTTGGCCTTTCGTCGATGAGGTATTTTAGTTTTTTGCTTATCAAGTTTTTAGATGGAGTTAGATTTCCGACAGTTAGTACAACATCCACCGTAACTGATTGGGATGTCCGATCTCTGATCAAAGTTGAAATTGTTTTACTTTATAAAATTATATTTTATATCTGAAGTTAGAGATATGTATTTTATTAGACATGGCTATGGATCTATACTTTTTAACGATGCAATATTGAAATGTGAAAATGTATGTAGGCAGCATCTGAATTGATAAAAAATAATGTTGAACCAATTCTTGAACAATATCGACCGGTGATTTTGTCGTCTCTCACATTTTCCACATTGACACTTGGTAGTGTTGCTCCACAATTTACAGGTTAGATCTATTTTGTAATTGCATTCGATACTTATGATTTACTCTCTCCGTTTCTTTTTAAGTCTCATTTTAGATTTTTTTGTTTCTATTTAAATGTCATTTCGATTGTTTAAACTTACAATTTGTCAATTATATATTTATTCATCTCACTAATATTATACTGAATTTAAATTATGTTGCTTGAAATATGTAGGAATTGAAATTGTTGAAGAGGGTAGTGGGCCTAGTGGAGTGACAATGGAGTTTGACATGCAGTGGGATGGTAACCCTGATATTGTTCTTGACATTAAAACCAAAGTTGGTCTTGTATTGCCTGTGCAGGTAATACATAAATAATTGTTAGAATGATTTTAAATATTAATTTTTTATTTGAATAATATTTTACTTGTAAAACAAAATTGGCACTTTTTTTATATCAATAAGTACAAAAGAAAATTGTATTAGACATTTGTGGTGTTTGATTTGCAAAACATCAAATACTGAATATAACAGTATAAGATAGTATAAGACGAGACAAAGTTGTAACAAAGAAAGATAGAACGATTGTACCAAAAAAAGAAAAAGAAAGATAGAACGATAATATTTTTATATTCGAAAATAAAATTGATATTTTTATATTTTTTTTTATAGTTGTACTATGAACAAAAAATTGTCTTGTGGTTTAGTGAAGGACAAAAATTCTTGTTTTTGTCTTGTCTCTTGCTACTTGTTTCGTCTAGTCCCATTATTAATTTCTAAATCAAACATAGTACAACCAAAGTTGTCCAATTCAGTCCTCTTGTCATGCTAGCTAGAATATTCTACTCTATCCCATTTTAAACATCCAAACTTTAGAGTCTAATATCATTCTATTTCATTGCATTCTATATCCTTTAATGTTAATATTGACTTAGTGGCATTGTTAATTACGTTACATACATTTATATGTATTGGCTATTTTCTACCATTCTATTATTTCTATTTCATTGCAACTTGTTTATATAGGTAAAAAATATTGGATTCACTGGGGTTTTCAGGTTGATCTTCAAACCTCTAGTAAATGATTTCCCTGCTTTTGGAGCTGTTTTATTTTCCCTAAGAGAAAAGGTGAGTTATATTGTCTTGTATGTTAAAAGTGTAAAATTTTAAAAATCCAAATAATTCATTTTTTTTGTTTGTTTTGCAAACAGAAATCTCTTGATTTTACTCTTAAGGTTATTGGTGGTGATATTTCAGCCTTACCAGGGGTATCTGAAGCTATAGAGGTATCACACAATTATTTCTTACAGTTTTGTTATTCATTTGATGCAAGTTATATTGGTTTGTGGATATGTTTTTTTTTTTTTTTATAAGCAAAAATTGAATTATAAGGAGTATAAGGGGTACTCAACCTTTACAATTCAGAGACAAACACCTTAGATACAGAGAAAACAACCCAAAGGGTTATTACACCAATCATGAAAAGCCAAACTAGCATTACTTTTCAATCGGCATACAAACCAAAACCAGGCAATAAACATAATTTGGTTGAACTGTAGTTCGAAATTTGAATCATGTAAAAATATAATAAAATACCTAAGTTAGACATATGGTAGTGTATGACATTGTCAATTTATTTTCAACTAAATACAATATAAACTACTCTATTTTTTTTATTCAGGAAACAATTCGAGATGCCATCGAAGACTCTATAACTTGGCCAGTACGCCAAATTATACCAATTATACCAGGAGATTACAGGTATCAAAAATTTCATTCTCATTTTCTTTCCAAAAGTAGTACAAGATTATTTTCTTTTTAAGTTAAATTTTAGAAACCTTAAAATTTGATCAATAATGGTAATACCAATGAAAAAGTCTTCTTTCATTGTGGATGTCTAATAATAATTGTTGCATTAAAATGGCACTAGTTTAGTAAAAAAATTCTTAATGGAATTAGTATAAGGTTTAAAACTTCTAAGTTAAAAGTACTATAGTACACTCTACCTAAAAATAAAAAATAAAAGTACTATAGTACAATTTTTATCATTGACATCAACAACTAATATTATTTCTTCCTTTCACAGTAACCTGGAACTGAAACCTGTTGGAACACTAGATGTAAAACTAGTGCAAGCAAAGAACTTAACAAATAAAGATTTAATTGGAAAATCTGATCCTTTTGCTGTCGTATTTGTACGCCCACTTCGTGACAGAACCAAAACTAGTCAAACAATCGTAAGGACTTTCTTTATTATTTACTCCCCGGTTCTTTTTATAAGAAAAAATTAACATTTTAGGTTTATTAAATATTTGATTTATTTGGACATGTTCAGAATAACCAGTTGAATCCAATATGGAATGAGCACTTTGAATTCATTATTGAAGATGCATCAACACAACACTTGACCATAAGAATCTTTGACGACGAAGGAATTCAGGCAGCTGAACTTATTGGTTGTGCTCAAGTTTCCCTAAAGGAACTTGAACCTGGTAAAGTCAAGGTTGTATGGTTGAAATTAGTTAAGGATTTACAGGTCCATAGAGATAACAAATACAGGGGTGAGGTAATATATTAATTCTTAGCATTTTTGTTACATTCATTCACATAGAATTGTAGATGTTTGATCCCAATAGAAAGTTTCGGAAGAGTTTGGCTAGTTTGTGTTCATTGTCTATGTTTGGTATCACAGTGGATATGTCAGAATCACACTGATCCACCATGATTTTTCAAAAGCAACAGAGCGTACGTAGCTTCTGCACAACCACAATAGATTACTGTAATTCTAGCATATCCACCGTGATACCAAACATATGCATCTTCTCATGTCATTCTAATATTTTATTTTTAGAAATTCATATTATATTATATAGTAGTCATAAATCCAATTGAGCTTATGTCATTCTAATATCTACCCACATAGGTGCACTTGGAGCTCTTGTATTGTCCATTTGGAGTTGAGCACACTTTTAAGAGTCCTTTTAACGCTGATTACTCATTAACCACGTTTGAAAAGACTCTTAAGAGCGACGCAAAAGATGATGATACTTCAGCATCATCACGGAAAAAAAGTAATGTAATTGTAAGAGGAGTTCTATCGGTCACCGTAATTTCAGCTGAAGACTTACCAGTAGTGGATTTAATGGGCAAGGCTGACCCGTTTGTTGTCCTTTCATTGAAAAAATCGGAAAAAAAACAAAAGACAAGAGTAAGATTTATGATACATTTTTGCAATATTAAACTATTTAATTTAATCAATAGCAAAATAAATCAGATGATTCAATCGATTAACAATTTGAAATAATGTTCCATGAGCTTAGCTCAGTTGGTAAGGGACATTGCATATTATATGCAGGGGTCGGAGTTTGAACTCTGTACACCCCACTTATCCACCTTATGGGTGGAATTTCTAGCCCCTAGACTACCTGACAAAAAAAAACACTTTGACATGGTATTAAATGATTCATACTCATTTTAGTCAAAAAAAATAAAATGATTCATACTACTGCAAATATTTATTTCTACATAGTTTCAATAAATTAAACATTAATTAATGTATTCTTAGGTTGTAAATGAAAGTTTGAATCCAGTTTGGAATCAAACATTTGACTTCGTTGTGGAGGATGGCTTACACGACATGTTAATGGTTGAACTTTGGGATCATGATACATTTGGCAAGGTAATATTTTTTAAATTTGTTTACTTGAAGTTGTTTGATTCAAACTATGATTCAAACTACATACTCTTCTTTTTTTGTTTGTTTCAGAGTAAAAAATTGTTTTTTTTTTCAGGAAAAAATGGGTAAAGTGATCATGACACTAACCAAAGTGATCTTAGAAGGGGAATACGATGAAACATTTGTTTTGGATGATGCTAAATCCGGAAAGATTAATTTGCATTTAAAATGGGCTGCACAACACAAGTATCGTGAACCTTAATACACTTCTTAATTACTATTAATATCTTACTTAGCACAATACACACAAAATCATCGATGATACAATAGAATTGACTGCATTAATCAAAATCAAAGTATATTTTGTCCAACCCAAATCGCTGTAGTAATCTAATGTTTGATATTGATTAGTCAAGTTCATGACACAATCACACGATCTTAGAGAAATTGTGATGAATAGTTCAAATGTTGAATGAGTAAACGTCCTTTTCATTTTTAAAAAGAAATAGATATTGTATTACTATAATTTTTGTGTATAAATGTCTAGTTAATGTCACATGTTCTAGAAATTTGCACTTTTGTATTCTTTATTCACTCGATAGCTATATCAACAAATTCTCTAGTTTCTTTTGAGAAATTTAAAGGATCCTTGCACATCTTTAATCTGGAGCAAGCGTGAAGGATTGCCACGTCAGTAAATACAATCAATCCAATCTCTAAGCAAAACAAAGTATTATATTTGAGAAAATAATATTCTGACAAAATTTTGACAAACCTTATAAATGAGATTTGATGTTATACACCACAAATTTTAGAAATCTCAGTCTCATATTCCTCTCATTGGATAGACAAATATATTCGAAAGGAACGTAATCAATCTTCCACTTAAAGAACAAGACTCCATATATTCTTAATTATAAATAAAAATCTACTCTTCACAACAACTTTAATGTTGCCTTTATTGTATAACATTGGAACAATTGTTCTCCCCCATAATTATTGTGGCATTCACTAAGAGAAATCTAGGAGAGTCTCACTAGTTTCTGTTATTTTTCGATTTAGAAAAACGATTTTGAAAAACAGCACTGAATAAGTTATTGGCCGAGTCGCGGTTCGATACGCTCTCTTTAAGACGTTTCACGGCACTACCCAAATTTGTGCAAGGTAGACTAGCAACCGTGAAGTCCCCAGGATAAAACAGGCAAATCAAAAATACCGTTATCTACTGCACTGTAGAAAACGGTCAGAAAGACACCCTCGATGGTTTTCACAAACCAGTCAATATTGATATGCAAATATCAATTCGAAGTGATAATGATCACTTTCTGAAACAACAAGAAAGAATTAATAATTTTCTGAGAAGAAAGAATTGAGAGAGAAGAAGGAATTCGAAAATTCAGAGAATAAAAGCAAAAAATAAACTGACAGTTGAAGGCTGTATTTATAGTGGTAGTGAGGAACTGCTTCAGAGGAAAACGTGGGAGCCTGATTTCATCAGCAAGGCAAAAACGTGGACCTGATAATAAGGCCACTCAGTTGTTGACTGATGAGATGGCAACAGAATTCAAATTCCGTTTCTGACTTGGTCGAAACACATTTAACATGTGTTGAAACTCGTAACGGCTAGTTGAGCACACACGTAGCAAAAAATAATTATTAGATATTTTTCACTTCTGGGTATTAAAAAATTAATATATGCCCAAGCCCGGCCCGAGCCGGCCGGACGGCGGCGGCGCGCGTGTGTGATATTCGACATGGTGTGCGGTCTTCCCCGTTTATAAAATTGGGTACCCCTTGGGGCGTACCCCAAGTAGTGAGCTTCCAATATATAAACACTTCCACAAAGTGTGTACTAACCAATGTGGGACTTAATGTGAACTTTTTTCAAATTCACAACCACATGTGTTTATTCTATACCAAGATCTCCAACAAGTTGCTTCATTGAGCTTTCTTGTTCCAACAATCCCCCACTTGAATTTAAAAAAGTTGTTTCAGTCATAACGTTGAACGTTTCTGTAAGATTGTGCATAAGCAAAGGTCACGCTTGTCTTGAACCTTTGCATAGCGAGTAAGAGCCTGATTTAACAAGAGTGACGCTTGTCTTGAACTCTATCTCAGATTTTCCTCAAACCCGCACACAACCTTTCCTAAGGTGTCTTCTAAAGCCCGTGCTTTAATGGCCCTGCACGACTATCCCGGTTTCATGAACGATCTAGGAGTTCGCCCCAAAACTCCATAGGAATCGGCCTCAGTTCCACATTCATATAGGTGAGTCTATCTCAAGTAACCCTGAAGCAGGTACTCCTCTGATACAGAGTATAGATCTCATTAAGAGTTTCTATTACCTCATCCTTCTCGCTTCAGGTTTCATGCTTCTTATCTTTGCATGATCATCCCTATTACTCATGACTTGTTGTTTACCCATTGAAACCTAATTCTTGGGATCTCCAGTCTTTTAGGTTGGGTTACCATCATACGTAATTCAAGTAGGCATTAGTCTCATCTTAACAGATGTATTATAGACTTTCTCTCTAGCTAGTCCTTTCGTCAAAGGATCGGCTAAATTATCATCAGTGCGTACATGATCCACTCTAACAGCACCTTTAGTGAGGAAATCTCTCACAGTGCTGTGCTTCCTTCTAATTTGACGTCTTTTACCGTTGTAGTAACGGTTCTCAATTTTGGCGATAACCGCGGTACTGTCGCAGTGGATCAACACAGCTGGCATTGGTTTTTCCCATAAGGGAATCTCAGATAGCAAGCATCTTAACCAACTTGCTTCTTCACTAGCTGTTGCTAGTGCTATCATCTCAGACTCCATGGTGGACTGAGCCAGTATAGTCTGTTTCTTAGACTTCCAAGATACAGCTCCTCCGGCTATATTAAAAATAAAGCCACTAGTTGCTTTGGAATCATCTGACAAGGTGTTCCAATCAGCATCACTGTACCCTTCAAGTACAGCTGGAAATCTCTGATACTGTATTCCAAGGTTCATGGTCTTTTTGAAGATATCCCATGACTCTGTTTATAGCATGTCAATGCTCATCACCAGGTCTGCTGGTAAAGCGGCACAACTGTCCCACGACATATGCAATGTCAGGTCGAGTGCAATCAGTGACATATCTAAGACTGCCAATAATGCTCGCATACTCAGTCTGTCTAATGTTGTCACCAGTGTTCTTAAAAAGTTTTACACTGGCGTCACACGGTGTGTTTGCAGACTTACAGTCAATATATCCATATTTCTTTAGGATCTTTTCCACGTAGTGAGATTGATCTATGGATATTCCTTTTTCAGTCCTAGTGATTTTGATTCCTAGAATCACACTAGCTTCTCCAAGGTCTTTCATATCAAAGTTGTTACACAACAATGATTTCACATCATTTACTGTAGACATATTTGAACCAAATATGAGCATGTCGTCTACGTAGAGACATAGGATAGTGCAAATGTTATCATTAGAATTATAATAAATACATTTGTCACTTTCATTCAGTTTGAACCCATTTGATACCATTAAATTATCAAATTTCTCATGCCACTGCTTAGGGGCTTGTTTAAGACCATATAGAGATTTTTCTAGCTTACAGACCTTGGTTTCTTGCCCATGTACTACAAATCCTTCAGGTTGTTCCATATAGATTTCTTCTTCAAGGTCACCATTTAAAAAAGCAGTTTTAACATCCATTTGGTGTACTACTAAATTATGAATTGCAGCAATTGAAATTAGTACCCGTATGGATGTTATTCTAGTGACCGGAGAAAAAGTGTCGAAGAAATCTATATTTTCTCTTTGCCTAAAACCTTTAGCCACAAGGCGAGCCTTGTATTTTTCAACAGTACCGTCGGGTTTTAGTTTTCTTTTCAAAATCCATTTACAACCAATTGGTTTGCAGCCAGGGGGTAAGTCTACCA
The DNA here is from genome assembly GCA_951799995.1 of Trifolium subterraneum. Classification (NCBI taxonomy): domain Eukaryota; kingdom Viridiplantae; phylum Streptophyta; class Magnoliopsida; order Fabales; family Fabaceae; genus Trifolium; species Trifolium subterraneum. Next base: position 50,382,319 of record OX637468.1, on the reverse strand, counting down.
AGTGCCATGTCTTGTTGGATTCTAATGAATCCATCTCATCATTAATAACTTCTTGCCATAGATCTGCATCCATCGATGACAAGGCTTCTTGAAGATTTGCAGGATCTTCATCTAATGTATGAACCGCATAATCCGGTCCATAATCTTTAGCAACTCTTACTCGTTTGCTTCTACGAAGTTCTGTTTCTACTTCGTCATTGCTATTCTCATTTCGTATCACTGGAATGTGACTCTTTTTAGGAATATTACTCTGTTCAGTGCCCCCACTATTTCTCGATTTAAAAGGAAATTTATTTTCATGGGAATCTGCGTCAACAGATTCTATGATCACTTTTGCATTTAGGTCATAAAACCTATATGCTTTACTGTTTGTTGCGTACCCAATGAATACACATTCATAGGCTCTACTAGCGAGTTTAACTCGCTTCGGATCCGATATACGGACATATGCTGTACATCCCCAAGTTCTCAAGTAAGACAAATTTGGTTGTCTTTTCTTTAATGTCTCATATGGAGAGATCATTTCTTTAGACTTGGGAACTCTATTCAGAACAAAGCAAACAGTCAAAATAATTTCCCCCCACCAATGGGTAGCGGCAGCAGAGTTCAACATTATATCAACAACTAGTTCAGTAAGAGTTCTATTTTTTCTTTCTGCTTTACCATTCATTTCAGGGGAATATGGTGCAGTCGTTTCATGTATAATTCCATGTTGTTTATAAAATTCATTAAATAAACCAGAATTATATTCAGTTCCCCTATCACTACGAAATCTCTTGATTTTCTTATCAAACTGATTTTCTACTTCATTAACAAACACTTTAAACATATCAAAAGCATCACTTTTATTCTTCATTAGATAAACAAATGTGTAATCAGAACAATCATCTATAAAAGTGATAAAGTAACGTTTGTTATTTCTAGTCATCGTTCCATCTAGTTCACATATATCAGAATGTATAAGGTCCATAGGTTCAGTTTTCCTTATTACTGATTTATGTGAGCTTTTAGTAATTTTTGCTTGACTACAAAATTCACATTTTTCTAATTCATCAAAATTTAATTTAGGAATTAAACCTAAGTGACTTAAATTAGAAATGTAACGCATATTAATATGACAAAGTCTAGAATGCCAAATATTAAAATCACACAAAGAGTAAACAGAAGTAGAAATTTTATTCAAATTCAAAGCAACATCAACATTAAGTTTAAACATGCCATCAGTGGCGTACCCTTTCCCAATAAAAGTACCATTCTTAGTGATGGTATACAAATCTGCCCCAATAGTCTGACTAAACCCAACCTTATTCAAAAGAGACCCAGAAACAAGATTCTTTTTCATCTCGGGTACATGTAAGACATCCTTCAAGATAAGAGTCTTCCCAGAGGTGAAATTCAGCACAACTTCTCCAACACCAGCAACATCTGAAGTGTGGGCATTTCCCATCTGCACTTTCTTATTTTCAGCACTCGTGTATGTTTTAAACATAGCACGTTCATAACAGACATGGCGTGTGGCGCCAGTGTCTATCCACCATCCATCAGTACCACCGACCATATTAATTTCGGTGATCATACATGTGTAAGCCTCATCGGTTACATTCACTTGAGCATTTAAATGAGCAGGTTTCGGCCTTTTCATTCCTCTACATTTCTTTGCCGAATGACCTGGTTTCCAACAGTTGAAGCATAGGAATTCACCAGAATCATTTCTAGGAGGTGGAGGCTGTTGTTGTTGCCTAGCATATGGGGCCTTAGAAGGGTTCCCATTCTTAATTCGGTTTTGACTGCGGTTCTGATTCTTTAAAGGTTTGCCCGTAGGCTTCAGTGCCGCACCGAATTTCTTTTTCTTATTGTTGGAGACAATCAGAATTTTCTCTTCTTCTTTCTGATCCTGTTTCCGTGACTCTTCTTCAATACGAAGACGAGTAATCAGACCCTCGATGGAAAATTCTTTTGTTTTATGACGAAGCTGATTTTTAAAATCTTTCCATCCAGGGGGCAGCTTGTCAATAATAAGAGCAATCTGAAATTGTTCATTGAGAGGCATACCTTCAGTTATTATCTCATGAGCAACCTCCACTGACCTTTCATCAACCATCTGGTATTTCAGATACCGGCTCACAGCATATTTTTTCACACCCGCCTCTTCGGTGTCATATTTCTTTTTCAAAGCTTCCCAGACATCACTTGCTGTCTCGTATGTTCTGTAATAGTCATACAAGTCATCTTTCAAACCATTAATGATATAGTTTTTGCGATCCAAAGCTGTCTTTTCTTTTCAGCTTGTAGTGTTTTATCGTTAATCTGTTCTGCTGTTTCAGTTTGAGTTTTTTTCTTTTGCAGCAGAAGCAGAATCATCACCGTTGGTGGTGGTTACAGAATCCACTCAGTTGTTGACTGATGAGGTCCAAGCCCGGACGGACGGCGGCGCGCGCGTGTGATATTCGACATGGTGTGCGGTCTTCCCCGTTTACAAAACTGGGTACCCCTGGTGGCGTACCCTAAGTAGTGAGCTTCCAATATATAAACACTTCCACAATGTGTAAACTAACCAATGTGGGACTTAATGTGAACTTTTTTCAAATTCACAACCACATGTATTTGTTCTATACCAAGATCTCCAGCAAGTTGCTTCATTGAGCTTTCTTGTTCCAACAGTTTCTAAAACAATACACAATAAAAACTCATTAAGCTTCTAAGTGTTCTCCTTTTTTATGAATAAGGACAATGATGAACTATTTGATATTCTGACTAGTATACCATGAAACATCAAAATCAAGTAAGAATTTCAAAATGTCCTTTTATTTCATCCTAACATTTCTTACAAAATCCAAATTTGTTTCATTCCCTACTCAAACTTTTGAAAATTTCACATTCTCACACTTCTCTTCTTACTTCTTCGTTAAAATCTTTCACCAATTCCACTTTTTCGATCTCAGGCTATCTTCTGAAACTCAAATTTTCGGGCATATATTTGTCCCAATGACTTCACAAGATTTATAACTTTTAGAAAAAAATAGTAATGTGATTATTATTTTAGGAGAACCCTCCTACGAACTAAGAGTTCACGACAAGGATGTTGTCTCAACATAATTCTTCTCGAGCTCATCTATGTGAAGTTTTCACTGTGGTACTCTTTAATAAGCCACCAGCTTTGAATCAAATCTCCTGCTCAACGCTTAACAATATTTTTCATTAAAATGTAATCTCTTAAGATTACCCCTTTGCCTCATCGACTTGCTTAAAGTCATCACAATATCATCACAAATTGATGACTCGGGGACGATTGTATTGGTCCAAGGTCCAATATCTCATTATCTCGAGACCCGTTTCCACAAGGACCCAATCTAACAAGGACAATTTTCCAACCTCATTTTTTCTTCAACTCGTAACGCCTTCCAACAACTACCGAATCAAGACATTGAAGGACACTGTTTGTAGGGATGACAGGAAAACCCAAACTCAGGAGACCCACATGAACCCAAACCCAACTCAACGGGCGAAGTCCGAGTTGACTGGGTTTGGGTGACACCCGAAACTATGGGTGTGGGTTTGGGATCACTCAAACCCATACCCGAAACCCACACACCCACCCATATATGTAAAATTACCTATTTAATCATAAGCATATCTATAAGTGTCAAAATTAGGGTTTACATTTTGTTGGAGTAAGCCCTAAAAGCCAATCTATTTGATAGCATTTGCTTTTGTATTGTGGCATGATTTATATATATTAAATATATATAATAAGGCATTTCTTTATTATGTTTGTTTTCCAAAATAATAAAGTCCCTAGAATAGATTGTTCATGTAATGAAACATTAAGTGAGACTTAATCGTGAGATTACATTAACTTAAGAACACTATTCTTAAAGTATCCGTAGTCAAGCTTTAATATGAAATGGGATAACATTAAAGCATAGAGACTATTATGTTGGTAGACTGATGATCACGTCTCACTGATCATAGATAATGAGTTATTAAGTCTTCACATAGATATAAATGTTAAGGGTAACTTTATATCGGATTGACCCACCATGAGAATACTGCATAGAATGTTATGAAATGTCATAAGTTATTCTCATAGTGATAAAAGGTGCATTCCATCCTTCGACCTGAAACCACTGTGTACCCTAGATGTAGGAGTGTAATACCTTGTTGCCATTCAAACGTTATTCGTAACTGGATAACTATAAAGTTGGTTGATGGGTATCCCACAAATCATGCTGAGGGACATGAGTGACCTAGATGGGATTTGTCCCTCCTACATAACAGGAGATATGTCTATGGGCCCAATATTGAACTAGACAAGGATGACATACTATGCCTTGTGTTCAATATAGACATGAGGACAAAAGGGTAATTATGCACAAGATGTTTATCATAGAAAGGTTAGTCAGATCACATGACATTCTTATAACTTGGGTAACAGTGATGTGTTGCTAGATACCGCTCACTGTTTATAATATTAAGATAAATATTATTGCCAACGTTATAAGAACCTACAGGGTCACACACATAAGGACAGTTAAAACGGGAAAAATAAGTAAGACTTATTGCGGGGGTGCAATTAGTGAAAAACGAATATTGGGCTTAAGAAGTCCAAATTCGTGTGAACTGAAGCTCACATAAGAAACTCTATAAATAGAGCCTTATGAAGTTCAGTCTCTAACACCTTTTGGAGAAATTGTGAATTTCTCTAAACCCTAATTCATATTTTGGAAATTCTGAATTTCTCTAAACCCTAATCCGCTCAAGTTCCCTCATTCTTCATCCAAGAACGGCTAGCACCGAAGGTTGAAGGTTCTTGTTCGTGTGGACTAAGTGGAGGCGCTGCAATTGTGGTGCTCGTGATCGATTGAAGGTTCTTGTTCGTGATCATACGGTGTTTCTTGTTCGTGATCGAAAGGCAGTTCGTGTTCGTGATCGTAAGCAGTTTCTGTTCGTGATCGAAAGCTCCTTGTTCGCGAAAGAAAGCATCAGTTCTTCAAGGTAACAATATATTCTTGACCATGATCTTTCACATGGATCCATTGAAGGAAAATAAAATTTTAAAATCCGCTGCGTTTTATCTTTGATAAACAGTTACGTTTTCCTTCAGTGGTATCAGAGCCACTTGTGAAACCATGGATCGGTTTTGATGTTTGTTACCGTTTATTAATATGATATGATTGTGAATCTATATTAATAATAATAAGAACAAGAATTAATAAGATGTGATTGATTAATCTTAATTTATATATGTGATATATAATTCTAATACGACGTTGGTATATGTGATATACCGATTATATTGTTCATCAGAATATTTTGTGATATGCGTGAATAATGGGTGATTGTGAGCATGTGCTTCGGAATCCGATACTGGTGAAGCATTCATGAGTCAATCATCTATAATGAACAACAATCTTGAAACGTTTTGATGAATGATTGTTGTATTAGGATTCATAAAAATACAAGTGTTGTATTATTATGGAAACAGAATCGGTTAGGGTTTCAAAATTGTGTCAAACATTGATACAATTAGGGTTTCGTTAATGAACCGTTCATTACGAAACCTTGAATCGATTTGTTTTGTTTAATCACGTTTCTGTTTAAATTGTTTAAACATTGTTTAAAATCGCTATTCTGTTTAAACATTTTAATCGCGTTTCTGTTTAAAGTAAAGGTTGTTTAAATCACGATTCTGATTAATTGTTTAAATCGCGATTCTGTTTAATTGTTTAATCACGTGTCTGTTTAAATTGTTTAAAAATGTTAATGTCTCTGTTTAAATCGTTTAAACACATCAGAAACTGTTTCTGTTTAATTCGTTTATGTTTAAAATGTTTAAACATATTCTAATCAATTAAATAATAAAGGAATTAAAATTGGCCAAACCATGTTTCTATTTATGGTTATCGATTGGTTTGATGTTTCGGAACCCTTTCTGGTGAAGCATCAACGTATTGATTATTTTAACAAGAGAAACATGTTACTCGATCACATATGCACATAACCCCTATGTGATATTGGTATGATCATGTTATTGTAAGAGTATTCATAACGATGCAAGTGTTGTGTCATTATGATTAGGGTTTGTAAAACGTATCAAATGTTGATGCAAAATTAGATGGTAATTCAAAGTGATTTTGACAAATATATTTAATTTTGAAATCGTTTCAAAATTTTAGAAATATCTTTTGAAATTGTTTTAAAAGATAATATTACCAATTTTGGAAAAATATTTTATTCAAAAACGTTTTGATTAAATAAATTGCAATATTTGGTGATTGTAGAATTGTCAAAGATTTGATTCTACTTTAAAATAATATTATTTATTTTAGCAAATTTTGATTCGAAAGGTTTAATTGTGAATTAAAATGTTTGAATCAAATTTAATTGCTAACTTTGCGTAGTGTGATCAATCGTCGGATTTTAATTTAATTTATTTAATTATGAGACTTTAATTTTAATAATAATGATAAAAGTGTGTTTATTATTATTTTGTTGTGAGTGATTATGGTCTTAGTCTTATAATTCTATTTATTGGATTTTTGAAATACGGCCTGCGTGTCGTGCCTCTCTCTCTCAAATTCTATATGTACATTCTCCTCTCATCCACTCCCTCGTATGTAAAACGAGTTTCTCTTATTTGTAATGTAATTAGAATACAAGGAAGTAAGAAGAATCCTGACGCTTGAACAACCCTGGAACTAGCTTGGGAAAGCAAGGTCGTTTCTAGGACTAGTTTAGATTCTCTCATTGGCTTGAGAGAATCACAACGTTAGGGGCCATAATCATGTCACTTTTATTTTGTTTAATTGTTATGCATGCTTGAATGATTGGAGTGCGAATACATATGATATATAAACCGTGGTGAGGTGAGATCAAACTAATTAAAAATCCTTCAAATAATATATTAAGTTTTATGCTTTCCAAAGAATAGCACCCTTCAAGATCAATATCGATTAATGTAGGTTTTGCCAACGTAAAGTGCATTGTCTATATTGATAAGTTGCGGTGAGATAACCAGTTTATCCGAGGGCTATTCTTTGGGTTAACTTAACTAAATAAATATAATTTGATTATATGATATTAGAAGCAAGCGTTGGGTTATTCCATATGATGGATTAAAAATAAAATAAGTGTTATTTACCCAACGGAAAGGATATGAGAGTTGTATGAGATACAATTGGAAAGGAGTTTCCTACCTAAATAAACTAAGTTTTGTGTAATCAGTCCAACGCTGACTTAAAACAAAGTGAAATATGGATCTCATTCTCACTAGAAAATCTTCCAACGGGATTTTCCGAATCATATGCTTGAAGGTCATTTGGTTTGAATAAAATAGTGGGAGCATTTTAATAAAAGTCCGTATTAAAATGATTTTATCATAATACAAAGTTTTACATATCTCTGTAATTAGAATTTTGGAATACAATACAAATTATATTGTCCTTATGAAGGACAAGAATTTCAGAAAAGTGTTTCTGAATTGGTACACAATTGAGAATTGTTCTCAAATGCGAGAAAAACTATGAGTTCTTGAACTATACTCTCTAGCAACCTACTATGACTAGATTCGAGAAGGATGCTTATCAAAAGTATCAAATCAAGTCGAATGTCTAGATATAGAATATTTCATACTTGTAATTTTAAAAAGAAATGATGTGATCATTAAATCTCAAACAAGTTTTTTATTTTCAAAAGGGATTACAAAGTATGAAAAATAATATATCTCTCAATAGACCAAATCAAGTAACGAACTTGAGTTTCATGATCTTGATAAGATTGTCTATAAAAGGTTGTAATAAGGACCAAATAAAATTTGGACCTTGTATATACATACGAGATGTATATTAAACCACCAAACTTTTGATATATTTTGTTTATTTACTTCATTTACATTACTGATAAATATCAGTAAATGTAGATGTATGTGTGTGACACAAATTATAAATCTTTGAATTTGTCAAAGAGTTCAATAATGAAGTAAAACAAAATAACTTATAAAAGTATTAAAGTCATATGAACAAGTCATAATGGTAAATACTTAGTTAAGGAATATAATAACTATTTTATCGCATCATGTTAGACATGATTTGATTTAAGATAGTTTAATTATATGTCGTTGACTCTTTGTTGTAATTTCTCTACTTATAGTTATTCTTCACTCACAACTAGCTCTGCCTTTTAAAAGTAATCATAAAGACATCATATTTGATATGAAGGTAAAGTACCTAGTTTGCCTTTATGATAGTTTGGATTGAAAATTTATCAGATAAATTTTATTCCAAATTGGATGAATGTGGAAGTATCCTAAGGAAACTAAGGGATATTAGTCCTACATCACTCTTCAGGACAAAAGTTGTTTTGTTGCTAGACTGAAGCATTCCTCAAGTGGGAATGTGTCTCTTAAAAGAGTCAGTGGGAGTGATATAGAACTTGAATGATTCAAGTACCACAACATTAATATTTTAAAAGGGAACACAAACTGGTTCCTCAAGGTTGTTGTAGGATCAACCGTTTGAGTTGCACATGAGGCTAGACAAGTCTAACATATCACAAGGCTGGGAAGTATGATTTTATCATGACTTAACAAGGTGATATGGTTTTCATTGAAGATGAATATTTAACTTGTTTAAAAGGTCGTAAATGACCTAAATTCTGAGAAGTGGCTAAATGCCATAGAATCTTATATAGAATCCATGTACACAGACCTTATGTGATAATGGTTATGTCATTAAGATGAGTAAGACTCAGACGATAAAAGTGAGTCTTCTTATAGAAGACTAACATGGATGATATGGAGACTACATTTAAGATGTAATTAATTATTAAAGGTTTCACGCAAAATCAAAATGCAAATTATGATGAAACCATGATCGTAGTCTAGTTACAATTGTTATAGTACATGTTCTGGCAGATGGATGACAAAGTTGCATTCCTTAATTGGAATGACCTCATATATATGTGTTAGACATGTACATAGGGTTTTCTCAATCCAAAGGATGCTTGAAAGGTATACAAATTGTAGCAATCTAATTTTGATTAGATCAAGTTCTCAGAAGTTGAATTATTTGTTCTTATTTATGAAGTTTTATGAAAACGAATTAATAAAGGACAAATATAATTCTTGTGCACACAAGGAGGTTAGTGGGAGTAATTATCTTAATCTGGTATCATGTATGGATGACATATTAATCATCAAAACATTTTCCTTATACATGTAAGACATGATTAAGGAAATATCTCTTGATGAAATACTTAGGCGAGACTTCCTAAAGAGTTAGGAATCATAATCTATAGAGATAGATTGTTGACGCAACAAATGATTTTATTTGTTCAAAGGACAATGTCACGTCTCATTGGATGAGAAAGAGATACATGAAATGAATCCACATGCTTTGGCAAATGGATCAGTCATGTACACCATATAATATGTACAACACCAGATACACCATATGCTTATAGCATAATCAGTAAGTACCAAAATTGAATCTAGTGTTTGACACTAATTGACCTTCAAGAATATCCCTAAGTACCTTAAAGGAGCTAAGGACTATCTTTTGAAATAGGTAGGTATGGAAAAAAAATCATTGTAAATAAGTTATAATGATGTTAGTTTCCAATCCGATACATTGTATTGAAATTCAAATTTATGTCAGATATAAACACTGTAAGCTAATAAGCTTCAGACAGTGTCTATTTCTATTACAAAGGTCAAGTATTTGATTTGGATCGTTTAGTTCAGGATTGAGCTAAAACTATGTTTCCATCGTTGCAGATTTCATTAATCACATTAGTGATGATAATGATTTAATCTTGCAAACAAAGGAATAGATCTCACCAACGATTCAGATATATATAGACACCTTTCTATTTCGATAGAGATCGAAAGAGTAACTTTGAAAAGATATGTAAGATACCAACATAGGAAATAGTTCCTTATCCACTAATGTAGCATCTTGCTAAGAAGTTGCTCGATGCTCATGCTAACCGATAAATGTTAGATGAACATTTGATTGGCTTTAGTGCTAGTGGGAGATTGTTGGAGTAAGCCCTAAAAGCCAATCTATTTGATAGCATTTGCTTTTGTATTGTGGCATGATTTATATATATTAAATATATATAATAAGGCATTTCTTTATTATGTTTGTTTTCCAAAATAATAAAGTCCCTAGAATAGATTGTTCATGTAATGAAACATTAAGTGAGACTTAATCGTGAGATTACATTAACTTAAGAACACTATTCTTAAAGTATCCGTAGTCAAGCTTTAATATGAAATGGGATAACATTAAAGCATAGAGACTATTATGTTGGTAGACTGATGATCACGTCTCACTAATCATAGATAATGAGTTATTAAGTCTTCACATAGATATAAATGTTAAGGGTAACTTTATATCGGATTGACCCACCATGAGAATACTGCATAGAATGTTATGAAATGTCATAAGTTATTCTCATAGTGATAAAAGGTGCATTCCATCCTTCGACCTGAAACCACTGTGTACCCTAGATGTAGGAGTGTAATACCTTGTTGCCATTCAAACGTTATCCGTAATTGGATAACTATAAAGTTGGTTGATGGGTATCCCACAAATCATGCTGAGGGACATGAGTGACCTAGATGGGATTTGTCCCTCCTACATAACAGGAGATATGTCTATGGGCCCAATATTGAACTAGACAAGGATGACATACTATGCCTTGTGTTCAATATAGACATGAGGACAAAAGGGTAATTATGCACAAGATGTTTATCATAGAAAGGTTAGTCAGATCACATGACATTCTTATAACTTGGGTAACAGTGATGTGTTGCTAGATACCGCTCACTGTTTATAATATTAAGATAAATATTATTGCCAACGTTATAAGAACCTACAGGGTCACACACATAAGGACAGTTAAAACGGGAAAAATAAGTAAGACTTATTGCGGGGGTGCAATTAGTGAAAAACGAATATTGGGCTTAAGAAGTCCAAATTCGTGTGAACTGAAGCTCACATAAGAAACTCTATAAATAGAGCCTTATGAAGTTCAGTCTCTAACACCTTTTGGAGAAATTGTAAATTTCTCTAAACCCTAATTCATATTTTGGAAATTCTGAATTTCTCTAAACCCTAATCCGCTCAAGTTCCCTCATTTTTCATCCAAGAACGGCTAGCACCGAAGGTTGAAGGTTCTTGTTCGTGTGGACTAAGTGGAGGCGCTGCAATTGTGGTGCTCGTGATCGATTGAAGGTTCTTGTTCGTGATCATACGGTGTTTCTTGTTCGTGATCGAAAGACAGTTCGTGTTCGTGATCGTAAGCAGTTTCTGTTCGTGATCGAAAGCTCCTTGTTCGCGAAAGAAAGCATCAGTTCTTCAAGGTAACAATATATTCTTGACCATGATCTTTCACATGGATCCATTGAAGGAAAATAAAATTTTAAAATCCGCTGCGTTTTATCTTTGATAAACAGTTACGTTTTCCTTCACATTTTCCTTCACAGTTCACACGAATCACTCACCCAGCTACTTGAACACCTCCTTCACTCACTCAGTCATTTCACTCACTATGTAATTTATGTTGAGCTATGTAATTTAATTACTAATGTCATCAAACTATGTTAATTTCCTATGTTGAACTATGTAATTTAATCACTATGGTACATTTTGCATTTTATCAAAAAGAATTCGGGCCGAGTTTGAGCAGATAATTAATTATGCGTGTTTTTGTTGCGGGTTTGAGTTTGGGTGGAAAAACCCGAACCCAATGGGTGTTGGTGTAAGTTTTGATTTGTCACCCATACAGCCTTTGGGTTTGGGTCTGAGTTTGGGTGATTGTTTTGGGTGTGAGTTTGGGTATTGTAAAACCCTCACCCATGAGCACCCATTGTCATCCCTAACTGTTTGTAAACACAACCTTCATTCCTCTAAAAGGTTTCTTTTCTGACCATATAAATACGCCTTATTATTAAAAATTTATATTAATTTGTATTCATTAAAATATTATTGAGCAGTATATTTGATACCTCGCTTGAGTGACTCTGTTTGGCAAACACAATAAGTCTGCTTATAGCTTATAGTCTTATAAGATAAAAGCTTTGTTTGGTAAAAGTTTTTAAAAAAAACTTATAGCTTATTTTTCAAACCTTATTTCAAGTAGCTTATGAGTTTAAAGCTTATAAATTTTTCTTTCAACTTTACCCCTGCCTTCTCATTTGAAAAAATTAAATACTCCAAATTCAACTGCTAATTTTTGTGATCCGTTATCCGCTATTTTTTATCACAGGGCCATATGCTCTGTTTGTTAAAAATAGCTTATAGCTGATAAGCTAGCTGATAACTTATAGCTTATAGCTTATAGCTGATAGCTGATAGCTGATAGCTTATAGCTTATAGCTGATAAGCTAATTGAAGTGTTTGGTAAAATTAGTGGTTCAATAGCTTATAGATGTAAAATGACATAAAAGGACATTATTAATTAATAATAAAATCGGGTTTTAGTTAAAATAATAAGGTTAAAATTGGAAGAAAAAACAAAAAGCTATAAGCTATAAGCTATAAGCTAATTGAAATAGCGTTTGAAAATAAGTTATAAGCTAGTCAAAATAAGCTATAAGCTCGTAACGAAAAGACCGTTACCAAACAGAGCTTTTAGCTTATAAGCTAAAAGCTATAAGCTATAAGCTCGTTTTGGAGCCTTACCAAACAGAGCCATAGTCTAGAAAGTTAGGTAAAATACTCCCTAACAAAACAGAAAAATGTAACATAACATTTACGTGGACTGTCTGGTTTGGTCCACTTCATTGATGAGAAGGACCGATGAAATGAAATGACCGATAGTTGAGTTGGTTTTCCCTTCTTCTTCTTCTTCTTCTTCCAGCACTTTCCTCCCAAACAAACAAAAAAATGCACTGAATTTTCCATTTTTGTTTTCTCTCTTCAATATCAATCATCCATGGACCATGATGATCCTTCCAAACACCGTGTCCTAACTCTTCTCAACGCTCTCAAAGAAGCTTCCAAAGATCTTCAAATCAAAACCAACCCTTTCACTTTTCTCTTCAAAACCGACTCTAAATCCGCCATTGAAGCTCTTTTAGAACTCGAATCAAAAGCCATAGCTATCTTCTCAACTCACCCTAATCTTCACAATCTCTCTCACTCTCTCACCACCCTCAAAACCTTAATCGAAAATCTCCAAAATTGCAAAGGCTATGGACTCAAATCCATCTTCCAACGCCAAATCACTGCATACAAAATTTCCCAAGCTTCATCCACCTTAGAATCCCAAATTCAAACTTACTTAGACCGAGTAATTATCATAAACCTTGTGAAAACTCTGCAAGAACATCATCAGAACGAGGAGGAACAAGTTAAGGTTATTGTCGAGTTTGAACAGAGGTTGTCAAAGGGTTTTGATTTGGAGTTTCAAGATTTGATTTTGAAAGCGAAAGTGTTTACCCTTTTGGAACGCATGTTGATTGAACCGTTTAGTTCAAAAAGGGTTAAAGAAGAATCAGCTATGGCTATAGCAGAATTGGTGAAATTTAACAAAAATGTTTTTGTAGGGTTAGTGTTAATGGGTCCAATGATTAAGGCTTTAATAACAATGGCTTCTGAATGTTCTATTAAGGTTCTTTCTTTGCTTGTTAGATTCATTCGTAGTCCTTTAGTTGATGAGATTTTTTCTAATGGAATGATTCCGACAATTATTCGATTTTTGTTGTCGAGTGATTTGTGTCTTTGTGTTGCTGCTTTGGATTGTGTTTTTGAACTTGGTTATATTGGTAGAAAGGAAGTTGTTGAAGCAATGTTGGAACAAGAGTTGATTAAGATACTAATGGATTTGCAAAGAAGAGAGGGTTTATGTGATGTGGATTTTCATGATTGTGTGTTTGATGGTTGTGTTTCAAGGTTTGCAATACAATTGGAAGTTGGGGAAGGTTTGAGTAGTGATGAGAAAAGAGAAGTGAAATTGGAGATATTGAGATTGGTGAAGGAGGCTTCAAGATCAGATGCAGAGTTTGCTACTATTAGTGCTGAAATATTGTGGGGTTCTTCACCTTAAGATTTAGAGATTAGAAAAATTGGTTGGTTGGTTTTGTGGTTTTTGGACCAAAATTGTGATTGTTTTTTAGGGCGATGATTGTTCTAGTGGTGGCGGGGTTGATGTGTTTATGGCCGGGAAGGGATCCTCTCCCGTGTTGTTTTTAAAGGAGGGAGTAAAGTGCGCATCCTGGCTATTCAATATTGTAGTAAAAAAAAAGGTGTCCTTGAGGTTTAACTAACACTTTACACTCGAGAGGATCAACATCCGTTTAAGGTAAGTACAAATGGTTGAGTTGGTTTGTTAGAAGAGGTGGGACATTTGTGTTAAAATAGGGGTTGTTGTAGAGGGGGGTTTGAATTTCCCCGGTATTACAAACATCAGAACCGTCTAATTTTAAATTGATAGTTGAGATAGTTTATTGCGTTAAACTGTGCGCACAAGCTACTACGGCCATGTGAGACGATCATGTTCTTTCTAGAGTGTAAATAGGGCCTTTTAGGGTCTTTTTTTGGATTGAGTCCTCTTCTTTAGGATTTACTTTAATTTGTTATTCATTTTATTTACATGTAAGAATAAGAAAGTGAGACAAAAAAGGAAAAGGAGACAAAATGGATACAAGAACATTTTATATTAAGCTCTATTTGCATTTTTGTATATTATTTGAACTTGATAATTTGGAGATTTAATTAAGCTCTATTTGTAAAGATAGTGGATAACATATGAGCTTATAGTGGAGTTTAAATAATTAGTATTTTAATTGGTTTATAAATTCAATTAAGATAATGACATAAAATTGAGACACAACATCCACACTATAAACAAATAATTAAGGGCTTGTTTTTATTCATCAGTATAACATTACATAAGTTGAATGAGCACATGAAAATTAAAATCTAAAATATAATGAGCTGATGAAACCCCATGGGTTGATATTAATTAGTAACAACAGAAGCATTGCCAAGCAAAACATACCAAAACACATTAGTGTATTAGTGTTACGGAAACATATTTTCTGCTGTAAAAGCGTTGACGTCAATGCAGTTACAACAACAATAGTCTGATTATAATCAATGGTCAGGATTATTTCTGTGCATTACAATATAAACCGTCTGATGTAAAATTATGGTCAAAATATGTTACAGCGTATAACTGCGAGTTTTTTCTACTGCAGCATATCCGGATCCTTAGTGTTACCAACATGAACAATCCATTATTCCTAGCTTATTATGATTCATCCCACATCAGTACTAAGCACAAAATTAAAAACTTTATGAAACTAAACACTGCTCAAATCCTGATTTTTTTCTTGAGCAAAAGTGGAAACCTTCTGAAACCTAAAATAAGAAGGATCATAAATACGTTTACCAAAAGCCATAACTTTAGTTCCATCAGCATCTTCAAAAATACCAACAGGAAAACAAAGATACCCAAGAAGAGAAGGACAGAAATAAAAGCTATAAATCTCATAAGCATGTTCACCTTCTTCAAGCTTCACAATCTTGAACTTGCTCTCAAGATTTCCAACTCTTCCACCAGTACTCACAAACCAAAAATAAGCTTCTTCAGTTTTTGAAATCTTCCAAAAACTTTTTTCATTGCAAGGACTACCCAGAATTGGAATGTCAATGAAGATATCAGTGAGAGTTGGAATGTAATCAAAATCAAATGTATAGAAGAACACTGGCGACCCGATTGCTTCCGGGTTATGAATAACATCAAGAGGACATGTTTTGTTTCTTGTTTGTCCTAATGTTATGCCTCCTTTGTCTTCCCCAAGTGGAAAAACATAGTAACCTACTCCTGGTTGAAGAGGGTTACCTTGTTTGTCTACTACTGGCTCTGTTTTAATTGGCTCTGTTTTAAGTCCTTGTAGTAGTGGTTCTGTGTTGGACAACACCAAGAGAGAAATTAAAAAACATAGTGGGATGAATTTCATTGTTTCTTGATTTCTTTTTTGTATGTTTTTGTTGTGTTTTTGGTATGTTGATTATTTTATTGTTTATATAGAGATAATGGATAAGGTTTAATTTAGGCATGTTTATATATGGAGTGGTACATAAATTATAATTTAGGCTTATCAGTTTAAAGAGAGGAGATCCCCTCAATTGTTATCACTGCATGAAGTACGGACACCTCTCAAATTAGGCGTGTCGGTGTCGGACACGTGTTAGTGTCGGTGTCAGACACCGATACTGACACTTATGATTACACTAAATTATGTAATTTTTTTAAATTATTATCGGTGTCGAGGTGTCAGTGTCCGTGTCGTGTCCAGTGTCCGTGTTGGTGTCCATGCTTCATAGCCGGAGACACACCACTGAACATCACATCATTCAATTTTCAATCTCATCAAGAAAATGACAGAAACATCACATTTGCAACATTTGTACAATATTAAGAGTAGTTAGGTGTATATAATCGGGGAGTTCTTCAACACATTTGAGAGTATTATTTTTTATCATTTTTCAACTAGTATGGAGGATCATACCATATGTACTTACGGAGAATGGATTCTTTCATGTGGAAAAAAACTTGAGGAAATAATGTTGAATCTAGACCATTGAGTTATAAATATAGAATAATATTAAAGTTTAAAAAAAATGGAGAAAAGTTAATTGAGGGTTGAGATGTAAAATTGAAGAAAATTGAGGAAAAATAAATTGAGAGGATTCATTCTCGTACTTATGTACCGTATCACACTTTAGAGTTTAGACTATTCAAGTCATCATGAGTTCCACCTTATTAGCGTGTCTAGCTTAGCTTAACTATTAGCTTTGTCTTAAGCGAGTTGGAATCCTCTCAATTTCTTCAAAAAAATGAAAATTGCAATTACTATAATTTTGATGTAAATCAAGAATATAAATGTACGTCTTTTGAGAATGATTGATATTATTTAAATATTTATATATTTAAACTTTAGTACTTGCATTTGCCATTTCTTTTAAGAGATGAAGAAGATTTCTACTCGTCTTAAGCGTGCCTACCTCAAACCGACCATGAGTTCCACCTCCAGCATATCCAGCTGAGCTCGAATATGAGCTTAAACCTAGCAGCATGTCTAGATTTTTTTTTTTTGGTTTACAAAGGAGCTAAGAATCGAACCGACGACCTCTAGGATACTACCCAACTTCCTCGCCACTTGACCAAACCTAGTGGCTTAACATGTCTAGTTCAACTTGACCATCTAGGTCATGTTAAGACTAACCTTCATCACGACAAGTTCGATGTAGTCATTTAGGTCATGTTGAGATTCACCCTTAATTTAACTATACAAGTCATTTAAACCTCAGTTTGCCCTGCCACACATCCTCTATGAATATTATGGCTCTGTTTGGTAAAAAATAGCGGATAACTAATAAATTAGCTTATAGCGGATGAACTTATAGCAGATAGCTTATAAGCTAGCTGATTAAATTTGTAGTGTTTAATAAAATTAGCAATTGAACGATCAATGAGGTAGGGGTCATTTTCATGTCATTTTCTATTAAATATTAATTAAACATATCTTTGTAGTGTTTGATAAAATTAATAGTAAAATTTTCCATTAAATTTTTTTTGGGGTGGGGGTCGGTCGTGGTCCACCTCAGCCCACACCTAGTACCATCAATGACTATGTGTGCTCTTGTTCCACATAATTTGCACGAACAAATGATGTGAACTACACGTGTTTCACCTCCACATGTCCTGTATAGACGAACTTCATATAGATATAAAAGTTATAGCTTATTGGATCTAACATTCAAATCTTAAGAAAGTCTGGTTAGATCAAGAAATGATGGACTATAAAAAAGATACTCATGAAAGAGAAAAAAGAGAGATCCATTTTAGAACATTAGTCTATTTAAAATATTCTTGTAGCTATTCTTGTGTTGCTCCATAACATAGTTGATGATGATCAGTTATATTTTATGTTGTTTACATACGTGAACAATTTTACTTTCCAAAATATACAAAGATAATTTTAAAGAAACACACCCTTATATTATGTTCTATTATATTTGCCATGAGTGCCACGCGGGGTGAGTTTATTTAAAATTAGATTTTGAGAACTTCGTGGAACACGATGATAGATAGCATACATCCAAAATAGATGTACTCATGAATAAACAATTTTGGCCCATTTCACGTCAAAAAAAAATTGCCCCCTTTAAAGTGTAAAATCAATAATTAAATTATACCGGTGTAACACTTGAATAATGTTCCAAAAATAGATATTATATATATACACTCAAATGTTACACCGGTGTAATTTGATTCCTATATATATATATATATATGGAAATTGCTATTTAGTAAGAATTTTTTATGCAAAAAAGAGAAGAATTTTATGTGGCAATTTTTGATTGGTCAAATTCTAATCACTCTCTCCCAAATTTAAATCGTCCGATCTCAAATTAACGGTCAAGAGTTGCTACAGCGCGAAACTGCATCAAATCTTGATGGCAGTAGATCCAAATCCTCATTTCTGCTGCTTCTACCCATGTTGTAATAATAATATTCTAAATCAAATAAAAGACACTGTCACTAACATTAAAATGATAACCTCGTGTTACATTCACCTCAATTTAATATATTATCACTCCACAAAGCTTATGCATTATCTCTATATAAGTATTGTCTATAATTAACTTAGTAACACACAATACAAAACAAAACATCATCATAAGCCACAAACAATCCAAGAAACAATGAAATTCATTCCAATATGTTTCCTAATTTCTCTCTTAGTCTTGTTCAACACAAAACCATTACAAGGAGCTGAACCAGAACCAGTAGTAGATAAACAAGGTAACCCTCTTCAACCAGGAGAAAGTTACTATGTTTTTCCACTATGGGCAGACAATGGAGGCATAACATTAGGACACACAAGAAACAAAACATGTCCTCTTGATGTTATTCGTAATCCCGACGCAATCGGATCGCCAGTTACCTTCTCTGCATCAGGTCTTGATTACATTCCAACACTCACTGATCTCACCATTGAAATTCCAATTCTGGGTACTCCTTGCAATGAACCAAAAATATGGAAACTTTCAAAGGTTGGATCTGGATTTTGGTTTGTGAGTACTGGTGGTGTAGCTGGAGATCTTGTTAGCAAGTTCAAGATTGAGAGACTAGCAGGAGAACATGCTTATGAAATCTATAGCTTTAAATTTTGTCCTTCTGTTCCTGGTGTTCTTTGTGCTCCTATTGGTACTTTTGAAGATGCTGATGGAACTAAAGTTATGGCTGTTGGTGATGGTATTGAAGATCCTTATTATGTTAGGTTTCAAAAGGTTTCCACTTTTGTTCAGAAGAAGAATCAAGATTTGAGCAGCATGTAATGTAACTTTAGTTTGTTTTTGATTTTGTGCTTAGTAGTGAACTAGGATGGGTCATAATAACACTTGTGTTCTCTGTTTTAAGATTTGCAAATTTCATTTTCTTGTCAAAAGTAAAATGAAATTTAGCATTTTACTGGTACAATAAGAATCTATGCATAAAATGAGAATTTTGAGAAAAACACATTTTATAACATGAAATTTTCAAAAATTTTATGTAACGGAAGTGTAAAATCTTGAAAAAATTCAGTTTGCTCCGTAATATAGTTCATTCTTTAAACTTTATATCTTTATGTACACATATTTTATATCTTATGTACTCATACGTGAACAATTATATTTTGAGGATCGTTATTGGAACATCACATTTTGTGACAAAAATACAACATAGCTTATCTACTCTATGCATATACAACGAAAAGCTCAAAAAATTATTTAAAAAGTTAATAGGTACATATTGTCGTATTTTTATTTGGTACTTGATGTTCAATTAACATTTTTCTTTTATTTTCAAAATCTAAGAAGATATTTTGGAAGAAACCACACCCTTATAATTGTTATATTATATTTGCCACGAGTGCCATGCAGGGTGATATTAAAATTAGATTTTGAGAACTTTGTGGAACACGATGATAGCATAAATCCAAAATAGATGTATCAGTATAGGACAGTACTTAAGATTTTTGAGTGTCACTTTAATTTCTAAGTCTAGAACTCGAACTGTATTTTATATATTTAAATGTTAGAACTCGAACACACAAAATGTGTATCTAAAAATCTTTAAAATTTTACTTTAGAGTATAAAATGAATAATCATAGTCATTGATTAATAAATCATAAATAAATATTAAAGGTATATCATAATAATTTTTCCTTCATTTTTTCATTTTCTTTTATACTTTATACATTCTTTACTTTTTTGGTGCGAAGTTTCCACCGTCTTTACTTTATACATTCTTTACGATGACTAATCTCCGTTAAAGGAACCTGTGAACTACACAAGATGTGTTCTCTCCTCTCAACCAAATTTTCATCATACACATTTGGACCAATTCATTGTTAGTACACATCATTTGTCAAAATGGACCGAGCTACTGGGTTGACCCACTAGCCATGTATTTTAAGATGGACCAGACCTCAAAAAAGCAAATAAAAAAATAATCGGGTCTTTCTGTGCCGGTCCCATTTGGCCTATATTTTTCATGGACCATACTAAGTGGCCCACTAAAAACTTAAAAAATTAGTTTTTTTTTTTAAATAAATTTTTTAAAAATAAGTTTCATTTGGGCTGATTTATTTTAGGGTTAAATATGTTTTTGGTCCTTATAGTTTCGCAGAATTTCATTTTTAGTCCCTGAAGATTTTTTTTACACTTTTTAGTCCCTGAAGTTTTCTCAGTCAGTGTTTTTAGTCCCTACTTTTAATCAAACTTTTGTATACTTTCACATTTTTGAACGATTTTTTGTATTCATGTTTATAATATTATAAGAACATCTCTGATAAAAATTTAGAATTTTTTATGAATTTTTATGTGCAAAAAACTAAAAAATTCATATTTAATTCATCTCTTGTTAAAAAAAATTAAACTTTTGTAAGAGAGATTCATATAATGTCCTAAACATGACCACAGAAAAAAAATTAAAATTTCGAATGATATGCACGAGTTAAATGAAAAGTAGGGACTAAAAACACTTAGTGAGAAAACTTCAGGGACTAAAAAGTGTGGAAAAAAATTTCAGGGACTAAAAATGAAATTCTAAGAAACTATAGGGACCAAAAACATATTTAACCCTTTATTTTATAAAGAAAGCCCAAAAACAAGGAACTAAACTTGGTGACTCTCAAATACAAAAGAAATATCCAAAAACAAGTAACCTCAACACATCCAGCAGCTCAACAACTTCCTCCGGCCTTAGGGTTTTCGAAATCGGTGAATAACTAATTCTAAGAATACCGTCAAGAAAAGATACAACATATCTCAAATGATGTATTTTGAATTAGGCCAAGAAGTTACCTAATTTATAATATACTTTGTTACATATTTTGAATTGTTACCTAATTTATAAGTTCAAGAGAGACTTAGGCCGAGACGTTACTTAATTTATAATTGACTTTGTTATGTATTTTGAATTGTTAGGTTGAAAATTTAGTTTGTGATGTAAGTTTGAAATTTATTAGCTTTAAGGGTGCACTTTTGTGATTCATCATCCACAAATCTCTCTACCTTTGCGTGGATATTTTGTAGTACTTATTATCTTCCATGAAATCATGACACCCACTTTTATATGGATACTAATTTATGTGATATGTATGTAGTTTTATTGTCCGTTAAATCTCTTTTTTTAAAAAAAAAAAAATATATAAAAAATAGTCGGGTTGATCCGTCGGGCCGGTCCATCGAGCCTTGTAGCCCTTTGCTAATCCGACCGGACCTAAGTTAGCAGCCCATAAAATTTAACGGGCTGAGCCACTTAAGTCTCTTTACAGAGACAGACAAAACGTACATAATTTAATGTTGTAGAATAACACACAGTTTTAGATCAGGACCGTCTGATCTAAAACGTGTGGCTGAAATTGTTTTTAACAATTTTATAACTACATCAATCTGAACCGTACGATCTCTGATCAACAACTACGATTTAAAACTGCGTGATATGACTACATCAAGAAATCCAGGCCCGAGACGGAAAGGCCAGACCGGCCCCTTGACAGCTCTTATACTTTGGAGGATAAACAAATTCAATCCAATAATAGATAACAACTCTATCTCCGTGGCTATCATTTCTGCTGCATCCACCCATTATGTAATAATAATAATATTCTAAATCAAATAAGCTCGTTGAAACAATTTTCAAATACTCTTTTTTAGTTTTCAAAAGTTAAAAAAGAAAAAACATGTTTGGAGGCTCTCTTTTCAAAAACTGCTTTTAAAAATTGTTTATCATTTTATAGTTTTAAAAACTAAAAAACAGAAACAGGTTATAAGTGTTTTGCTTTTTAAAAACTGTTTTCAAAAACTAATTTATAAAATACATTTTAAAAACTAAAAAAACAAAATTGTTTCAAAGAGGCTACTCGTGTTACATTCATGTGAATTTTATATATTATCATCACTCGACAAAGCTTATGCATTATCTCTATATAAGTATTGTCTATAATCAACTTAGTAAGACACAATACAAAACAATCCAAGAAACAATGAAATTCATTGCACTATGTTTCCTAATTTCTCTCTTGGTCTTGTTCAACACAAAACCACTACAAGGAGCTGAACCAGAAACAGTAGTAGATAAACAAGGTAACCCTCTTCTACCAGGAGAAGGTTACTATGTTTTTCCACTATGGGGAGACAATGGAGGCATAACATTAGGACACATAAGAAACAAAACATGTCCTCTTGCTGTAATTCATAACCCCGAAGCAATCGGGTCACCGGTGTTCTTCTCTGCATCAGGTATTGATTACATTCCAACACAGACCGATCTCACCATTGAAATTCCAATTCTGGGTACTCCTTGCAATGAACCAAAAATATGGAAATTTTTTAAAGTTGGAGTTAATCTTTGGTATGTGGGTACTGGTGGAAGACGTGGGGATCTTGCTAGCAAGTTCAAAATTGTGAGGCTTAATGTTGAATATGCTTATGAAATTTATAGCTTTCATTACTGTCCTTCTGATCGTCGTCGTCCGTTTTGTGCTCCTCTTGGTTTTACATATGAAGCTGATGGAACTCCAGTTATGGCTGTTAGTGATGGTATTGAACCTTATTATGTTAGTTTTCAGAAGGTTTCCACTTTTGCTCAGAAGAAGAATCAAGATTTGAGCAGCATGTAATTGTATTGAAGTGGGATGAATCATAAATAAGGCAAATAAGTGAAATGAAATTTACTAGCATTTTACTCATACAATCTATCTCCAATTTCTCTATTTTCTATTTTATTTTTTTCAGAGTTCTATGAGATCTACCAGCATGTTCTTTAAGCAAAGTTATTTTGAAAATCTATAGTTAGACAAATTTTGATTCTTGACCAGTTCATTTTTCTTTTTTTTTTTTGTATTAACTAATTGAGTGGAACGGAATTCAGGTAAATAAAATCTGATAAAAAATTGTTTTTACTAGAAATCGAATTTAGGTTCTCCCGAACTACTCGTCTTAAGGGGAGCTTATTAACCGTTTGAGCCCAATGTTTTAGTTATTGGTTCTATTGTTAGATATTTTCATTTTTCTTGCCATATTTTATCTCTTCTATTTTTTCTTCTTTGGAGACTTTGATTAACCATCAAATGCTGTTGATGCTGTTCTTTTAAATTAACAGTATCTAACAATAGCCCAATCTGAATCACACAATCCATGCAGTTGCAATGAACTGTCGTGCCGCAACAAAATGCCTTGCCCATGATTTCCTTTTAGATAGTGCACTACCCGCAAAGCAGCCTCCCAATGTTCTTGCCTCGGTTGTTGCATGAATTGAGACAAAATGTGAACACAGTATGAGAGTTCTGGTCTCGTGAAACATAGATAAATAAGACGTCCAACTAACCATCGATACTTCTCAGGTTGGGCAAGGATATCACCGGTAGCAAGAGCCAAGCGATGGTTTTGCTCGAGAGGTGTAGAAACAGGCTTAGAACCAAGAAGGCCCGTTTCAGAAATTATGTCTAGAGCATATTTCCTTTGACAGAGAAGGATTCCAGTTGGTGACCTTGCAACTTCTACGCCAAGAAAATATTTTAGAGTTCCCAAATCCTTCATATGAAAACAAGTATGCAAATATGTTTTGAATGCCGAAATAGCAGTGTGATCATTCCCAGTAATAATAATGTCATCAGCATAAACTAACACCGCAAGAAAAGAGTCTTGTCGTTGTAGCACAAATAAAGAATAATCAGATAATGATTGTTCGAACCCATATGTTTTGAGTGCAGTGGACAACTTGGCAAACCAACAGCGTGGAGCTTGTTTGAGTCCATACAAAGATTTATGGAGTCTACATACCATTCCAGGTTGTGTAGTGTGAAAGTCGGGCGGTGGTTTCATAAAGACTTCTTCATGAAGATCCCCGTGAAGAAATGCATTATGTACATCCATCTGGTGTAACTCCCAATTTTTCGTTGCAGCTACTGCCAACACAGTGCGCACTGTCACCATTTTAGCAACGGGAGTGTTAGAAATAATATAAAACCATTGATGTAGCCTTACCTAACAGCTTAAGCTTTTGGGATAATCGGTTATTTGACATGGTATCAGAGTCTCTATGACTAAGTGGTCTAGAGTTCGATCCCCGCTCCCCTCACTTTCTAATTAAAAGTGGAATTTAAGCATATGGTAGGTGGGCCAATGCACTATCCACACTTCAAGCCCAAGTGAGCTCTTGCGTGAGGGGGCGTGTTAGAAATAATATAAAACCATTGATGTAACCTTACCTAACAGCTTAACCTTTTGGGATAATCGGTTATTTGACAAAGAGCAAATGTTTCATTATATAGTCTATACCTTCAATTTGGTGATTGCCAAGTATTGTGCTTAATTTTGTAAACCCATTTACATCCAAGTGTCTTCTTTCCTGGAGGTAAATGAGTGACAGACCATGTTCCATTATTCTCAAGTGCTTGAATCTCACTTTGCATTGCTTCCCTCCATCTATGGTCTTTTACCGCCTCAACATAAGCGGTAGGTTCTTTGTTATGATCAAGACCTGCAACAAAAGCTCGATGTGCAAGCGAAAACTTTTCAAGATTAACATAATGTGTTATCGGATAAGGCATACCTGAGAATGACGATAGAGAAGGCAATTGGCTGGATGGGCTTATCTTTTGAGCAGTGTGAGTGACAAAACGTTTCAATTTAGTAGAGGGAAATTTTTGTCTTTGTCCTTTTCCCAAAGTCTCTATAGTTTAACTTGGCAATTCTGCTACATTTTCTGACAATGCTTCCAAGTTCAATTGATCTTCCACTTCAACTTCATTACGTACCCCCCTTCTCATCTAAGGTAGGATGACCTTGGTAAGAGCACAAAGTCTACCCAACTTCAACACCCTTATCCAACTCTTCCTCATCTAAATTAGCATCTTCATCATGCGGCACATGAGTTAAAATTCTCTCAGATACAACTTCAGCCGTGCTAGCAAAAGGGTATTCAGTTTCGAAAAATTCTACATCTCGAGAAACAAATTGTTCTCTATTTTCAAGATCAAACAATCTCCATCATTTCTTTCCATAGGGGTATCCAATAAAAATACATTTTCTACTTTTACTAGCAAATTTATCTCCTTTTCTGTTCAGATTATGTGGATAACATAGAGATCCAAACACTCGTATGTGTTCAAGTGAGGGTGCTTGTCTATGCAACATCTCATATGGAGTTTTGCCATTCAAAATTGGAGAAGGGGTCCTATTCAACAAATATCCTGCTGCTAGTATGCATTCACCCCAAAAATCAATAGGAAGATTACTTTGGAATCGCAAAGCCCGCGCCACATTAAGGATGTGTCTATGCTTTCTCTCAACTCTCCCGTTTTGCTGAGGTGTACCAACACACGACGTTTGAAATATGATCCCGTTTTCGTTAAAATAACGTTTCATGCAAACAAATTCTGTTCCATTATCGCTTCTAAATATTTTTACTTGTTTATCAAATTGTCTTTTGATCAAGGTGAAGAAATTTATGAGTGTTTGTGAAACTTCTCTTTTATCACCAATTAAATAAATTCACACAGCTCGAGAATAATCATCTACAATAGTCACAAAATAAAAAGCGCCACAAGATGAAGCTGTTCTATATGGACCCCATAAATCACAATGAATTAATTCAAATGCATCATTAGCTACATGTTCACTAAGAGAAAACTTTTCTCTAGTTTGTTTTGCTCTCAAACACACATCACAATTTTTATTCAACTCAACATGATCATTATTCTTACTAGTGCCTGAGACTAGTTGAGTAACTTTTAAAGAGGGGTGTCCTAGCCGCCGATGCCACAACTCAAGTTGATTCACTCCCACAACACTGCATGCTCGCAATCTTTGAATTGTTCGGAAGTAATACAGCCCATCCCGCCGTTTACCCGCTCCAATCAGCATCCTCGAGGTGCGGTCCTGCATAGCACACAACTTATCAGAAAAGTGAACAATACAATCTAAATCATCCATCAGTTGAGAAAGTGATATTAGATTGCACTTGAGATTTGGGACGTAGAGGACATTATATAACTTTAACCCTTCATCCAACAAGACAACTCCTTCCTTAGTTGCGCTTGCATTCTTCCCGTCTGGCAAACCGATGGGGCAGGTTTGTAACAGTATCTAACATTAACCCTTCATTCTAACAGTATCTAACAATAGCCTAATCTGAATCACACCATCCATGCAGTTGCAATGAACTGTCGTGCCGCAACAAAATGCCTTGCCCATGATTTCCTTTTAGATAGCGCACAACCCGCAAAGCAACCTCCCAATGTTCTTGCCTCGGTTGTTGCATGAATTGAGACAAAATGTGAACACAGTATGAGAGTTCTTGCCTCGGTTGTTTTTACTAGAAATCGAATCCAGGTTCTCCCGAACTTCTCGTCTTAAGGGGAGCTTATTAACCGTTTGAGCCCAATGTTTTAGTTATCGGTTCTATTGTTAGATATTTTCATTTTTCTTGCCATATTTTATCTCTTCTATTTTTTCTTCTTTGGAGACTTTGATTAACCATCAAATGTTGTTGATGCTGTTCTTTTAAATTGCAAATGATAAATACTAGAAGTTACTGTTTGATTTTATGCTTAGTTTTACATTTCCATGTATAGCTTACACTGCAAGTTATCTAGTGCAGTCAGTTAGTAAGTTACATTGAGCAAGAATCTAGTGTGATAGTGTGCATTTGAATATTTGATGATCATAGAGCTTAGGAGATCTATAAATAAGTTAAAGCTCTCATTGTACAAGTTAGTTACAATATGAATAACCCAATCATTTTTCTCTATCAATTCTCTCCTTCTCATAGTTTCTGTATTCTAACCCATTACAGTTTGTAAAAAAAGAATAGAAGTTGCAAAATATTGTGCAGTTGTTTGAAAAGAGGTAGTAGGCTAAATTGGACTTACAATTTCTTAACTTATTTATAACTAATAACTATTTCATTTTGATCCCTATCAACGATATCTTCATCACCTTCATCTTCAAACCAGAAACTCCAAAAAAATTTAACAGTTTCATCACCTTTATCACCCCAACTAATTTTTTCGCGTTTGTTTTCTTCTTTCTTATTCTTAGATAAAATCCAAAAAATTCACAAACGAAACAACAATGAAAAAATTAAATATTAAACCAGAAAACCATAAAATCCTTTTCTTCTCCTCCATCAATCTCTTGTTAACTTTCTCCCCTTCCCCATGTGAACAAAATTGATTGACAAAAGTGGATATTTATGTATGTTGGTAACATGAAATCAAGAAGCTGTAAATCATCAAGAAGTGGATATGTTATCCTCGTAGTAAATCCAAGACTCATTTGTCTTCAAGTCAGGCATTTATATTAATATGAATAATTTTATCTTTATCCAATTGATAATAAATTAACTTGCATCTAGCTGGTCTCATATAAAACAAGGATTATTTTAAGGACATTGTTAACATGCGGCCCGAAACATGTTAAAAATACAAATGTTGTAAAAAATTAATGCAACTTGTGTATTCATGAAATATTTTAAGTAGGTTAACATGTGTCCTTAGGAAGGACACGTGTTAACATGACACTTATTTTAATATTGAAAATTTACCAAAGGGTGAAAAGAGGTTATGAAAAGGTTTAAAGTTTATGGGGTTTATGAGTTGGATCTAGTGAAGAAGAAGAAAGGGAAAAATTTGAGGAAATTTGATTTTTAGGTTTTAGAATTTGGGGGAAAATTGAATATTGAAGTTTGGGTTTTTAATTTTTCATTTTCTGAATTTTTGGTGATAAATTTTTCTGGATTTTTTATTTTTTTTGTGATGAAGATATAGAATTTTTTGGTATTTCTGGTTTTTAAGATTAATGTGATGAAGATATCGGTGAAAGTTTACACTTTTTCAAAATGTTTAATGACTTATTTGGTAGATAAAAATTTAGTTAAGTGACAAAAATGAAACAACTACCTATATGTGACCAAAATAAAATCAATAAATAAGTTGTGGGACCACAAATCATTAGTTGGTTCAGTAATGATTGACGCTGAATTTGGCAGAGAGGACCACAGTTCGATCCCTCGCAACTGCAATGAGTGGTGATGGAACCACTAGACGACTGAACTGACCGCTCGAACCAGATTAAACTAGTGGTGAAAACAAAAAAAAAGTTAAGCGACCAAAAGTCTAATTTGGCCAATTATAAATGAAATAATTTTTTTGTCAAGTTGTTTAGTGACTAAAATTTCACTTTTTTAAGATGAATAAGTGAGGGTACAAAATTTCGAACTTCAATTACCCCACATACTACATATTATATGCAATGTTCATACCAACTGAGTTATGCTCAGAAGCACATAAATAATATATTTTAAATAGAGTATGAATAAATAAAAAAATGGCTACGTTGAAACTTAACATTTATTTTTTATACATAAGTGGAAGTTAATACGGTGAAAAATATAAGTAGGCTTAATTTGAATATTTCTGCGGATGTCCATTAGTATTATTCTATGTTATTGAAAAGCATGAATTAATGTTTGTGATTTAGTGCACGCATATTAATTTAGTTGCCAAATTACTACTTTAAATATTACCTAAAATTAACATATTTAACCCTACTTTTTATTTTCATGAGTCTCGTGACCTTAGCTCAATTGGTTGGGGCATTACGTTATATATATAGAAGTTGAGTTCGAACTCTGGACATTCCACTTATTCACATTTAAGATGGAATTTTTAGCTGCTAGGCTACTTAACAAAAAAAACAATAATTTTTATTTTTGTCAATTTTTATTTAAAAACACCTATAGATAATTATTTTTGTAACATAAATATTAAGTTGTGTCAACCAAGTTTATTATTTCATTAACCATACAAATGTACATTTTTTTTTTTTTTTGAACAAGCCAAAATAAGACGTATATATATAAAAACAAGTCCAGGAAAATCAACTCGGCACAAGACGTGCCTAAGGAGATTATGGAAAATTACAAAAGAGTCAAAAACATAAATCCAAATACCGGTCAATCATACAAGACCCATACAAACCAAGGGACTAGACCACCAACTATGATAGTTTAAAGCTAGATTATTGTTCGTCGCCTTCAACCATCTATAAGTGAGTAACTTGATCTTGTCCAACATATGAGATAACGGGTTTGAAGAGCCTCTGAACAATCTTTGATTTCTTTCGTGCCACATAACCCACACACAGGCTAACCAGATGAGCTGCAATAAGGAGCGACGCGCTCGCGAATCACCTGCCGAGGAAATAAACTGTAAAAAATGATCTGATAAATGTACATTATTAATATCTATAAATATAGTTTTAATTTATTAATCAATGATTAAAATTATTCATTTTACACTCTAAAACAAAATTCTAAAGTTTTTTTTAAGATATATATTCGAATGTTCGAACTCTAAAACTCAACTAGAGTATTTAAAAAATTCAGGTGGCATAGCCGACGGATTTATACTAGGCCTTGTGTAGGCTTGAGCCCTGCAATGATTTGCGAAGAAATTTTTTAATACTACATACACTAAAAAAACTACAAATATATATAGATATTCTCACTAATAGACTAAGTTGTCAACATATAAAAAAAATTATTTTAGCCTCTGATTGTATGAGACGTTATCTTTATGATCATTGAATGTATCAAAGTTGAAAATACATTTATGAGTGTATTTTTATTAGTCATTTTGGTCATCAAATATTTTTAGGTACAAGAGAGGTACAATTTAACTCATGAAATTACTAACAAAAGATGTACAAGAGATTTGTTAGTAATTTCAATACATTTATGTCCTTCGTGGCACATGAGAGAGAAAAAAGAAGTTCCAAAAAATAATCATCAATGTAATAAAAGGGCCAAATTTGTTGACATGAATTGGGCCAATATTGTTTATAAGTCCACGTGATGTGATACGTACATAGTACATATATTTTGGATTTATGCTCTATGCTATCATCGTGTTCCATGAAATTCTCAAATCAAAATCTAATTTTTACCTCACCCCGCGTGGCACTCATGGCAAATATAATATAACATAATATAAGGGTGTGTTACTTTAAAATTATCTTTGTAAATACATTTTGGAAAAATAAAATTGTTTGTGGAAACACATTTGAATTCTACAAAACTCGATAAATTAGTCTACATAATTGCGTATAAAGGTCATTCAATTCTGTGCGATTTTCGTTTTATTAGAATCGAGGTAATAGAATTAGAATTGATATTTGTATTAGAGACGAGTTTAATGCTTAGTTATGGTTTGATAAAGTATGAGAAATTCACTCTCTTATGTAATGTGAAGATTATCGAACCTCTTGGACTACTTTTCGCTTTTAATTGGGGGCATGAATTAAATTTGGGCCATGTGGAGTTTGAGCACGATTCATAGGTTGAAAGAATTTTTTATTTATTTATTACGAAGAGGTCGGAAGCCTATGTGGTGGATAAATTTCACTCCAATAAAATTTATGACACTTAGTTAAGGGATATTCTTTCGAATATGGATTCTCTAAAATCATATGTTCCTACATTTTTTACATTTAGGCAAAACTCTAGGGTATTTTGCTAAAAAAAAAGAGAGGCAAAGGAAACGTCTCAAACAGATAAATTTTACCAATTTAACACTATAGTTAACGACGGTAGAAGATTGCAGGAATGGAAGCTTTCAATGGTTGGATATGGTTTTTTGCTATAATACTAGAGAGTTTTTTTTTTTTTTTAAATGGAAGCTTTCAATAGTATTTTTGTCTTCTTTTTTGTTGAAAGTAATTTTGTCTATATTTTTTAAACAGTCTATTTTATTTTGATACAAGTACTTTTGTATATTATTTTAAACAAACCACACGTGACATTCATGCCAAATATAGTATAATATAATAATATTAATATAAAGCAAGGTGTCGGTCGACCACCTGTTCTTAACTTGCAAGGTGTCTTCTATGGTGTGATACTCTATTTTTAGGTGTTAGGAGTCCAATGTGTTTTGTCTGGGGGATTATAGGCTTGTTTGAATTTCTGCTAGGGATGAGTAATGGTAGGAGATCTCACATAGGGTGGTTGTTAATCTGACATGCTGTTATTCGGTCATCTGAAATTTTCAGAATGACTTAAATTTTAATGGTGGTTCTTTATCGGTTGAATACCTGGTTGATAGGGTGAAACTTTTTTCTTTGAAATGGTATCTGGTAAAAAACCCTGCTAGCCCCTGCTCTTTTTATGAGTGGGAGGTGCAACATATTTTGTGTTGGAACCGTTAGAGTATTGTGTGGTGGTTTTTTCTGGGATTTGGTAGTCTGGGGGATTTGGGCTTGCCTTTTGTCTTCTTTTCTTGGTTTTGCTCTTTCTCTCCTTTCTGACCGTTAGGTGACTTGAGGTTGGTTGCTCTCGGTGTAGTCCGGGGTGTCTTAGGAGTGTTCTATCTTTGTTTTCATTGTTTTTTCTTTTCATTGGAGATTGATACTTCTTGTACTCCCTTTTATAGACTATCTTTATTGTATCATTTCTCTTCTTTTTATTTATATATATCTATAATTATATTTGTCATTAAAAAAAAAAAAAAGAGTTAAATATATTTTCAGTCTTTTTAAATTTATCACCTTTTATTTTGAATTCCTCTAAAAAATTTATTCAAATTTAATCCCTCTAAGCTTTTAGTTTTCAACGACGACATGCATTATTTTTTAAGTATAAGTTGATGATCATTTTTATTTTTACGATTGAAATAATGACTTAAAAATTGACACCGATTTAACTATAATAACCGAAAATGAAAATGTAATTCGTAAGAAGCCGACGTCAATTATGCCACTTTTTTAGCGGTAACACTAATCTACGGTGGACCACTTAAAAAAAATGGTTTCACTATTGCACCAGTAGCCTATAAATCTTACAACCAAAAACATAAATTATATAATGATCTTAGAAAAAAGAATTTTAACCGGGGAGATAATTAATAACCACTCCCCCACATTTCAATATAACCACACCAAAAACATGCACAAGCTAAAATAATGAATGAGTCTGACCAACCAACGTCCTTAGGATGATTTTTAAGGATTTTAACTAAAAAATTATTTATTTCAAAAAAGTTTAATTGTTGTCGGTGAACAGAATGTAACACAATACAGGGGAAAAAAAACACAATGCAGTTGGTATATTATTGAACCTATGTGTAAAATCACTTTACACAGACTGTATATATAGATTAAATTCATTTGAAAAACAAATATTTCAATGTATTGAATTTACGTACACATTTTTATACGATAGTTTAGATACTTAAAGTATTTTAAAAGCACTCGTTAGCATTTATTTACAATAATTCTTTTTTTTTTCTTGTGACAAAAATAAAATATATTCATTCATTTAAATCGGTAGAGTACATCAGATTTAAGTACAAATTCAATACTGTTAAAAACGTAAAGGATGAATCTCCGAATAAGCTCACAACATGCAAGTTAATAGTATAAAACGACATACTCATGTCTATAAATAATGTGATAAAATTAAAGTAACCAGAATACCTATGTCTCCAGATTTGCATATCGTTGACGAACTTAATCACGGTGTGAATCAGTAGTTGACCGAAGTTGATCTGTCGATTCAATAAAACGAACATCGCAGCAAGACGAAAAATCAAACAAACACCGCACCAAAACGAAATATAAAACAATGTCGCACTGAGACAACAAAATCACACAAAAAAAACACCAAAGAAAGATCTAATCTATGTGAAAATCACTTATTTAGATTAAAGCAAATGAAAATATAGGCACAACGGTGATTTCAGATCAAATTGTTATATTTTTAAATTCAGTGATTCTATTTTTAGTTTCATTAACATGTACTCTTAGAACACACACATTATTGTTTTAAATGTGGTCGCTATGATTGGGTCTGTTAGATAATAAAGTATTTGGGCTTAAGCTATTAGACCTTTATACGAGTAAGTTAGAGTCTATTAGGTATTATTATAAATTCTCTTGTAATCTTTATTTTATGCGAAACAATGCTATAGTAATATTATTGGAACCCTATCTTTGGTAATCTCTAAAGTTAACATGGTATCAAGAGCATGGTTCGATCCGTCTTGAATCATTCGTTGCTTCCGCTTTGAGTTCTCAATTGTTTGAGAATATGTTTGCTAGTGATCTGAATTTGTTGATTGTGGTATCGATAGTTGTCTGCAAATCGTTAATCATGGGTTTTGATATGATTGCCTCGTTCAATTGCATCCGGTTCTCTTGAGTCTTATTTGTTTTTAATTGTTTTGGTTCTGAGATAAATTGAAAAATTGTAGTGGATTTTTTGTTGGTGTCGTTGGGTTTCAATTGGGTTAGAGCATGGTTGATTATGTGTTGTTACGGTTCCGCCGAAGGAGAGAAACACGGGTTTGGTATTTGTTTGGATCTAAAGGTTGCATTTTGTTTACGTCTGTCATTTGTGAAGGTAACATCTTATTTTATTTGATTGCTTCCATCAGCATGTGCTACAATTGAAGACCCGTGTTATTTTTCGTTTGTGTTCTTTGGCTAGTTGAAATCCAAGGCAACAAATATGATTGCTTCCATTGGTGCTACTACTTTACCGAGTTTTGGAATTTATTTGGATTAGATTGAATTTATTCAATTGGTTTTTGTGTTTTGGGTTTGTAAAAAAAAAAAAAAAATAGTCTGGTTTGTATGTCTTAATTTGATTTGGTTTCGTTCGGTTCAATTTGATTTAGCTTTGTTGATTTGGTTCCATTAATTTGGAGATTTGTTTAAATGAATTTGTTTGGTGAGTTAAAATAGTGCTCACAATTTGGTTGTTTTGTGAATCTATTGCTCACAATTTGTTTGTTTGGTGGGTCTAGTACTCACAATTTGATTGTTTGGTGAGTCACATAGTGCTCACAAATTGGTTGTTTGATTGCACTTCTCCCTCTATTGTTTCTTCTGATTGATTGTATTGCACTTCTCCCTCAATTGTTTCTTCTTAATTATTGATTGCACTTCTCTCTATTGATTCTTCTGATTGCATTGTACTTCTCCCTCTATTGATTCTTCTGATTGATTGCACTTCTCCTTATTGATTCTTCTGATTGATTGCACTTCTCCCTATCGATTCTTCTTATTGCATTGCACTTCTCCCCACTGATTCTTCTATTTGGTTTGGATTGAAATTGTTTGATTTGGTTTGACTTGGTTCTATTCGGATGGTTTCTCTCTTTGGTTGGTTAATGGTGATGGTTCTTGTTGCATTCTCTATGATGACAACTCACTTTGGTTGCTGCTCTCCATTGGTTATTAGTTGATTTGGTTTATTTTTCTGGGTTAATTTGTAACAAGCTTAAAGTTTAGTAAACTTTAGCTTGAGGGGTAGTATTTATATTATTTAGTATGTTTTTTGTATTTTGTTTGACAAACTCAATGCTTCTTGTGGACGCATCATGAGTTTGAGGGTAGGTGTTAGATAATAAAGTATTTGGGCTTAAGCTATTAGGCCTTTATACTAGTAAGTTAGAGTCCATTAGGTATTATTATAAATTCTCTTGTAATCCTTATTTTATGCGAATCAATGCTATAGTAATATTATTGGAACCCTAGCCGTCTTTATCTTTGGTAATCTCTAAAGTTACTCTAAAGTTAACAGGGTCATTGCGGTTGCTGCAACGCGCAATACAGTTGTTGCGGCGTGAAGTTATTTTGAAATATCACGAACCATATAGAATGGCATCAATATGCCACTACACTATTTATCCACAATTGCAGAGTCCTATTTTGTTTCATAAACATAGGTTCGAATGTGCTTAAAATACACAGTTGAGAGATTGTTAAAAATATGATTTTTCAATATATTTGACGCGAATTAAAATTTGAATTACATACAAATTTTATGTTTTTGGTGAGAAAAATTGAACAAACATTGCGACAATCGTTTGATGCAGTTACCATGCGGTCATACACGTGAATTAAAATCACATTGCAATTGCGGTGTGATACAGTTGCGGAACTTACCGCATTAGCAATACTGTGGACCACAATTATGGATGTGGACCACAATTTAAAACCTTTGTCAATACCCTTAAAAAGAAAAACATAAACCATGTGTTGCATATAGCCAACTTTCTATATCATCACTAAATAAACATGTCCAAGTTAAACCTTATGCATTCATCTCTATATAAATGATCGTGTAGTTAATTCTAAGAAACACACAGCACAAACAAATATCATAAGCCAAAATTCAAAAAAGAATCAAAGAAACAATGAAATTCATTCCACTATGTTTCCTGATTTCTCTCTTGGTGTTGTTCAACACACAACCACTACAAGGAGCTGAACCTGTTGTAGACATAGAAGGCTACCCTCTTCAACCAGGAGTAGGTTACTATGCATCGCCACATGGGGCAAACAGTGGAGGCATAGTATTGGGACATACAAGAAACCAAACATGTCCTCTTGATGTAATTCTTGACCCTAACTCAATTGGTGAGCGAATATTCTTCACTCCACCAGGTGGTCTTGGTTTCATTCCAACACTCACTGATCTCACCATTGAGATTCCAATTCTGGGTCCATGCATTCAATACTCAAGAATATGGAAGACTACTTTGGTTGGAACTGGCTACTCTGGCCTCTTCTTTGTGAGCACTGATGGTATAGAAGGAGACCTTTTTAGCAAATTCAAGATTGTGAAGTTTCAACATGCTATTGATGATATTTATAGATTTGAGTTCTGTCCTTCTGTTCCTGGTGCTATTTGTAAACCTGTTGGCACTTTTGTAGATACTGATGGTACTAAAGTTTTGGCTGTTGGTGAAGGTATTGATCAACCTTACTATGTTAGGTTCCATAAGTCTTCTACTTTTCCTCTCAAGAAGTATCAAGATGTGAGCACTGTGTAGTTCCAAAATGTCTGTTTTAACTGTGTGCTTAGTACGTAGTGAAATTGTGTGGGTCATAAATAAGGAATTTAGAACCATAATAAGCCACAAAAGTGCACACAGACAGACTTCTTGTTTCTGTTTTTAAGATTTGTCACTTTCTTTTTCTTGTCAAAAGTGAAATGAAGTTTGCTTAACATTTTGCTCATACAATCTGTCTCAAAGTAATAAATTGCTTAACCACCAATGTTGTTGTAACAATTTAAAAATCGGGCTTGATGCATCAATATTTTCGCACGTACCTGAAGTAACAGATCGAGTTGCTAAAATTGCACATATTCCAAACATTTTTGCTGCTAGGACAATCAAAGAACACGGGTACAATACCTACCAAAAATATGATTAAATTTATTTTTGTTACCATATCAAAACTATAATAAAATTTTCACCATTATTTAGCAGTGATTAATTCAATCAATTTGTTTCCATATATAAGAGACAAAAAGATTTGATCCCTAACTACTTTTTCAAGCTATTGTAGTGAATTACTTCTTCTACAAAGGCGAAATAGAATCTTAATTTTATTTTTTTAACAAAAAAATTATAAAAAAAATCTAGGAATTACTATCTTAATTAACCTCTATAAAATTATCATCTTTAAAATTTAATCATAAACAATTTTATTTTAATTTTAGTCTCTATTTTATATCTTAATAGAGATTATTTTGAAACTACACATACATTCAACCTTTGTTTTTATCAAACATTTAACCCTGTGATATATTTGTAGAGATGGAAAACTTATTTCACTTATAAATAAAAATTAATTCTTTTTTTAACCTATAAATAAAAATTAATTCTAAATATTACTTAAATGACAAAATTATATATGATAATTAATTCTTAAAATTTCAACACAAAAAATGACATATTCATTTCAATAATTTGAGACATGTACCGATACATATTGTAATTACAAATATATATTGGTGTTGTTAATTAGGGAATTAGATTTCTCACAGTTACAGTAGGGTGTTATAATTTAAATTTGATCAATAGCTAAGATTGTTTTGTTTTATAAAACTGTATTTTAAATTTAAATCGACATCTGCTAAATCAACGGTTAGATTAATTACGGCGTAAAACTATATCAATAGTTAACGGCAGTAAATTTGAATCCGTGCAGCGTGCATAAAACATACCGTATCAGTGTGATTAGAAATGGAATATATATGTTAATGCCAAAAAAAAAATGGAATATATATTGGTCAGTTTGGTCTAGCGTGCACAAATTTGGCTAAAAAAATAGTACATAAAATGATGCAAT
The DNA here is from genome assembly GCA_951799995.1 of Trifolium subterraneum. Taxonomy (NCBI): domain Eukaryota; kingdom Viridiplantae; phylum Streptophyta; class Magnoliopsida; order Fabales; family Fabaceae; genus Trifolium; species Trifolium subterraneum. Next base: position 50,344,603 of record OX637468.1, on the reverse strand, counting down.
ATTGTCTCTATATAGAAAAAAAAAAATCCTATCATTTTGAATTATGATTTTGATGGCTAGTCATAATAAAAATGAGTAACACATATATTTTATTTTAACATTAAGGGGGTGTATTGGATTGAGATTTTGACGGACAATTTTAACAAAAAAAATCTTGAAAATATATTTTAAAAGATTTTGTGACATTATATTGATTTTGTGGGATTTCAATGGATTTTTATTTTACAATCATGATTCTTAACACATGATTTTGTGGGATTCTAATGGATTTATAACAGATTTTTATGATTTCAAAATACTAATAAAAAATTATTCGGACAAAAAAAACAATGATCAATGAATCAATTAAATAATACACCCTCAATATCAATTAGATTGAACAATTAGGTTGAAAAATTGATCAGTACATTGAAGATTTTTGAAACCCACGTTAAACAAACAAACAAAAAAAACATAACCAATGAATAAAATAATTTACTATGAAGAATTTTGAGAGTTTATTGTTCTGGCACAAGCATATAGGTATGTATGATGAGATGAACAATTTCAAAAAGCACATGTAATCGATTGCAATTCAAAAGAAATTATGTTAGAAGAAATTATGTATGGACAATATAGTTTTTTTTTTTTGACAAAGTATGGACAATATAGTTGTAAGAGAAGAATACAACATTCAATCCGAGTCTGACGGCAACAAGAAAAAGAAGAAAAAAAGTCTTTAGCAAAGTATGAACAATCTCAGGGTTTTGTGTGAGATTGTTGGAAGAGTGTAGTATTTATATTTTCAACTAAAAAGTCTCACAAAATCCATGCATAATCTTTGATTGGTGATGATTTTGGTGTTTGTAAGAGATGGAATTTGTACTTCTATGTACCATAACATGTTTATAACCTAAAGGAAACATCTTTTTAAATCTGGAACACGTTTTGGGTGATTTGGTGGTGGAATCCGAACAGCCACGAAAACAGAGCAGCAATTTCTAGGTTTCGTCGCTGCAGCGAGAGCTAGCGAGGGAAACCTGCTAAGCTCGCTAGTGCTCGCCAGCCGACCTTGTTCTGTCTGACTTGCTTCGCTACAGCGAGAGCTAGCGATGAGATGGCGAAGGTTGCCAGATTCCTCGCTAGGACTCGCTAGATGGCGAGTAAGCTTCTGACTTGTTTCGCCAGAGCTCGCTATAGCGAGAGCTAGCGAAGACAGCCAGATTCAGTTGATTATTAATTGATGATGATGATAGTTTGGTGTATAGGTTGCTAGTCTTATAGAGACACATAAATGATGATAATAATTTTATACGAGTGTTGTATGATAGATGATGATGAATTGAATGATCTCAATTATGTGCATTGTATATGTTGGAATGTACATGATATGATGAATGACGATGCTTTTCATATACTTGTTGAACATGTATAATGATATTGATGGTGGATTATAATGAGTAGGTTAGGGTATATGTGTATGAATATGCTTATATGTGTATGAAATATTGATGGTGAGTTGGTGATATCATGTATTAATACATGAAGTGTTGGTGAATATATAAATTGATTTATATTGATGAAATGTCGTGACACATCATTCATGCATAAGTTGTGTCAATTGATGGTGAAAATAGATGGTGAAGGGATTCTTGTATCCTATATAGATGGTGAAATGGTACCACATGTAGACATGTCTAGGACATACATGAAGGTGACATTAGATGCATTAGGAAGGTGAACCTTATTTTGTGTTGATGTGATAATGATGTGATATTTGAATGATTGTGTACTAATTGAATGTGCATATATCTTGTTGATTGTTGACGATGTAGTGGAAAATCATGAATATAGATTGATTGTATGTATATGCTTTGTTGATGGATATGTATTGGTATTATATGCATGTTGGTTATGCGGATAGTGAATGAATATGTATATGTATGCATTGTATATGTTGGATTGGATTTAATGTTAGTAGTTTACTTTCATTTATTTCAATGCCGATTATATGTACTAACTCTCTATTTCTTTTGTAATGGATCGTTGGGCGATTCAGATTCTCAGGCGTGAGGATTTGCTTTGCTTGCTTAGGAGGAGTACCCGGCATTGTTGCCAAGTATTCAGGGTGAGGAGATGCGTTGCTACTCTTAGTATAGTACCCTTGTCCGTTTGCTCTGATGGTTTGTAACACCATGTTGGGGGGAGGTTTATCTTTATTGTTGGGTTTTGCCTAGTGTTGTTTTCTAGACCTTGTCTATTTATGATGGTGTAAGGCTTAATGCCAAGTATTTAATTGCCTATTTATGTGATGATAAGATATTAGTAGGTGATTTATGTGGATGATGGTTTTGTTATTGTTGAACTTAATGAATATCAGTTGTTGACTTATCTATGATTTTATTATTTGAATCATGACTTGGACGATGAGGTCTTATTATTTCCGCTGCAATGTATGTGATGCACATGATTTATATTTGGCTTGTATGCTATGGTTGATTGATGATTTTCACATGTAACGCTCTACTTGTGTCTACTTGCGTTTTATTTATTTATTTGGTCGAAATTTTTGGGTAGATTTTAAGTAGGGTGTTACAGTAAATATGGTGAAACTTTTAAATTGGTCGAAATAATAAAGATCTTAGGCACCTTAAACAAATTTATATTGTAACAAAATAAAAATAAAGACAAGTGTTAACATGTACCTTAAGGACACCCGGTAAACAACTTAATTAATATAGAAATATTTCTCTTAAAATTTGTACATTCAACTTTCCAAAAATCAAATTATTTTATTTTTCAATATAGTTTTCTTAACATGTGCCTAGGACACGGTGTGTGTTATTTGAACAACAATTTTATGACAAAAACAATAAAGAGAAAAAAATGAAGAGAGAATAAGAGAGAAAGTTTTAAAAAGTTGTCAAAAATTAGTTGTTCAAATAACATTTCTCCTAAATTACACGTTCGGAGAGACCCATAAAAAAAACATAAAACATGTGTTACATATAGCCAACTTTCTATATCATCACTACATAAACATGTCCAAGTTAAACCTTATGCATTTATCTCTATATAAATGATATGTAGTTAACTCTAAGAAACACACAACACAAACATCATAAGCCAAAATTCAAAAAAGAATCAAAGAAACAATGAAATTCATTCCACTATGTTTCCTAATTTCTCTCTTGGTGTTGTTCAACACAAAACCACTACAAGGAGCTGAACCTGAACCGGAGCCAGTGGTAGACATAGAAGGTAACCCTCTTCAACCAGAAGTAGGTTACTATGCATGGCCACTTTGGGGCAACAGTGGAGGCATAACATTGGGACATACAAGAAACAAAACATGTCCTCTTGATGTAATTCTTGACCCTAAATCAATTGGCGTGGCATTGTTCTTCACTCCACCAGTTGATCTTGGTTTCATTCCAACACTCACTGATCTCACCATTAGCATTCGAATTCTAAGTCCATGCAGTCAATACTCAAAAATATGGAAGACTTCAAAGGTTGGATCTGAGTTATGGTTTGTGAGCACTGGTGGTACAGCTGGAGACATTTTAAGCAAGTTCAAGATTGTGAATCTTGAAGGAGATATTTACAGCTTTAAGTACTGTCCTACTAAAGTTTATGGTACTCCTTGTAAATCTGTTGGTACTTTTGTAGATACTGATGGAACTAAAGTTTTGGCTATTGGTGAAGGTATTGATGAACCTTACTATGTTAGGTTTCATAAGTCTTCTACTTTTCCTCTCAGGAAGCATCAAGATATGAGCATTGTGTAGTTTTCATAATGTTTTAACTGTGTGCTTAGTACGTAGTGAAGTACTGAAGTTGTGTGGGTCATAAATAAGGGATTTAGAACCATAATAAGCCACATAACTGCACACAGACAGACTTCTTGTTTCTGTTTCTGTTTTGAAGATTTGTCACTTTCTTTTTCTTGTCAAAATTAAGTGAAATGAAGTTTAACATTTTGCTCATACAATCTGTCTCAAAGTTCTCTATTCCCCACCCACGCATTTATTACTTGTTTCTAATGCTATGATCCATTAACAAGTTCGTTAATTTGAATTAATTTATTTTTGAGTTTATACATTTAAATAAATAAACTTTTATGTATTAATATAATATTAAGTTTGTTAAGGTAGTTCGTGAAAAAATAACTTATGAAGATACTATTTTTTTGTATTAACACTTATGGTTCCTAGAGGAAGAGGGTAATTTAGAATTCGCCTGCGAGATAAGTAAAGTTTGACAAAAGAATTATTTCCATCAAGAATCAAACTCGGATTTTCTCAAACAATTCGTTCCAAAGGAAGTTCATAAACTACTTGAATTCAATATCTTATTTCGTGGGTACAATTTTTATCAGTAAGAACTTATGAATTAACATAAGCTCAATATTGTGCAGTTGTTTCAAAAGAAGTAAAATTATAAAAGAAATATCTTAAATAAAGAGTCTGAATACAAAAAAAAATTGGTTACCATTGAAACTTAACATTTTTTTTGTACATCTTCCATATCTCCTTTTCCTTATATACATTTAGATATATATTTAGATGTTCGAGTTCTAAAATTTGAATGTATAAAATACAGTTCTAGTTCTAAAACAGTGTCTAGTAAATATGGTGAAACTTTTAATTGAAAGTGATTTGTAGATAAAAAATATGAGTCACCATGTTCGTTTTACGAGTGGGGTAAATATCCACTTTGTTTTATGCAAGAACCAATAAAGTTTGTTTTGCTGTCATATTAAATCTCATGGTCACGAAGATGGAAAATCATTTTGTTATTTTGTCCTACCTATTATCGATCTCTCCAACCTGTCTCTCTCAAAAAAAAAAAAATTCTAGAGCATTTTAAAATTCGGGTGGAACAGGATGGGGAAAAAAAAATTCCTAAACAAAAGTACTAATTTAACAAACGGGGCAAATTTATTTGACATGAAATGGGCCAAAATTGTTTATATTCAATGGTTCACGTGATGTGATACGTACAAGAGTACATCTGTTCACGTGACGTGATACATACACGAGAACGTCTATTTTGGATGTATGATGTTTATGCTATCATCGCGTTCCACGAGTCTACTAAGCCGTGTGTCAATCTATTGTGGCTTAACTTGAACCAGTATAACTTATCCGTTAATATTCAATGAAAAATATGGATTATTAAAATGTAATATTTTGTGATTTTTTTAATTATTTGTAAAATTAATATTATATTTAATGTGATCATTTATTTAAATAAGAAAAATGGTACAAATTTTGGAGATTTTAAAGAGGAAGGGCGGAATACAGAGTGATACTCTACACCCCGTTCCCAACTCACATATTATTTTTTTCGTAGTCATATTTATCGGTTTTTGCAAGGATTTCATCAACATAAAAAAATTGAATAAAAAAATTATATTCTATATTACTCCATATTTTGTAGATGAATGTCAACATACTTTATATTTTTTTTGTTAATATATTATTGGACATTTTATCTTTTTATGTAGGATAATAATATATATCGCGAAAAACATTTCACGAAAGTTTTCACGAATCAAATATAAAAGCATTTTCGGTGACTTTTGTGCATTCAACAACAACACATGGATTTTATTGACCACTATTTTTCTCTCCAAATGACAAATGTTTCATCTCTCCTATGTAATCCTAAAAACTGTTTGTTTTCTCTATCTCTTCAAACAAACACCATTTATGTTCAAAGAAACACCATTTATCTTCACTTTGTCTCTTTTGATTCCTTGCCACACCTCTAATTTTTTCGATAGTTCATTTTTTGGTTCCCTTGTCTCCATAAGTTTACAGTGAGAGGCCAGGTTGGGTTTGCTTTTTCTGGAGTTTTGCTTAGTAGTTGGGTTGGATGGGCAAACAAATTAAATAAGTGGTAATTGTGAATGATTTGTCAACATAAAAAAGTGAAATGAAAAAAAGCAAACAATAAAAAACATGTAATAAACCAACCATTCGTGATGTTTTGATTCGCTATAAATAGCATAGCTCTTTTATGTAAATGAAGATGTATTTATTATTTTGATAAATTCAATTTTTTTAGCTAATTTTTACCCTGATTTTCCTATATACAAATAAACATAGTGAAATGTTCTTGTATATTTGTTCTTTTATTTTTGTAAAATAAATATGGTTATTAAGCAAAAACTAATATAACGGTTAATATATATATATATATGTTCTTAATCGTCATCTCTTTCCTTTATATCTTTCTCTTCTTCTAGGTATTTTCTCTCGCGTCCCCGTGTGAAAAAAAATTTCACATGTGGAAAATGGGATGATTTTAATTTTAATATTTCAAAAAAATTCTCACATGTAATGGTAGAGTCATTTTGTTTGTATGGGCATCGACTCACTTATTTCGCTATACAGCAAATATAATGCACGATATAATCAAATAAACGCAGTGAAATGTTCTTGTACATTCGTTCTTTTTTTTTGTAAAAAAAAGATCGTTACTAAGCAAAAGCTAATATAACAGTTAATATATATTCGTTCTTAATCGTCATTTCTCTCCTTTAGACCTTTAGGGTCTGTTTGGTGCACATGATAACTGACAGGATAGGATAACTGTATCATATCATGTCGCAATCCAGTGTTTGGTAACACAGCAGGATAAGATAAGTTAATCTTGAAGCTTATTCTATCATGTCTCTGTAGTTATAATTCTTATCCTGAATTTGAGCTGGGTTACCGGCAGGATAGGATAAGAAGAAGAAAAGAAAATACTGATTTATTCTATAAAATATATTTTAAAATAAATAAAATAAAATCAATAAAATATAAATAATAAAATAATTAATTTTTAAATATATTGTGATTTTCTCACAGGGGTAATTTTGTAATTAATATATTCTAAAAAAATCAAAATTTTACTAAAATTACAATATTTCAAAGTAAAATAATTATTTAAAAATTGAAAAATAGGGACAAATTTAAATTTTATAAAAAATTAAATATAATTCTTTTGCAATAGTAGTTTTATTATTTACGTATGAGATATATATCATATATTTATTTGGCTTATCTAACATGTATATATTATTGAGTTATTTATTTGATCATGGTTCATATAAAAAATTAAACTTGATTATTTTCTCATGATTTTTATTTGAAATTGTAAAGTTATTTGATTACTTATTTATATTTTCTTCAAGGATATTTTCTCCTACGTCCCCGTATGGAAACATTTCCCACATGGGGTGATTTTAATTTTAATATTATTTAATATTTCAAAAAAATTCTCACATGTAATAGTCGAGCCCGTTTGTTTGTATGGGCATCGACTAAGTCTTTGTTTCCTTTGTATCTGGTTCCATGATGTTTGTAAACTCTTGAGTTTTTCTCGGCACATCTTGTGCTAAGGAGGATCCTCCATTGGTATTAATATAATTTATTTTGGCTTGTTTAAAAAAATATTATATTATTTATTTAAAAGTAATTAAAACTATGCATCATTAAACATAATTTTTTTGTTTTATTTTAATATTTTTAACTATACAAATAACTAAAATAATTTTTTTTTTTTTTTGACAAAAAACTAAAATAATATTTTATATTTTACCTATACGTAAAAAAATCCATATTTAGGTACACAAAAAATTTCATATATGATATTTTATATTTTAAGTTATATATTAATGAGATATACATAATATATAATTATTTATATTTGAATTTGAGTTATTTCCTTTTTTAAATTTTCTTAATAGGTGCATTAAATACTATTTATAAACAATAATTGAGAAATAGTTGACTTTCTAAATGATTAAATGATAAATGATATGAGAAGACTTGAATAGGTTGCCACATAGGAAATGGGTAAATCATAAAATGCCACATAGAAAAGTGATAAATCATATAATGCCACATAGGAAATGGTCCATGAGAGAGAAACTCTCAAACATATACTCCCTCCGTCCCAAAATAACTGACCTATTTTTGACTTTGAGTACTATTCATATAATCTACTTTGACTATATTTTTCTACTAATATATATATATGCAAATAATACCATATGAGATGTTGTTTGATTTGTCTCGATGAGTATTTTCAAAATATATAATTTTTAATAAAATATAATTTAACATATTAACAATTAAAATTGTACATTGGCAAACGTGACAGTGGACAACTAGGTCAGTTATTTTGGGACGGAGGGAGTAATATATAGATAGATTGGTGTTCGGACATTCGGATTTGGATTTCATGCTGTTGAAAAATGACACAGTTTGGTACTGTATTGTATCTCAGCCGTCTGATCAAGATCGGGCGTATGATATTAAATACAATTAAAGTAACCATGATTTAATCTCAGACGTCCGATCTTGATCGGACGGATGAGATACAATACAATATCGAACTGTGTCATTTTTCAACAGCATCAAATCCAAATCCCGGACATTCAAATTACATAATAAGTTCTTGCATTCTCTTCCCATGGGTGTTTTTGAAAGTAATTTTGTCTATTTTAAACAAACTTCACGTGACAATTAATGCAAATATAGTATAATATAATATTATTAAATTTCTACTGATCGTTAGTGGGTTCGGTTGAAATTCACATTGGGTTTGGTATAGATAACTACGGTTCGATCATCTGGAACTGCGACTGAAATGAGGCTAAAATCACTTGATGTGAAAACCGACTCAAGAACCTGATTAGACGGTCTAATAAACCGGATATTGATGGTAAGAAAATACATCAATTTTTATTCCCTCTAAAAAATTTCTTCAAATTTAATCCTCTTAATTTTTACTTATCAATTTTAGTCCCTTATTTTTTACAAAATTTCATCTAACATGTTACAACTTTTTTTTTTTTTTTAAGACATATCATTTCAAAGATCTTAAAATATCATTAGCTTAATTTTTATCTATTTAATCTTTAATTTTAAGTTATGGATAAAAATTAATAAAGATTAAATAGTTAAGCTAATGATATTTTAAGGACTTAATAATAATAAATTATTAAAAAAAACCATTTGGAACATGATACGTTAACTTTTGTAAAAAAAATTAGATGGACTAAAGTTTAAAAGAAATTTTTTAGTGCTGCTGAAAATAAAAGTTAGTATATTTAGAAAGACCAAAAACATAATTAACTCATTAAATAAATACTCATATTCGTGTTATCATTTCCATTGCATAACATTATAATTTACTAACAACTAACTTTAAATAAGGGTCGTATAAAGTATAAATTGTGGCCGGAGCACTTGTTAAGCATACTTAAAAAGGAAATTAAGGATAAAGTTAATGCTAGAAAAACAACTTCTTTATATTTTTAAAGTATTTAATGCACAAGTTATAAGATAAAACTTCCTTATTATAGTAACTAGTGTCTCAGGATACTGTTTTACATTTTTATTTAAATAAAGGTTCATGCTAGCATATGTCCTATAAGCGCAAGTTAACTTTTTTCTTAAATAAAATATAAGGGGATTAATCGCTACAATTACTGGGTGGAATGAGTAGCACAACTGATTAAGTTAGTTGAACTAAGAGTTAAGGAGTTAAAGATCCCGAATTTAAGTCTTGGCAAAAAGGAAAATTAACATAATAATATTAATTACGGGGATGATATTTTTGTTTTAAAGGAATAATATAAGATATATATGATTTCATCTCACAAAAGAGTAATAGTGGTAAAAACTACTATCTCAATGGAGATATTCTTACATAGGCACAAAACATATAGGCACACACATAAATTTAAAAAATTAAAAAAAAAAAAATAGTCACATCAATCAATACAACTTTAATCATATTTTCTTTAATTTTTAACCTTTATTGGGATTTAGATGTAATGTTGTGGGATATCTCACAGTTTCACAAAGTTGCAAAAATCTACACCATCAAAGTAATCCAATGGTCTCTCCTAATTTTAAAAATTGTTTTTTAATTTTAATGTTTCTCAAACTGAAATTTTTCTTCTCTCTCCACCGTGTTTGTGATTCTCTCTTCCATCCTACCATGTTTAACACATTCATCTCTTTCACTCTGAAATTTGCCAGATCTGTACCCGTCGAAAATAGAAGAAGACGGTGGCGGTGGTGGCCGGTGATGGAGGACGACGACGGTGATGGTAGTGGTGATTGGTCTAGAAAGAGTGAGAGAGACACACCAGAGAAAGTGAGAGAGGAACAACAGAGGTTGGTCGGTGGAGGGAGGGTAAGTCAGAGAAGAGAAAGAGAGTAGAAGGAAAAAAAATGATTTTTTTTCATAGATGAAGATGAACAATGTTTCGATAAAAGCAAATAATCTCATCCGTTGGATTACTTTGATGGTGTAGATTTTGGCAACTTTGTGAAACTGTGGGATATCCCACAACAGTAAATCCAAATCCCTTTTATTGTGAATATGCCTAAACAAAATTTATTTAGATTTGTGTCTATAGCAGAATTTCTCAACCGAATCTATCTGCACTCTTTAGAGCATCTTTAACGCTCATCAACTATCACAAAGTTTTGTATATACAATGTTTGGTATAAAGAACTGTGCATCGGACTAAGGGTGCGTTTGATTTGCAAAACAGTAGGTACTGGACAGGACATAACAATACAGTACAGGACAGAACAAGATAATACAGGACAGGACAAAACTGCATTGGAAAGAAATAGAGAGATAATATTTTTTATATTCGAAAATAAAATAGGCATTTTCGTATTTTTTATAGTTGTACTATGGACAAAAAGTTGTACTGTGGTTCAGTAGGGGACAAAAATTCTTGTTTTTGTCCTGTCCCTTACTGCCTATTTGTCCAGTCCCATAAACAGTTTCTGAATCAAACAGGGTACAATAAAAGTTGTCCTGTCCAGTCCCCTATTTTTTAGCAGATCAAACGCACCCTAAACATCACAATTATTTTAAAAAGTCAACTTCAAACATAATCAACGTGAACTAGCCAACTTCAAACATATAATAATAATAATAATATTTTATATTATTAAGAAAGTGAACATGAATTAGCTATGTAATTTTTTTGTTGTGTATTTTGTATTATTTTTAAAACAAATTGCAACTTTAATAATTAATATTTTTTGTCAAAAAAATAATAAATATTTTTATGCATTTTAATTAAAATAATTAAATTAATGTTAACTTTGAATCAAAATTAATTACGAATAAAAAATATAAACATGTGGGATCAAATTTTGTTCTTTATAAACAATCCCCATACTTAAATCAACGGTCAATTTTTTAAATCCTACAAATCACTTTGATGTCACAAAAAGTAATTTAGTTTACCAACTTATACTTTAAAACAATGGAATTGCAACTTTGAAATAATAGAACGTGCTTCTCACCTTAAAATATGAGATCCTTTAAAACCTAAAATAATGATGCCTGCCAAATTATTGTTGGGTATAAAATACCTACTAAAAATATGATTAAACATTTTATTATTATAGGTATAAATTTTCTACTGTTGTTTATACGCAAGAGTTTGAGATGATCAAATCTCTAACAATTTGCTTATATTTAATTGAACAGCTCTAACCACTTGCTTATAAATGGGATTGAACCAAAAAAAATCTTCTACTAAGACGAAATAGATTCTTAACCTCTACAAAATTAATTTATTTTAAATTCAATCATAATAAAAAAAGGTGAGCACTCCGGTACACGTCTTATGTAGATGTGTACCGGTACACTGTTGAGATGTAGTATAATTTTAATTTGTCCACATTCAATAATAATTTAACATGTACATATCAAGACTTATTTAAATAGATGTTTTTTAAAATACTCTTTTAATTTACAAAAATTTCCAAATGGGGATTATTGTGATTTTTTTTTACAATGGAGATTATTGTGATTTAGAAACCTTAAATCATGTTTCTTCTTTCTCTCTCGTGTCTCTACTCTGTTCTTCAATCCTGGATACTCATCTATATAGTTTTTTTTTTTTCGTTGACAATATTTATAGGGTTTTAATATTTTTTTTCCCATCAATTTCTATTATATTTTTTATAATTATAGCACCCCTTGAACTCATTCTGAAGCCTTTGTTTCAATTCTTCATAAAGTTCAAATTTTTATTTCATATGTGTAATTTCATGGTTTTTCAATTTCTGCGTGTTGGACTTTTTAATTTTTTAGGTTGTGGGTGTTGGATTTTTTGTTTTAGGTTATTAGAGTTCATAGAAAATTGCCCTTATTTTTGTTTTTGCTAGTGGGTTTGGGTGAAAAACGAAATTGAAGAATTTTGAAACTGGAAATTAGAGAGAATAGAAATGTCATGAGAAATTTGAAGTGACTTCGTTTTAAGGGTAGTATTTCTGAAAAAAATCGAAGTTGAAAGATTTTGTTGATTTTTGCTTAGAATATTGGTATTTCTAGAAGGAAAAAAAAATCAAAGTTAAAAGATGTTGTTGATTTGTGTTTACTGTGTGCGACGGGCGGAATGACATTATAGATATTGTTTTTGTTTTTTATTAACCAATTAGAGATGTTTTTTTTTTTTTTTGACGAATAACCAATTAGAGATGTTGTTTTAGGATTAATTAAGTTTCCGCTCTTTTTTAACAATATAAAACAAGACATTAATATAATATTAATATAAATAATATATAATATAATAACAAACAAATTCAATTAACAAAATCATCATCATTTATCTTGTTGGTAAGTTGCATATTTTGTTAATTTATGATCATGGGTTCTAATCCTTCACTACGGGTCAATTTTTATTTTACTTTATTTTGTTCAATATATTTTTAATAACTTATTTTTGAGTTTATAAAAGAGTAACTTTTGCAAATAAATAATGGTTAAATCTCAATTAACTGAACTAACAGTTATTTAAGAATCCCTCGTGGACCAAATTTTATTTTGTTTTTATTCTTTAGATTATAAAAAATATTTTATACAAATAAATAAAGTTTTTATATTAATTTATAAGTTTTACCTAGCGAAAATTGTATCTTCATAAGCTATTTTTTTCATAAATATTTTGACAAGCTTATGAATAATACATAAAAATTTATTTATTTGCATAGACTAAAAAATAAGTCAATCCAATAAGCCCTAAGTTTTGTACTTATTATATTTAACCCTACGAACCCACTAATTTTTCAAAAATCGTAATTCAACTGTTAGCACCGATATTAAATCATATTTCAATTTGATTGTTCAATATCACTTAATTGGAATGACAGATAGTTGATACTTAGAAATTCTAATTTTGATAATCTAATGGTTAAATCTGAACTAACCGAACTAATAGTTACTTAAGAATATTAGTTCCTATGAAAGGACAATTAAGTCTCAACTAATTCTACCGGCCGTGATTTGTCAAAAAAAGAAGTAATTTTACCGACTGTAACTAAGGAAATGAAACTTTCTCTCAAACAATTCAATACCACATCATTGGATGACACACATAGTATTCAAACTTTTGGCAATATAATGGTTCGATATCAACCAATTGGATTACCCGTGACTCAAAAAACCTAGTTATCATGAAAGTTTTATTAAGCCGATACCAATTCTAACCGTTTAACAACAACTAGCAAGATTACCTATGACTCAAGAAACGTAGTTCATATAAAATTAATGTTAAGTCTAAACAAATTTTAAAAATAGTGACTAAGGGAATCAATTTATATCAGTCAATCTATTCAACTTGACCTAAGGGGTTAATAAGATCAAATATTCTCAATTTTCTCAATTTGACTGTTCAACTTGAGCAAACGAATGAGAAACACTTAAGGATTCAAATTTCAAAAATCAAACAGTTCAACCTTGAAGGTGCGTGGAGAAAACACAAGAAGGGGGGGTTGAATTGTGTTTTAGATATTTTAAAAACTTTTCAAGACTTTTAAATCTATCAGAGTCTTTAAGCACAACGGAATTGTTCACACAATTAACTTAAGGCTAAGTGAATGATGAAGGAGTAAATGAGAGAGTGAGAGAGAGAAAGACACAAAACAATTTATACTGGTTCCCCTCACAAATTGAGAGTACTCCAGTCCCCTTACTTCCAAGGGAGTTCACTATAATCACTAAGATTACAATCAGATGCTCAAGCACACAAGCTCAAGACTTCCTTGCTCAAGTCACACAAGACAAGAGACTTCCTTGCTCAAATCGCACAAGACAAGAGACTTCCTTGCTCCTACACTCAGCAGAAGACTTCTTTGCTCTAATCACTAAGATTGAGACTTACTTGCTTCTACACTAAGCAGAAGACTTTCTTGCTTCTACACTAAGCAGAAGACTTACAATTACTCACGCAGGAGTAATACTAACTTCTAAGCTTAAACTTATTACAAACATAATAACTTCATAGGCTTAAGCTAGTTTCTATTCTCACTTCATTTGAGAGATGTTTTCTATTACAATTCAAATTCTCACTTTATTCTGAGAGATATTTTCTAATGAAGATCGTTAGTCATCAATTCTTTCTTTGGCATATTTATATGAGTTGAGAAAGACATTGAGACGTTGGGGAAATTCCCATTGTAAGTTGGACAGCTGTAGTCTTTGAAAATCCGTTGAGTAATGCCACGTCTTCTTTTGCAGTTAAGCTTCACCTTTACTGTTTGTCCAAGATACAGTAATAAGGTACAACTAGCTCCTAGAGAGAGTAGGATCACATTCTTTGTGACCGTTGTAATTAGTTGTCCTTGATCAGATCATCAGGCTTGATGAGATTAGTTGATGTAGCCCTTCTGATGACTGGGGAATTCCTTTGCTTCTGATGAACCTTTGATAACTTGGAGTCTGATTGGTCTTGAATGAATGGCCTCTAATAGTCCTTCGTAATTCAGCTTCTGAACGTCTTCATCTTCTGAATAACTCATGACTAGCAGATAACTTCTGAACTCTTGTAGGCATCTGAACATCTTTGAGCTTCTGAACTTCTCTGAGCTTCTGAACTCTTGCGGACATTCTGATCCTCTTTGAGCTTCTGAACTTTGTTTAGCTTCTGACCACGTTGTAGCTTCTGAACTTCTTCAGAGTGTAAAGATTCAGACTTCCATAGGTCTCATCAGAGTCTAAATTAAATGTGCTCTCGATATAACGTTGGATTCTCCTGCACACTTAATTTAAACATTAGTAACATCAATTGTCCATTTAATACTTTGTTATCATCAAAACTTAAGGGTGTGTACTAACACATATTTTGTTCCAACAATCTCCCCCTTTTTTATGATGACAAACATAAGTATTAAATACAATTGTTGTTGATAAAAATCAGCTATGTTGACATTAGGCTTCTGAGTTTCGCAAGCTCCCCCTAAGTCTGATATCCCATAGGGTTAGGTTTGTAAGCTCCCCCTACTTTGTATCCATAGTTAATTTTAATCAGAGAATTACTTTATTATATGACTTAAATTATTCATATTTTACTATGTAAAGAACAAGGTTTGCAAGCTTCTTCTTTTCATAGTGTGATAATCTTTGAATAAAGTTGCACCCTTACTCAAGAACTATCTATGAATAATAAACTTCAATTAATAAATGTATTCTCCTTAAAATTATGCGCTTAATGCAGATGCAAGATGAAGCAAATATTTAAATTAAATGACAATAGGATCAAAGGCACTAGAAACGTATACACACACACTTGGTTCTGATGGTTATCATTAACAGTTTCAGAGTTCACAATATTTTTCAAACAGTTCAGAGCTTAAAAAATCTTTTCAAAGAAAATAGCTCAGAGCCTGAATCAAAAACTTGAAAACAGTTCAGAGCTCTTTTAGCATAATATTTTGAAATCCTCAAAGATCAGATTGTCATATCAAAGCATGTACCTCATGCTACTAACTTTGACTAATTCTCCTACGTTCTCTCTCTGAAGCACTACAAAGCCCTAAAAAGCTAAGTAATTTCGCTTCTTCCAACAATTGATTTACCGATATTCTTTCTCCCCCTTTTGTCATTATCAAAAAGGTAGTATAAGCAATTAATAACAATTTCAACTTTCAATGCCGTCAAATCAGGAGTAGTTGAACGCATTTAAGACTCGGCAATTGAAATGTGCTTATAAAAGGAGAGAGATACCTAGTCATTTTATTCACACAGAATAATCTTAGGTTATTGATAGATCTCTTGAGAAAAAAATGAAACGCTCAGAGAAGAAGAAAGCAGTTTCAAAGAGAGTCAGTCAAGATAGGAGAAAACATAAGAAGAAACCAATGGAAACAAAGCCAGTGTCTGTTACAGAAGAACTCAGTTCAGAGTCTGAAGAAAAATCTTTGGACTCTGACTGTTTTAGGTTCTGAAGACATATATTCCTGAAGAAAATCAAACTGATGCCCACAGCCTAAGAAGGGCAAACTGACATTCCTGAAAGAAACCAAACTGATGCATGGTTTCTTCAAGAATATTCAGTTCCTTCTCCAAGGTCATCCCTTGGAGGCTTCAAGAAAGTAGTCTTTAGGAATTTAATATGTAATCCAGAACTCAAGTTCTCAATGAAATAAAATTCATTACTTTGGCTTGTTTATTTTTGATTTCTTATTTATATTTCTTCTCTTGTTATGTAATTTGATTCTTTAAGAATACCCACATATTGTACTCATTGAAAATCAAATTTTATAAATAAGAGCTCAAGAGTTTGAAGTATCAATTTTTCAAGATTGTTTGTTTAAAGAAAAATGAAAGTCATTTCCAGAATTAAATCAAACAAAAAATGCCAAACAGAATCAAAACAGACATATAAACATTCAGATAAACATGGTGAATATATATGTCAGATAAAAATAATACATACAAAAGTTGAACCTAATACTGTGCCTAACAAAATATTAAACTGCAGATAACCACATAAGCATTCAAAGAAATCCTAAGGGTTTATTGGGGTTGGTTACAGAGAGAAGTTAAGGTTTTCATAATCTATGTTTGGTTTCCATTGACTTTCTCTATCATCCCAATATACTTATCCATCTGGGCTTTGATTTCTTTAATTTCAGCCTCATAAACTGGATTTCTTAGATGCTCTTGATTGTTCCTCAGATTTCCTTGGACAGGTTCATTCAGATTACTGTTTCTTACAGTAGAGGATTCAGGGTGATTCCTCTCTGTGTTCTTTTGAATCTGAAGGACCTCTCCAACCATTTTATTCTTTCCCTTGTCAAACCTCCTCTGTTCTTCAATATCAGCCTCCTGAAGACTATGCAGCTTCTTTACCAATTCCTCAGTCACGCTCACCCATTGTGCAACATATTCAGATGAAGATGTGTCAGAATGTCTTAGCTCAGGAAGGCCATGTATCTGTCTAATCAAACTATTGCATTCACTCAAGATATCAATGTCAGTTGAGTTGGTTGGATGAGGTTCAGAGTTTGAGGGTGAAGGGGTGTGTTGAGGTGATGATTGTGGTTGTTGTTGCTGTTGATCAAAGGCTTTTAGATGAAAGTCATTCACATGAAGCTCTTCGACCATAGCATCAATAAGGTTTGATGATGGGGAAATTTGGATTTCTTCTGGAACAACAAATTCAATATGTTTTGAAACATCAGAGTGATGTTCAAGTTTTTCAATACTTTGTTGTTCAGGTTGTGTTTGGTCAGGTGATGGTTGGGGTTCAGGATGTGTTTGGTTTTCAGACTGTGTTTGGTGATCAGAACCTTGATTTTCAGAGAGTTGTTGTTCAGGTTGTGTTTGGATAGGTTCTGATGAGGGTTGTGGTTCAGTGTGGGTTATTTCTGGTATGGGAGGTTCTGAATGGACAGGTTCTAAGATAAGTTGTTTTAGTGTGAGATGGTCTTCAGGACTTGTCTGGGTGGTGTTTGGATGGGGGTTTTGCTTTGATAAGTCACCACCTAAATGTTCCTCAAGGAAATGTAGAGGTGAATTTCTGGGTTGGGTTGATGATGGATTTGGTTGAGTCTCTTGAGTATTTACAACAGCAGGTTTAGACAAAAATACATTACCTGAGTTGTCCTTGATTGAGCCTTCAGCAGTCTTCTTCTTCTTGAGTCTGACACTCAAAGGTTCATTATCATTTTTACTACCTTCATCATTTATTATTACTACAGTTGAACTCCCGGCTTTGGGCTTGATCCTTCCTTTACCATCTGCCCTTGCAGCTTCACTCTTCTTCAACTTTATCTTCACCAGCCTCTTCCTCTTCTTCTTCAGTTCTTCTTCTTCAATCTCAAACCCTTCACCTTGACTTTCTAGCAGTTGTATATATTGATTGACAATACCATTTGAGACAGCAGGTAAGTCAATCTTATACCTCTTTACCATTGAATCTTCTGAGTGAGGTTGAAGTTCAAATGGATCAGAAGGTTGTATCTCTTTTCCTGCTAGCAAGTTCATATTGGAGAGGGTGTGAGCAGAGATTGTAGAGGCTCTGATTTCCCTAATCAGATTGTCATGTCCAGTAGCCTTGATTGCATCTATCACACCACATTGATAGAAGATTTCACTAAGGATTCTTGGATAGATGACATGAACATTTGGCTTGGATTGTTTTTGAGTAGCACTCACATCCTTGCAGAGGTGATTGAAGATGTATTTTGCCCAGTTCAAATTAAATTTTCTTGTGAGAAAATAGACAAAGTGCCTATGATCCCAAGAAAGTTGATCAGAACTTCCACTTCTTGGAAATATTGATCCTAGAACTATTCTGGCTAATACCCTCTGAATAGGCTTCATATCACCCACTTTATTGCTTTCACAGCTCTTACCTTTAGCGTAGCACAGCTTGGTCATGTGCACTAGAAATTCTGAATTCTTTGCTTCACTCTGGCTATAGGTATGATAGGTGCCTTCATTGGGAATAGATAACACCTTAGCCAGATTTGAAGCAGTGAGAATTACTTCAAATCCACAAACCACAGAATGTACTTCAGTCTCTTCGACTACCCTCAATCCCAATTCTTGAGGAGTCTTATCCTTATTCTCCAACTTCTTCTTCTTTGCATCCAGCTCCCTGTTGTAGCCTTCAACCGTCTTCACCCTGCTTCTGATCCAGAAATCCTTTACTAGCGTTGGATAGATGGGACCATTTAGCAACTTCATGTATCTAAAGCTCCCATTATGATCAATAAAGAACTTTAGAACATCAAAGTGATTCTTCTCCAAGCTATCAAAGTCCACTGGTTGTTCCATAACCAGGTTTAGAGATTTTCCCTCCATCTCGAGAGACAAATCTGTGGAGAACATTTCTTCGCAAGCAGTAATGTTGATAGGGAAGTTCTTAGGAAACGCAAATAGAGAATCTGAAGATGATGTGGATGCTTCCATTTCTGAAGTTTAGGGTTTTGGGTTTTGCTAATTTGTGGAAGAAAGAATGTTTTTCTGAGATTTCAAGAGAATGAAAGTGTAGGATGTGAAAGTGTAGTATGTGCAAGTGATTAAGTGATTTTGATTAAAACAATAAAACAAATTAAAGCACACAATACATTAAATCAAAAAGAAAACAAACCATCATTAACTGTTTCAAACCAATCAGAACGTGTGTACGTGTTGTTCTTTTAGCGCCAAAACATTTTAGTAAAAACACTCAAACGTTTGCAATTCATTTCCGTGTCAGAGGCTTATCCTTCAGATGTTGAAAAAGTTTCTCAGAGTCTGGACTACTTCAGATGCTGAGATCCAAAATACTTCAGAGTCTGAAAATGTGTCTTTCAAGATACTTAAAAAAAATGTTCAGACATGATTTTTCAAGGTTTTTAGTTCTGAACATTTTGTGTCCTAAGAAGACATTTTTAACCTTTGAATGTTATTCCTCTGAGATGTCATTCAGGAGTTTAGAGTTACTCACCTTGCATTGAAGCTTCTGGTTTTAGGTGTAGTCAGTGTCATAGCCTGAACAATCACTCCACCACACTGAGTTGTTATCATCTTCAACACAAGCTTCAAATTCTTCATGCTCCATCTTGTTCCTTATGTATTCCATTTCATCTTCTTCTCCATCTGAATCTTCAAAAATGTGCCTTCTATGCACAATTGCTCTTCTTCCATTCACATTCACATGCATCCATGTGATTGGAAGGTTCAGAGTCTTTGATTCACCTGCAATCAAGTAAACTATTTTGTCTCTTGGTACCCACTTGCTTGAGGGTCCTAGACTGTTAGTTGCCAAATCTTTATCCTTCATTTGTTTTATCTGAGTGCTATCAGATACAAATGTAGTGTAAAGATTAGGGAGTGAGAAGCTTCCATCAATAACTGATGAGCTTGGTTCCTCTAGTGTTTTATTACTAGAGTATCCAATCTCATTAATATTGTTGGTCTTAAGGTTGCAAAGCATAGAAACAATTTTATTTTGATCAGCATTTGTGTTGCAATACTCTTTGAAAGCAAGAGAGTGCTCAAAGGGTTTGTAACATACAGCATAATCATTCTTAAGATCTTTTGTTTTGATAAAATCTTTTTGTACAAGATCTCCAGAGTGATTTGCTTGCTTACTTAAATTCTCATAGTCTGCTTTAAGCTTTTTATACTTCTGGTGACTATTAGAGAGTTTAAGTAAAGTCTTCTCAAGATGCTTGATCAATTTTGCTTTGGAAAGATGAGAATATACCTGATTCATTCTTCTCTGAATATTGTCTATGTTCTCAGGTTCTGATTTTCCATCAGAACTTGAATCTTCAGAGTCTGAACCATCTTCAGAACTTGATCCTTCAGCTCCTAGTGCTCTTTTAGATTCATCTTCAGAGAAGTTGTCTAGTACATCCTAGGTTATCATTCCTTTAGCCAGTTTTCCTCCATTCTTCTTGAAGTTGTACCATCTTTGAATTTTTCTTGAAAACCTTTCAAGATATTCTTCATCAGGTTCTTCAACAAGACCTTTATGTTCCAATGCTTGCTTTCCTTTCCTTGCTGCTTCTGCTTCTCCACCTTTCAACTCTTGCATATCCTTCAGAGCCAATTCATGGACTCTGAGTAAATCAATCAATGATCCAGGACTCATTGAGTTGATGTCTTCAGTTTCCTCTATAGTATTTGAAATTACATTCCAATTCAGAGGCAAACTTCTCAGCAACTTGCTTACAAGCTCTTTGTTGCTGAGTTTGTTGTTGAGGTCTTCAAGCTTGCTTGTGATAGCTTGAAATCTTAAGCTCATTTCTCCAATACTCTCATTTTCCTCCATTCTAAACTCCTCATATTGATCTAACAAACCATTTACTGTTGCTTTCTGAATGCTTTCATTATCATCACTAATGAAGCAAAGAGTAGTAGTTGTAGATTCAATCTTTGAAGTTTGTTTAACCCCTGATGTGGAAGGATTTTGATTGTTGCTCAGATCTTTATTTAAGTTCAGTCCATCTTCAGTTTCCTTGATAAGATCAGCAACTTGTTGATATAACTTCTGCTTCCAATCATCCATGTTTTGAGCCATGGTGTTTTTCTCCTTTGGATCTTGACTGTCTCACGGTTAAGTGATTTACCAACAGAACCGGAGCTCTGATACCAATTGAAGGTGCGTGGAGAAAACACAAGAAGGGGGGTTGAATTGTGTTTTAGATATTTTAAAAACTTTTCAAGACTTTTAAATCTATCAGAGTCTTTAAGCACAGCGGAATTGTTCACACAATTAACTTAAGGCTAAGTGAATGATGAAGGAGTAAATGAGAGAGTGAGAGAGAGAAAGACACACAACAATTTATACTGGTTCCCCTCACAAATTGAGAGTACTCCAGTCCCCTTACTTCCAAGGGAGTTCACTATAATCACTAAGATTACAATCAGATGCTCAAGCACACAAGCTCAAGACTTCCTTGCTCAAGTCACACAAGACAAGAGACTTCCTTGCTCCTACACTCAGCAGAAGACTTCTTTGCTCTAATCACTAAGATTGAGACTTACTTGCTTCTACACTAAGCAGAAGACTTTCTTGCTTCTACACTAAGCAGAAGACTTACAATTACTCACGCAGGAGTAATACTAACTTCTAAGCTTAAACTTATTACAAACATAATAACTTCATAGGCTTAAGCTAGTTTCTATTCTCACTTCATTTGAGAGATGTTTTCTATTACAATTCAAATTCTCACTTTATTCTGAGAGATATTTTCTAATGAAGATCGTTAGTCATCAATTCTTTCTTTGGCATATTTATATGAGTTGTGTCATACCCCAAATTTTGCCCACTTACATAATCATATGGTTTATTGCCGCATTTTCTTCTGAATATGTGAATTAGCTCAATTAGTATTGGAAAGAGTATTTAGGGGTTTACTAGTGTGAGGTCTTGAGTTCGAATCCTATTGTCGTCTTTTTATAATTATTTCATTTAGTTTAAGTTTTATCATTAGTAACTTTTATTAAAAATCCAAAAAATATTTTAGTCAATTTATTTTTATGTTTTTCTTTAATTTGTCAATATTACTATTAATTTCTTAATTTTTTTTATTATTATTGTCATTATGATTGTTATTATTAGTGGTATCATTGTTACTATTATTATTATTATTGTCATCATGTGTCAAAAGTCAAAAGAATAAATAGAGAGGGAAAGTATATGCACTTTCAAGACAAATCAAACCAAAGAGGAAAAAAATCAATTCTCCCATCAATTCCAAATCATCATCATCAAAGCATTCCTAAACCAAAACAATCAACATTCAATTCTCAAACCTAATTGTGTACATATAAGTAACAAGGAAGAACACAGCAAGGAGAAAAAGAAAAAAAAAAAGAACACGCAGCCTTGCTGCACATTTTAGTTCATCATCATCCTCCAGTATTAACACCATTCAACTCCACCTCCATCATCACAAAACCACCTCTTCCCTAAACTAGAACCTGTAACAACAACACACCACCAACATATCAAACATACCTCCTGCGTCAAACCTTCCTCCACCACATACAATCATAAACACCACCACACTATACAAACCATCTTACCTACCACTCAAATCACCATAGTCACAACCATCACCAACACACATCCAAAATCCCCTTTTTCACCAAAATCAAACTCACAAATCAAAGCAAAACCATGTACCAGAATCAAAGGAAAGAAGAATCCGAATAAAGCAAGAAAAAAGAAGTGAAAGTGCCATAGTCGTTCCATTCACAACTCGCCGCCATCGCTTCGATCTCCGGCTGCAATCATCGAACACGTCCATCCGGACTACCGCGATTCCACCATCTCCGACGTAATCTCTCGGCCGGAACTCTCCTTTCCCGATCGGTTGTCTTGCGCTCTCGGTGAAGCTCGCGTATGTTCCCTTTTTTCAATCAAACTCCATTTTTGATTTTTCTGGTGTTCTGTTTGTTATAACTTGGAGTTTTCTATTTTGACTATTTTTATTGGTCGCCACGTGTCAAGATCACAGTGGCTGCTGCATGATTAGATTAGAGACACTTGATCTTGATCATACGGTCCCGATCTGCCTCCTTACGGTGCTCCTTCATGAGAGCGCCTCACACAATTAAAAAAAATAACATAAACACAAAGATAATTCTTTTTTTTTATTATTAAATGCATATCAGCTTAATTTTGGTAAATAAGTGGATGAAAAAGAGATGGTTTGGTGTAGATCATTCTTTCTCCCGATTACCCGAGTTCTTGACGTATGACTCGTAACTTGGGTAGTCGTCATTCTAAAAATTAAAATCAACTTCAACACGCCAACCTTACTATTTTCACGCCCCCGTGCATTTATTTTTCAATCAAACAAACTTTTTTCGCCTAAGCGCGACTAACCTATTTTCATAAATAAAATCAATCAACCAACAATTATTTTCTACCCAGAACTGCGTGTAGCTTTGAATTTCCCATTGCACCCGGGAATACGTAGGAGCGGGATTCATACATCCTGTCAAGCACACTAATAATAAAAACTAATTTTTCCCCCTTTTATAAATACTCATAATAATGAATTAAAAGCATGCAAGCAAATTAAACACTCTTTTAACCCTAAAATTAACGAGGAGGTTCCCGTTGAGTACAACGGATGTGAGGGGTGCTAATGCCTTCCCCTCACATAATCGACTCCCGAACCTGGAAATGGTTGCGATGACCCTCTTTCCATTGCTTTTAAGGTTTTATCGATATTTTCCTTTTCCTCCGGGAATAAATAAAGTTCGGTGGCGACTTTACTGTTTAGCGAGTATTTTCCGCTCGCGCATTTTTCCACCCGCTTCAAGTTGAGAAAAACATTGAGACGTTGGAGAAATTTCCGTTGTAAGTTGGACAGCTGTAGTCTTTGAAAATCCGTTGAGTAAGCCACGTCTTCTTTTGCAGTTAAGCTTCACCTTTACTGTTTGTCCAAGATACAGTAATAAGGTACAACTAGCTCCTACAGAGAGTAGGATCACATTCTTTGTGACCGTTGTAATTAGTTGTCCTTGATCAGATCATCATGCTTGATGAGATTAGTTGGTGTAGCCCTTCTGATGACTGGGGAATTCCTTTGCTTCTGATGAACCTTTGATAACTTGGAGTCTGATTGGTCTTGAATGAATGACCTCTGATAGTCCTTCGTAATTCAGCTTCTGAACGTCTTCATCTTCTGAATAACTCATGACTAGCAGAAAGCTTCTGAACTCTTGTAGGCATTTGAACATCTTTGGGCTTCTGAACTTCTCTGAGCTTCTGAACTCTTGCAGACATTCTGATCCTCTTTGAGCTTCTGAACTTTGTTTAGCTTCTGACCACGTTGTAGCTTCTGAACTTCTTCAGAGTGTAAAGATTCAGACTTCCATAGGTCTCATCAGAGTCTAAATTAAATGTGCTCTCGATATAACGTTGGATTCTCCTGCACACTTAATTTAAACATTAGTAACATCAATTGTCCATTTAATACTTTGTTATCATCAAAACTTAAGGGTGTGTACTAACACATATTTTGTTCCAACAAACCTTAACTAGTTAGATTAACTATGACTTAAAATGTTCATTTACAAAACTTTAGTATTTTTAAAAATGAGATGAATTAAATATGAATTTTCTAAGTCAAAATATCAAGATAAAAGTAATGAATATTTCTACCTAAAATCAAATTTTGAGCTCTTTATTTTTGGACAAACTTTTTATAATGCTCTATACA
Organism: Trifolium subterraneum; assembly: GCA_951799995.1. Taxonomy (NCBI): domain Eukaryota; kingdom Viridiplantae; phylum Streptophyta; class Magnoliopsida; order Fabales; family Fabaceae; genus Trifolium; species Trifolium subterraneum. The sequence goes on along the minus strand of OX637468.1, from coordinate 50,319,620 downwards.
TATTTGCAAAATCATCATAAAAACACATCGACTTAACAACATGACTAAAATTGCATGCAGAAATATTTCGTGGGGATGAAAACATGACATTTTTTTTATCAAGATAAAAAATTAAATGTAGTAACTTTGCAGCGATAAAAAACTTATTTAACCCAATAAAATATTCTGAATCACTAAAAACTAACAATATTACAATAAAATACATACAGATATTAAAAATTATATTTTCTTTGTACAAAAAATAAATGTATTTTAATAATTATATGTATTAATTAATGGTTAATATTAAAATAATTTTTTGACTGGTAATAATATTGAAATATTAAAATCATCAACTCATGATAATAATAATTAAAAAAGTTGTTAAAATCATACGTTTTTTTCTTTAGAAAATACAAAATACTAAAATAATATTATTTTATAGGATATTATAATAATATTAAAATATATTTTTTTGGAGAAAATATTAAATATTTGAATCTTGTTAAAAAATGTTTGCTTAAAAAAAGTGAAAATTTAGGTTGAAAGATTTGATGCATGCTTTGATTTATTGTGGAACATCATTGTTGATTATATTTATGTGAAGGATACATTTGCAAATATTAAAAAGTAGTATTTAATATAGAAAACTTAATAAAGAAACAAAATCTACATTAAATGTTTGCCATTTGTTAAACACTTCAGCGGGGGTCCGGTTTTGGTGCATAAGCCCAAGCTTATGCACCGTCCATAAGCCCAGTCCATTGCTATCCACACCCCCATCAATTGCTACGCATACCCCCATACAAACCTAACTGTTTCAAACAACAAAAATTTCAGAGAAACTCTCTCTCACGAATCTCCGCCGCCACCCTCTCTCGCGAATCTCCGCCGCCACACCCCTACTACTGCTTCATACACCCCTACCACTGTTTGAGATTCCGAAACCGTCTCGTTCGTTCAACCTTCACCATCACCGTCGTCTACCTCAAAAATTCGCCCTAACCGCCACCGTCTCGTCTTCTCTGTTGTTCATCACTTCAAGATCTCGCCCTAACCGCCACCGTCTCGTCTTCTCCGTTGTTCATCTCTTCTACATCTCGTCTTCAGCGTTGTTCATTCGCCGTTGTTCGTTCGTGAATCTCAACCGAACCATCTCGCCGTAGTTCGTTCGCCGTCGCCTTTCATCTTCAGTTCCATCACAGTTTATCAACCATGGTTAAAAGAAAACATATTAAGGTAAATTGATTTTGATTTGAGAATTAGCTTTCATCATTCATTACCATTTCCTAATTGAATACTTTGATTTTGATTTTGCTATTCTAAGTTGATTTTGATTTTGCTTTTGCTTTTGATTTTGACCTGAGAATTAGGTTTTATCATTCATGATCATTTCCTAATTGAATGATATTCTAATTTGATTTAGATTTTTATTTTGCTTTTGATTCTGATTTTTATTTTCATTCTGATATGCATGAATGAATGAATAGGCTTGTTATGATTATTATGGTGTGGAAACCATTAGGCAAGTATTATGGTTTCAATGTTATGTTTCTCTTTTTTTAGGTGTTTTGAGGGGGAAAATGAATTTAGCTTGTATTGATTCTAGCTTATACATGATTTGAAAATGAATAAGAATGGATTCTTTGCTCTGGATAAGATATTGGAATTCAATGTTAGTTCCATATTCTAGTGGTCGTTTCGCCCGGGTTAAACGCACAATTTGATTTTTCATATCTGATACTGTTTGAGTTGAATTCATGAGTTGAAAATTGGTAATGAGCAGGGAAGCATGGTTTGCAGGAAGCAATTAACAGACAGTGCCCAGGTGTCCTAAAGAACCATATCAGTGTGATTATATTTTATGCCATTTTGTGTCACTAGTAATATATTCCTCTTGTCTCCAACTGCAACATTTCTATTACATATTATAATGTGGAGAGTATAGTAGCAGAACGATGCCAAAGTTTAAATAAGGTACACTATACATGATCTAGCCTCATTTTACAAGAAAGAAATTTGGCTATACCTCACACACTTTCATATGATGTGTGAGGTATCATTACCGATTTATCAAATTCTAGCTGATTCTGGTTGTTTTACAACTTCGCTCTTGGCTTGACTTGTGTAGTTGAGTTAGATAAATCGATTTAATGGTAAAAATTCTTGGATAGATATATGAAATGATGTATTAGATGTTGCCTTTGTGTTTGTTATTTTGTGGTTAGGCAACTTATGAACTTAGATAGTTATTTTGGATATTTTAACGGTTTCAGATGAGTACCGTTGATTTTGGTTTTAGGGAAACCATATTCAGGTTTCATATGCATATTCAGATCAAATTCCAAGATACATTTTTTGGTCCATTCCTATTGTTTATATCTCATTAAATATATGTTTCTTCTATGGATTTTATGTTGCTTAAATGATCCATTTTTGAGTTGGACCTTAACAAATCTCACCTTTAGAAAGGCACATGATCCATTTTCTGTTTCTAATCACTGTGTATGTTAGGCTTTTTTTTATTGAGGTGTTTAAAATTGATTTTAGAATGGTTTCAGAGAGTTGTACTCTAAAACCATTTAGCTGGTAGAATGGTTTCAGAGAGTTATACTCTGAAACCATTTTGCTGGTAGAATGGTTTCAGGTAGTTGATGTTTAATTGTTGCTTCCTAAACCATTTTGCTGGTAGAATGGTTTCAAATGATTATATTCCAGTTACATCCTTAGTTTAGGCCATTTGGAGGAACTACAAAATTAACATCAGTTCATTTATCTTATCAATCAATTATGATTATCTTTTTTTGTAAAACTTATAGATTGTTGGAGATAATATGCAAGGTGCTATGTTTGGAGAGCTGCTAGATTGCCTCTTGAAACCTACAAACATCAAAGACAAAATATCAAGTATGTTAACTTCATTTTGTCATGGACAATGCTTCTTAATAATGCACTTCTTCTTAAAGTATGATTTATTTTTGACAATTTTGCGCAAAGAGATTGATATAGGTTGTTTTTACTTGTAGGCTTGATGCTACTTGCATCTCTTGGAAGCGAATACGTGGAAACTAGTGTTAAAACAATTTATATTGTTGGAGTTTGGCAAGAGAACAATGTTGTTGAAACTGAAAAGACCATTGAAGCTCTTAAAAGAGTTGCATAGTAAATTTAGAAAAATTCTCAGAATTGATGTTATTCTTGTTGTATAAAGGGTTAAATATGTTTTTGGTCCCTATAGTTTCGCAGAATTTCGTTTTTAGTCCCTGAAGATTTTTTTCATGCTTTTTAGTCCCTGAAGTTTTGTCAGTCAGTGTTTTTAGTCCTTACTTTTAATCAAACTCTTGTATACTTTCACATTTTTTAACGATTCTTTGTATTCATGTTTATAATATTATAAGAATATCTCTGAAAAAAATTTAGAATTTTTTAACGTAAGATGAATTATTTATGAATTTTTATGTGCAAAAAACTAAAAAATTCATATTTAATTCATCTCTTGTTAAAAAAATTTAAACTTTTGTAAAAGAGATTCATATAATATACTAAACATGACTGCAGAAAAATATTTAAAATTTCGAATGATATGCACGAGTTGATTGAAAAGTAGGAACTAAAAACACTGACTAACAAAACTTCAGGGACTAAAAAGTGTGAAAAAAATCTTCGGGGACTAAAAACGAAATTCTGCGAAACTATAGGGATCAAAAACATATTAAACCCTTGTATAAATTGTTGTAGACCTTTGGATGTATTTATATATTTTAAGTTATTTTATGTGTCATCTTGGGTAGAAATTGTAATATCACTACATGCATATATAAAAGAATTTAGACCTATATTTGTGTACTATCGATTAATGCAATTAGATTTCTAATGATTTTGCAATATCATTTTTCTGGTTTCAATATCATTCCCATAGTTTCTACTAGTTATGCAATTCACCAACTACTAGTTAATGAAACCATTTAACTATACTAATGTTTTCAGTGTAAAACATATTGAAACCATTTAGCTATACTAATGGTTTCAGTGTAAAGCATGTTGAAACCATTTACCTAGACTAATGGTTTCACTTATACAACATGACTAGCTACATATGATTGATGGAATAAATATACACATGACTAGCTACATATGATGGAAAGAAATACAAACTAAAATTGAAACCATTTAACAAGAGTAATGGTTTCAGTGTATCACTTACTGAAACCATTAGTCTTGATAAATGGTTTCAGTGTATAACTTGCTGAAACCATAAAACCATAATTATGGTTTCAGTGTACAAATCCATCGTAGGCTAATAATATTCAAAATCAAGGTTATAATATTGAAAATCATAAGTATGAAAACCAAAATCAAGAGTTATTTCCTTTCACCAATAGTGGCTAGAGGCACACAAAAGAAAAATTAAATTTCGAAAGTGGCGAGAGGTTTTTTCAAAATGGGTCTGCTTAATAGTTAATGTCGTTCAAATTCATTTATAATTAAGTTGAGAAAGATTAAAATGTGTTGGATTTGGAGAGAGGAGAAGTGTCTTCGAATCAACCCATGAACCTAAATTTCGGGAGAGAGGTGATGTGTTGGATTTAAATGCACGTCCTTCAAATGGGTTGATTCGAAGACCATCCTTATCTTTCTTATGTTGGGAGACCATCCTTAAGTAGATTTCAACTAATGGATGTTCCTAAACCTTTTATCAAAAGTGTATATGTAACTGAAACCATTTATCAAGCATAATGGTTTCAGTGTATAACTTACTGAAACCATTTAACAAGAGTAATGGTTTCAGTGTACAAATCCATCATGGGTTAATAATATTCAAAATCAAGGTTATAATATTGAAAATCATAAGTATGAAAACCAAAATCAAGAGTTATTTCCTTTCACCAAGAGTGGCTAGAGGCACACAAAAGAAAAATTAAATTTCGAAAGTGGCGAGAGATTTTTTCAAAATGGATCTGCTTAATAGTTAATGTCGTTCAAATTCATTTATAATTAAGTTGAGAAAGATTAAAATGTGTTGGATTCGAAGAGAGGAGAATTATCTTTGAATCAACCCATGAACCTAAACCTCGGAAGAGACGTGATGTGTTGGATTCAAATGCACGTCCTTCAAATGAGTTGATTCGAAGACCATCCTTATCTTTCTCATGTTGGGAGACAATCCTTAAGTATGTTTCAACTAATGGAATTTCTTGAACCTTTTATCAAAAGTGTATATGTAACTGAAACCATTTAACAAGACTAATGGTTTCAGTGTATAACTTACTGAAACCATTAGTCTTGATAAATGGTTTCAGTGTATAACTTGCTGAAACCATAAAACCATACTTATGGTTTCAGTGTACAAATTCATCATAGGCTAATAAAATTCAAAACCAAGGTTATAATATTGAAAAACATAAGTATGAAAATCAAAATCAAGAGTTATTTCCTTTCACGAAGAGTGGCTAGAGGCACACAAAAGAAAAATTAAATTTCGAAAGTGGCGAGAGGTTTTTTCAAAATGGGTATGCTTAATAGTTAATGTCGTTCAAATGCATTTATAATTAAGTTGAGAATAGTTAATGTCGTTAAAATGCATTTAGAATTAAGTTGAGAAAGATTAAAATGTGTTGGATTCGGAGAGAGGAGAAGTGTCTTCGAATCAACCCATGAACCTAAATTTCGGGAGAGGTGATGTGTTGGATTCAAATGCACGTCCTTCAAATGGGTTGATTCGAAGACCATCCTTAAATAGATTTCAACTAATGGAAGTTCCTGAACCTTTTATCAAAAGTGTATATGTAACTGAAACCATTTAACAAGACTAATGGTTTCAGTGTATAACTTACTGAAACCATTAGTCTTGATAAATGGTTTCAGTGTATAACTTGCTCAAACCATAAAACCATACTTATGGTTTCAGTGTACAAATCCATCATAGGCTAATAATATTCAAAACCAAGGTTATAATATTGAAAAACATAAGTATGAAAACCAAAATCAAGAGTTATTTCCTTTCACCAAGAGTGGCTAGAGTCACACAAAAGAAAAATTAAATTTCGAAAGTGGCGAGAGGTTTTTTCAAAATGGGTCTGCTTAATAGTTAATGTCGTTCAAATGCATTTATAATTAAATTTGAGAATAGTTAATGTCGTTCAAATGCATTTATAATTAAGTTGAGAAAGATTAAAATGTGTTGGATTCAGAGAGAGGAGAAGTGTCTTCGAATCAACCCATGACCCTAAATTTCGAGAGAGGTGATGTGTTGGATTCAAATGCACGTCCTTTAAATGGGTTGATTCAAAGACCATCCTTATCTTTCTTATGTTAGGAGACCATCCTTAAATAGATTTAAACTAATGGAAGTTCCTGAACCTTTTATCAAAAGTGTATATGTAACTGAAACCATTTAACAAGAGTAATAGTTTCAGTATATAACTTACTGAAACCATTAGTCTTGATAAATGGTTTCAGCGTATAACTTGCTGAAACCATAAAACCATACTTATGGTTTCAGTGTACAAATCATAACTTGCTCAAAAATTAAATTTCGAAAGTGACGAGAGGTTTTTTCAAAATGGTTTCAGTGTACAAATGCAAAAACACAATAGCACAAACCAACAATGATTATATAGTCATATTTTAATTTAAAATTACATACTAAAACATGTACTGTAATCATGGTTTTATTTATTACAATTAACATAAATCATCGGACGAAACCATTGGTCTTTTGTTTCATTACAAAATCATTAGATAATTACTTTACAATACAAATGCTCCACATTGTCTAGCACTTAGTTTTGTGTTGTTCCACACATTATTGTTACGATTTTTCCACAATAATCACATTAACATAGTCATCTTTCCTGCAACCATTTTGTTCTCCTTGCTGCACACATCCAAAATCACTTCTTTTATACTTTGAAAACCATAAAAACACAATATTGGTTTCAATAAACACATAAAACCATTTTACAATACAAATGGTTTCTGTGTATAACTCTCTGAAACCATTTAACTAGCATAATGGTTTCTAGAAATTTTAAAACCATAAAAACACAATATTGGTTTCAGTGTATAACTATCTGCAACCATTTAACCTGCATAATGGTTTCCAAGATTTTTATTAGGATTCAAGGAATTGTAAATTGTAAAACATGGCAACTATTCATATCAAGGTTTGAATTGCAAGAATATACTACAAGATAGGTTTGAATTGCAAATATGAAACCATTTAACTATACTAATGGTTTCAGTGTATAACATTTTGAAACCATTTAACTATATTGATGGTTTCAGTGACATACTCCAAAACCATTAGATGTATTTAATAGTTTTCTCTGCTCTGGAATGATTTCAGAGAGTTGTGTACTCCAAATCATTGCCTTTGTGGTTACTTAGTTCATATAAACTTTGTAATGATAGCCCTGTTGTGCAATTGTTGAGGAAATACAAAATCATAAATTGTTTTAGTTCGTTAGTTTTAATTGTTGAACCTCAGACACATTCCTCAAGTTAAGAAAGATAGTTGCACAATGAATTGCAATCTAGTAAAATGAAAATCAAACGAAAATGCTTAAAACAATACTCCTTAACCACTGTACTAAACTACTTAACTACCTAAAGAGTCCTTGTTCATTCTGGTATTTTGTTATACCGTCCACATTTATGTCAAACACATCAAATTTCTCAAAAAGAAAGCAAGCAAAGATGGCATATATAAGTTTTCTATTGAAATTCTTTTCTAACCTTCAATGGGGAAGATAGAATAGAAAGGATAACATGAAAGGTAATGCTTTTCAGGAAAGTTGTAATTCCTGAAAGAGAGTGCACATGACAAACAATGCATAAAGTTAGCAAATCTAAGCATGATAAAACATTTCTTCATCAACGTCTTCGACTTTATCCAATATCCAAAATGATGTTGGTTACTAAAACAAGAGCTGTGGCATGAAAGAAAACTATAGAAAATGAAGAAACAGAGATCCTGATTAGTGTTATTATAGTTTAACATAGAGACCAGATGGAAAATATGGAATTAATAGTTTCAACAACGAACCATGTATATAATGTAGCCTACTAAAAAAATGACAACGTATTAAGGCCATTTATAAATCACCCTAAGTTCTAGAGAACAATTTTTTCTTCTAAATCTAAACAAAGTCAAGGCCATTTATTAATCAGTGGCAGCTGATATCAAAAGTTAGGCATGCTAACATGAAAAAAAATGAATATACATCAAACTATTACAATATTCTGCCATGACATGTACAAAAATTTAACAAACCTTCCACGGAGCAAGCAAATCCCACCTGGCCGAAAGCCTGTGGCACATACTACTGCTTCTGTATCATCGCCAATAGCTTCAGCTAGCTTATCAGAACCCTCTGTAACATCAACTTTAACTTGCATATGAACTCACTCATATACTCAAAATTATAAATCATGTCATTCACATACAATGATGCACACATATTTGTTTGGATTGGTTTATTTGAGCTCATCTACTAGTATAACTATTTGTGAGACTATTTGAGATAGATTACGGAAAAGCTTATGACATGCATATAAACTGTTTTCAGCTAAGTGTATGTTTGGTTCCACTTCTAGAGTGGTCACAATTAATTCTAGACGTGTAGTGTAGAATCGATTCTAACTTGTTTGGTTTCTCAAAAATAGCATTGATTCTACTTTAAGGTGGGAATTGTAGCTTATGATTCTAGAATTGATTTTTACACTCAAATTTTATCTTCACTTTATCTTCAACTCAATTCTACGGAATCAGTTCTGCCAAAATCAATTTTTCTCACAATATAACCGAACATACACTTATTTTCATAACCTCTAAAGGATATCTAATATAAACAAAACAACTTATAGTATGAAAACAGATTGACTTTATTTTAATTGATGTTATGGAAATAGCTTATGTATACTATAAGTGCGCTTATGCTATAGGCACTTAATTAAGTTTATCCAAACAGGGAAAATTGCTTATTAATCAAATCACTAAAAGACACCCGATCAATCACAATCAAACTAAGTTAACTTCCTTATAAATTAGATTAACCTTAAATTGGAGTACTTTGCAAGATAATGGGAAATAGAACTTACAAATTGAAGAGAAGGATTGGTAGAGGAAAATGAGGTCTTAGCCTTGTCCAAATCTCTAATCCCAGCCTTAACAGCAAAATCTTTTGCAAATAACTGTTCAACGATTCTTTTCCCAATGCTACCAATAGCACCGGTAACAAAAACTTTCTCTTCAAAATCAAATCATCATCTACGACTACTTTCCCTGCAACTTGTTCAGTGATTTCACTTCCTTCCATCTAACAAAAAAGTTGTTATTAACAAAAAAAAAGCTTAACTAGTTTATGAGGGGAAAAAATAATGGAATTCACTCGATCGAATCGCATACCTAACTGATCACAATAACCAGACCCTCCACAATCACGTCGCCGTGCATTGGCCGGAGAAATCGCGCCGAATCGAACGAGAGAAAGTGAGAATCATGCCGGCGATAAGCTGCTGAACCTTCTCAGTGTGTCGCGATCGAATTCTGAGAGTGTGAGGTGAGTGTGGTGAGTGTGTGAGCAATTCAGAGAATAGAAGGCGAAGTGGAGAAGTGAGAGATGTGTCATCCTGTGTGACTCAGGTTCACAGAGTGACAACTTGAGATCATAACACGTGGCATAAAAAATTTCATGATCAAATGGCTGTAATTAACTTATGCACCATACATAAGAAAAGGTTTATGCATATTAACCCTTGCCCTTCAGCGGTGTACCGTACACGTCCACATAATATGTGTATCCAAGAATTCACTATAAAAAAAACTAATTTTAGTATCTATTTTACTTTTTGTTGAGTATGCCTCCTATAATACATGAAGAAGAGGGTGATATTGCTGTTATCTGAATCAAGATACTATTAGTATATAGTTTGTAACACTGAAACCATAATTCAATTATTCATGTATAGAAAGCAATTGTATTAACTTCTCCGGAGACGTACTCACCACTTGGAAAACTCCGTTGTTAAACTTCTCTATTCATTATTGTTTCCGTTCAGTAGTTATCACTCTTTTTTTTTTAATACTAATTTTTAGTTATTTTTTTATAAGAGTAAATTTTTAGTTATTACTCTTCTGTTACTGGTTGTTCCAACATTTTTTTTTTTGAGATCATTTTGAAACTCTAAAAACACCTAGTATTTATCCACCAAGACATTTTGCCCCTCTAACTTGTCACTTGTATTTTGTCGTCGTATGTTATTAATGTGGGTGATGTGAGTTTGTTCACAAATTCATCTTTTTTAATTTTTAGCTATTTTGATTTGTATTGTTCGATATATTATATCAATTTGAATGAATATCGTTTTTAGTAATAAAAAAAAACCTATTATTTCTTATAAAATATTTTAAAAACAGATTATAAGTAAATAAAAAATAAATTAAATACTATACTATGTACTTTATATCTTAAATTGAAACTACACACACACATTTAAAGCCTTCTATAACATTGAGAAGTTTAGTTATATTTCCTCCCAAGGAATCTAACCAAACGTATATCTGAAAGGGGATCGTGCGAGCAAAAGCATAACAAAACCAAAATTGAGATTAAACAAAGAACAGAACATATAACATAAGAGTGTGTTTTTTTGGCTGAGGAAACAAAGCTCTGAATATTATTGGCTATGGCTTCCTCCACCAAATCACTTGTTCTTTTTCTTTTCATTCAATTTTGCTTCTCAATTTTACCCTCATCATTCGCTCAATCCCCTACCCCTGGGTATCAATTTCATATTCCCTAAACCCTAATTTCATAATCACTTTTTCGATTGCATCGTTTAATTCCCTTTTATTCTAACCTATATCGTAACTTCTGCAGGTCTTCTGATGGTTACACTATTTATGGTCGAGTCAAGATCCCTAGTAAGTTCTTACCTTTCATCATCACACAATTATTGTTTGATGTGAATTTCAATCATAATTTCGATTAATAATAGTATTCAACTTCGATCTGTAAATGAAACTTAATTAATTTAATACATGATAATGGCATAAAGATTGATTTTTTTTGCATCCTTCATGGGATTGTTAATGGTACTTTGATAATTAGTTTGAAATTTATGCTAAGTTATATATTGATTTTTAATATTTAGAATTTTAGACCAAAACAATATATTTGGAATGTTAGAATAGTAGTTAATCATGCTTTAAAGCACCGTTTGATCTATATGCCTTATGCACTGTTTTTTTGTCAAGTGGTCCGGTGGCTAGAAATTCACCCATTGATGCGAATAAGTGGGAAATCCCGGGTTCGAACCCCTACGTATATAATGTGATGTCCCTGCCAATTGAGCTATGCTCACGTGGACGTTCACTGTTTTGTTTCTATGCTCAATATGTCAACAAACTAAGAGTATGTTTGGTTTCTATGCTCAATATGTCAACAAACTTTGGTGTCATGTTATTTCAATTTGTTAAAAATTTATATAGGAAGCGGTGTCTCTATTCTCTCGTCCTTGATCAGGTTTATCTGGTGGTGTTCGATTTGTCAAGTTTAGCAAGGTTAGGGGGAGTTAATGATTAGTTATCCTGAGGAGTTAAAATGTCAAAATATAATAGTTTATTACCCATAGGTCCATAATGTTTACTGTGCGTGTTGCACGTCTATTATCTGTGACAATACATAGATTTGCTATAAATATCAGTTGTATAATGGTATCGCTGCATCATTTTGGCAGGTTATGGAACAAAAGAATTCAGCCTTCCAGCAAAAGTTTCAAATGTCAAAGTGATACTTAATGGTGGTCAAAGAGTTTCTTTTCTGAGGCCTGATGGATATTTCTCATTGTATCCTTTAATTTACAATTACAACTTCATTTCAACTTCCTTTCGATTTGCATGATGACTTTTTTGGGATATTAAGCCCTGTTTAATTCTATATTTGCTTATCTTCATGTTCTTGCTTTTGAGTGAGAAGTTATAGTTGATTATAGCAAATCATTGTTAAAGAAACGATCAAGTTCCTTAACGTGTATGCTTTAAGCCACAATGTGCCTGCAGGGACTCATTTAATTGAAGTGGCTGCAAAAGGCTATTTCTTTTCTCCAGTGGGTACTCAATTTGGAAATTACATCTATAACTTTCCCCTAATATTTTTGCGTACCCATGTGTGCTCATGTATTGAATTATTTTGTTCATTAAAAATAGGTACGAGTTGATGTTAGTGCCAGAAACCCTGGCAAAATTCAGGCCGCTTTGACCGAAAATAGGAGGGGGCTCACTGAGTTTGTCTTAGAGCCATTAAAGGAGGAACAATATTATGAGGTTGGTTTAGACTACAAGTTTCCTCTTTCGTGCTCCCTTCCACGTTCCTTAAGATTATTATCTGAATGTCTGCCTGCTGTTATTTTGTTTTGCTATAGATTAGGGAGCCATTCTCTATTATGTCCATTGTGAAGAGTCCAATGGGTCTGATGATGGGATTTATGCTGATTGTTGTCTTCCTAATGCCCAAATTGATGGAGAACATGGGTATGCCTTCTAAAGTTTATACATGAACTTTGCTTTCCTTTCAAGTTTATCTCATTTGCATGTTTGTGTGACTGTACTTGCTTTGAAAGAATGAACTGGTTACTTATTTCCTTCGGTAGATTCCTTTGGTAGAATGTTATTAGACTAGTCTTATCCCATAGTAGCAGTTTATGTTTCGAAGCATACATCAAAATGTTTGTTTTAGTTACACACCTTCAGAAGTATGCAATACATACACATACAATCTAGACTCTAAAGTTTCTCTATTTGTGTGTGCTTTCTTGTTGTTTCATATTATTGTGTGACGAAATGACACCCATCATCTATGAAACAATCTGAATGACCATTGTTTTGTATTGTATAGACCTATAATGCACATTATTGTAGACCTCTTTGCATAATTTGTGCTCATAACTTCACTGTATTTGTGGTGCAACAGATCCAGAAGAAATGAAACGCGCTCAAGAAGAAATGAGAAATCAAGGAGTTCCATCTTTAGCAAGCTTGTTACCCGGTGCTGCAAGAAACTAGTAGATGAACAAGTAATGATGAGAACCGGTGAGCACATTGGTTTTCCTGAGCAGGAGCTGAAGACATATTCCGTATCAAGATTAGAGAATTTTGTTATAACAAACTGGTGCTTAGAGAAATATTTGATTATCCATGTTATGGAATTGTTGAATTTGAAATTTCTATAGGGATGTGTTAGCATGTTTAATGTAAACAGACACGAATAGGCTTCCATGTAACTGTCCTCACTTTCTTCAATGTTGATAACCATAGACTGCCAATATGGATAAAATGTATTGGATTACTTGCAGAAACCGTTTACTTTTTACATTTTGTCCTCATGCTAAAAAATGTACTCCCTCCGTCTCAAAATAACTGACCTAGTTGACCACTGTCATGTTTGCCAATGTTCAACTTTAATTGTTAATATTTTAAATTATATTTTGTAAAAAATTATAAAAATTATATATTTTGAAAATACTCATCGAGACAAATCAAACATCTCATATGCTAATATTTGCATATATATATTAGTAGAAAAACATAGTCAAAGTAAGATCATATGAATAGTACTCAAAGTCAAAAATAGGTCAATTATTTTGGGACGGAGGGAGTACTATTTGTTTTATGGTATGTTTTGGCTTGCATTGCTCCTGTTATATTTTAGCACTTGAATGAGAAGGTAAGAGTCTTTTTTAGATCCCAAATTCAAATGTAGTCTTGAATATGGAGATGTGTTAAAAAAAATTTGAGAAAAAGTTTTGCCACCCATTTTAGATACCCGGCTAAATAATACTCAAGTATAGCTTTTATGGCAAAGATTTTTTCGTCCAAAAGTAATTTTTTAATAAAGATGAATCTGCAAATAAACTCACAATACATAAGTTAGCAGCATAAAATAGCCTACCCAACCTATAAATAATGTGACAAAATCAAAGAGATTAGAACACCATTGTCTTTGGATTTGCATGGTTGATGTCATAGTTAAACACCATAATAAAAACATGTAAATTAATCTAAATCAAACAAACACCAAAATAAAAACATGTAATTAAACGAACGCCGCAATGTGAAACGGAAAAATTATATTAAAAAAACACGAAAAGAAAAACCTAATCTATATAAAAACCGTTAATTTGTATTTTTTTTCATCACCAGTATCTGGCTCACTAGATCATCTAATCTGATTTGGATGTCAGTTCAAGTATCAAATGTTTTCAACTCCCTCTCAATCGCACTTGCGAGAATCAACTGTGGTCCAACTAACGATTGATCGGTGGGAATAATTGTTGACCAAATTTTAGTTATCTCACGGCTAAACTCTAAATTAAAAGGACTCTTCAATAGATATCTTGTAAAAGCTACACATTGGTACTGTATTTAGCAAAAACAGTGGGTGCGATAAGTAAGAACACAGTCGATAATCGTAGCCTCATATTCAGAGTTGAAGACTACCAACAAACACCCTCTGCTTCAGGATCAACTCACTCAACTTCAATGTTGATAACGCAATCATAACAACCGAAAAACAGAAACAGAGGAGTGCAAAAAACCAATGGGTACTCTTACCCTATCTCTTCTCAAATCCTACACACCCTTTTCCTCCATACTTTTCTCCCACTCACCTCGAGCCGCTTTCCCCCGCGCCGCCATCTTCAGAAAAAACAACCTCCCTTCTTTTCGCGCCGTTTCATCATCCTCTCAGCCGGTAACGGCCGAGAAGAATTGCAACAACAGTGAAAATTTCCGTTCAAAGAGTTCATCACCTGAGATATGGCTTCATAACACAATGAGTAAAAAGAAAGAGCTTTTTAAACCCAAAATTGAATCGAAAGTTGGAATGTATGTTTGTGGAGTTACTGCTTATGATCTTAGCCATATTGGTCATGCTCGTGTTTACGTTAATTTCGATCTTCTTTATAGGTTCTTCTCTTTACTTGAGAATACCCTAATAAAAAAAATTGTTTTTTTTAAAGCTTTCTTTTGGTTTTGGTACTAATCAGTTTTTTTGCTTGGTTTGATAATTAGGCAGATATTTTAAGCACTTGGGATTTGAAGTTTGTTATGTTCGTAATTTTACTGATGTAGATGACAAGGTCAGTGTCTTTTTGATTCGCCGGTTTGAATTGTCTTATTTGAGCTTATCATCTGAGAATGTTTGAGATAGCTTATGGAAACTACTTAAGATGTGTCGATAACCTCTCTAGGATAGCTTATAAAAATAACCTATAGGTTATTTGGAAAAAAATTGATTCTTTTGTTATAGAAATAGATTGTACATAAGCACTTATATGACAAGCCTTTAATTAAGTTGTTTATCTGTTATAAAAAAAATAAGTTGTTTATCTAAATAGGCCGTATGCTTACTTGCAACGACTTTGGTTTTAAAAACCCTTGTTGATGTTTGTTTTTGATCTTATATAAATATGCATCATTGAGCATTTACCTTTGTAGTTTAGTAAAAGTCTTCAACTTATTACTAGGCATCTGTTTTAATAAGTTCTTTTAACTATGGTTTGATTAGGTTAAGCTTTTCACTTGTTGAAAATATTAATTGAAACACAGTTGAAGAAACTAAAACCTTCAAAATTCAAGTTTTGGAATTAGCTACTTAATGTTGCTTTACATTGAGTGGAAGAGGAAAAATGAGGTTCTAGGGGAATCCTCGAGGGTTCAAGTTAATTATGCATCTGAATTATGTCTGTGCGGAAATGAGCTTAATACCTCTCACAATCTATATATCCTTGTCTCTTAACTATTCGGTCTGTTATTCTATAAGTAGTACTTTTAATCACGTTAGAGTTTCGACCATAACAATTTTTGTGAGTTTTGATTATATCCCTTTATTGCAAGTTCAAAGTACCCACTACATTTAAATTGCTATTACAGGATCTTAGTCTGCAATTTTCAAATTATGTAGATAATTGCTAGATCAACGGAGTTAGGAGAAGATCCAATTAGTTTGAGTCGACGCTATTGTGAAGAGTTCTGTCAAGACATGGTAACTCTTAATTGTTTGCCTCCTACCGAAGAACCAAAAGTCTCCGAGCACATGCCGCAAATCATTGATATGATTGAGAAGGTATCACTGTCGTTCATTTTACTATGGCATTAAAATGAACCATAAGAAGATCGATAAATTCCATAATGTTGTTTTGTATTCATTTCTAAGAAAGCTTACATGGATATGCTATTTGTAATTTGGTATATGAAGTTATTCTCATCATAGTGTAGTATCAAGCTCTCTTTTATTAATAAGATTCAGAAAATACAGTATTGATTCATTGTTAATCAGTTAAATACTTGTTGACAGATTGTTAATAATGGGTATGCGTACAATGTTGATGGGGATGTATACTTTAATGTAGAAAAATTTCCAGAATATGGGAAATTATCTAGTCGAGGTCTAGAAGATAATCGAGCTGGTGAGAGGGTTGCTGTTGATACAAGGAAGAAAAATCCTGCTGATTTTGCTCTATGGAAGGTATAACAAATTGTTTATAGATAGTAGTAATGCAGACATGTTGCATATGTCAACCTCATTATATATTTCAAAACAAATGGATGGTTATAAAATCCTAATTTGGTTTGAAACTCATCTATTGTGGATTTTCAATGCTGTTCTGCAGTCTACAAAGCCAGGGGAGCCATTTTGGGAAAGTCCCTGGGGTCCTGGAAGACCTGGGTGGCATATTGAATGCAGTGCTATGAGTGCAACTTATCTTGGTTACTCTTTTGACATCCACGGTGGAGGGATTGACCTTGTATTTCCTCACCATGAAAATGAAATTGCTCAGAGTTGTGCGGCTTGTAGTAAAAGTGATATTAGTGTCTGGATGCACAATGGTTTTGTCAACATCGACTCTGTGAAGATGTCTAAATCTCTGGGGAACTTTTTCACAATACGGCAGGTGACACAGTTCTCATAGTTTAGACTTATTTTTGTTTAAGTTTATTGTATAATATCTTTCATGAGGACCCAAAGTTCCCATTTGTTGTTGGCTATCACTCAAAAGGGTTAAGTTCTTATTCCACACACCTGTCATGTTAACAGGTTGTAGATGTTTACCATCCACTGGCTTTGAGATATTTTTTGATGAGTGCCCATTATAGATCTCCTATGAACTACTCTAATATACACCTTGAAAGTGCTTCAGACCGTGTTTATTATATATATGAGGTACTGCTTTATTTGGCTACAAACTGCCTTCTTCCCCTTGTTGTGTTGCTTTGTTGATGCAGTTGGCAAGCATAATTTTTTCATGCACTTGTTCATTATATTATATATGTTGTGTATTGATATTTATGTTTGTTTGCAGACATTACATGAATGTGAAAACTTGCTGAACCAGCATGATCAGACAGTTAAGAAGGACTCTGTCCCATCAGATACTTTGAGTATTATCGATAACCTCTATGATGTTTTTCTGACCTCAATGTCAGATGATCTTCACACTCCGGTTGTATTGGCCGGACTGTCTGATCCACTTAAATTAATTAACGACTTGCTGCATACTCGCAAGGTATTGTATTTTCTCTCGTGTGTAAAGATATGGGGCTAAATGTTCTAATTTGAAATTGTGTCTATTTCTCTTAGTAAACTGTCATGGAAATAAGTATGTTAAGATGGCTAAATGATCGCACATGCATCAAGACATAATAGGATTTAGAAATTTTATGGGAGAGATTGACCAAATGGAGGATAGTCCAATGGTCAGAGGTAGATCAAGAAAAGTTATTGGTCAACTCAGTAAGAGGAATTTAGAAGTAAATGTTCTGTCTCTAAACTTGTTACATGATGGTAAATATGGTGGTGTCTAATCCATGCAGCCAAGATTTTAAATCGTGGTTGTGATCCTTGATATTGTAGAAGAGAGTTCCAGTCAAATGCGACCATGGCCTCAATTGAAGTTGTGTTGGGGAAACAAAAAACCTTGATTTATTATTATGAGATATTTTCATATCTGCTAACAGTTCAAGTAGATCTATATATTTCAAAAAAAATTACTTGCTAATTGTTATATATTCCAATGACCCAAGCATAGCAAAGGTTAAACTAAAGGGTATTTTGTGGACTCTTGGTGGTTTTGCAGCTAATCTTGTACAACATGAATACTACTTTTCAGACCTCGAGTGGTAGAAATGCAACTTTAAAACTGTTATCCTGTGGATGGTGAATGCTTGTTATTTGTTATCAGAAACACAAAATATCAAATTAATGATGTTTATAACATTGCTAAGTTCATAATCCTTGCAGGGGAAAAAACAACAATTTCGAATAGAATCACTTGCAGCGTTGAAGAAAAGAATTGGTGATGTACTTACTGTTTTAGGACTTATGCCTTCGAGTTACTTTGAGGTATGAGTATATGAAATACGTTTGAAGTGATTGGTTTCTTTCACTTTTACAATTATTGGCATTTGATGTCCATTAGTTTTATATGCGTGTGATATAGCTCATATTGTTGTGCCAAATGCCTTATGTTTACTGTAATATGTAATCAATGTCATGCTGCAGGTTTTGCAGCAGCTTAAGGAAAAAGCTCTTAAGCGTGCAAACTTGACAGAAGAAGAAATCTTGAAGAAGATTGAAGAACGAGATGATGCTAGAATACAAAAGGAGTATGCCAAATCTGATGCCATAAGGAAAGATTTGGCTGTTGCTGGTATTGCTCTTATGGATAGTCCAAATGGCACAGCTTGGAGGCCTACCATTCCTCTTCCACTTCAAGAGCAGCTCTAGTCAAAATAAGCATCAGTTGTCCATCATTTGCAAAGCAAAATCAAGAGGTGGAAGTCACAATGCTAGTATAAGGAGACGACTCTTCCTTAATCATTGATGCCTTAAAGATGTGAGTTACAATTTTTGTATCGATAAAAAATGTCACAAGGTTAGTATTGGTTTGGTGGTCACTATTGAATTAATTAATTTTTTGTAACCTATGAGGCCTTTGTGTAGAATATTCATAATTAAGTACAATGAAATAACAAATTAGTATTTGAAAGTAAAGATTGTTAAACGATTTAGTTCCTCTGTCATCCAACAGGATAAGAAATTCTAAGTTGGCATGTTGTTTAGTGCAGGCTTAGTTTGTTTAGGTCTTTCGCTGTCACTAATTTGCTACCATGAGTATGTGCATGTTCAATCAGGAAAACAACTGTGAATATGGAGATGTGTCTGTACAACTCCAGCAGCATGACAAGAAACCGGTGATTCCTGTCTCCACAGTTCGACCAACATCTCTCTCTCGCCTGTGTAGCACTCTAACAAACTCATTTGAACAGAGATTTCCATCCCCATTTGTGTCAAACAAATGGAACACAATCTTCACCACATTGTTAGAGAGAGATAAACCACAAACCTGTAACAAAAAAGAGATTTTATTCTATCTGATGACATATTTTATAAAACTGATAAAGAAAACAGAAAAATGACATACACTTGATGCAGCTCGTTGAAAATCATCTCTTGTTAAAAGGCCATTTACTTTTGCAAAGCTGAAAAGAGCCAATGAAAGTGGTACTAATTTTTTTCGCAGTTCGGCAAAATTCTTGAACTCCTCAATTGTGATGCGTACGTTATTGAACCGTGCATCATCGTTCATTTCATCAACCCTTTCAAGTAACTTGTTCAGATGACTCACATCTGCAGAAGCAACTATGGAGTGTGCAAAATCCTTGGCTGATATGGTTTTTTGAGATTTGAAGTCATAATGAACAAACTCCAGCCTCAAAATCTACACATAATACTGTAATTAGTTGGCATTCATAATAACTTCAAAGGTAACTAAAAGAAACAATATTTCTTAAACTTTTGCGATTTAGTCAACAAAGTCGTATATTTAGGATAGAGGTAGTATGACTTATAAGGAGAAGAAATAAGTAAAGACATACTTCATCATGCAAATCACTTATAAACTTAACAAATTTATCATGTTTGAGCCGTCCTTTTCCGTCTTTACCAAATAAATATTCCACCATCCTTCCATTTTCTATTGAAGCATCCGTCAGTCGTTCATCCCTTCGGCGAACACTGTGCCTGCTATGAGATCGAATTGATGTCACCACTCTTTTGAATTCTTCTTTATCTATCTCCCTAAAGATAGACAAAACTAATTAAACATAAATCCAATTCAATATGTTGAGAGAAGTACAATGCATGTCTCTTTGAATTTGATGTCATAATAACAGTAATAGCAATGTAATGATGTCCAACAGAACTAGTAATATTAGAGTGCATCACATAGTTTAAAATGTAAAAATGCATAACTTATACTCCACCAGAAATAAATAATAAAAAATCACAATATGCAACATTAGGCTACTTACATATCATAAATTAGATCTACCAATTGATGCTAAACATTCAAATAAGGCAGCATGAGTACAACTAACCCGTCATTATCCATGTCAAACATTTTAAACACTGCAGAAAAACTTGATTCTGGAATGCTAAGCAGTGTTACCAAGAATAGATACCTGTTGCAGTTAAAATAGGGGCATTGTTAAGAATATAAATAGTTTAAAACCTTGTCCTCTATTAAAAATACTCTTCACAAATGTTCCATAATAATAGAAAATTCAGACAACTCACTCTCTGAAAGATATAAGGCCGTCACCATTTACATCGAAAAGCATAAAAAAATCTGAAGGAGGACAGAACAAGTGGCCAGGACTTCTTTCGCCTTTCAAGTGTCCTTCTCTAAGAAGGTTTGATTCAGATGGAGGGAAAACAGGAACTACTGCGCGCATTAAATCTGCCGGAGTCATAAGAGGTTCTGATGTACGACAAGATGCAAAGTATTCAAAAACCTTAATGCAAAAGAGCAGAAAATGTTAATGTACAGATCAGATCATTCTTAAGAAATGATTTTTCAATTTTCACCATTAATAATCCTAATGTGACTTAAGTTTAAGTTCATTAAGAAGAATTAGTGAACACATCGAAAATGATCATTGCATTGCTTGAATTATTAAAATATAGCCAAAAATTAACTATGTACTTTACCTTGATACAGAATTAGTTTTATACAACAAGTCAAGTCACCACCTTATTTAATGTAACATAGAATTTAGTGATATCTATGTTTTAGTGTAAATTAGTTTTACACAAACAATTTATACCGACATTCAATAAAAAGCCACTACTTTGCTTATATACGATACA
This sequence comes from Trifolium subterraneum, assembly GCA_951799995.1. Taxonomy (NCBI): domain Eukaryota; kingdom Viridiplantae; phylum Streptophyta; class Magnoliopsida; order Fabales; family Fabaceae; genus Trifolium; species Trifolium subterraneum. Next base: position 50,298,429 of record OX637468.1, on the reverse strand, counting down.
ACTTTTATATCTACATTTATAAATTCACTCATAGTGTGATAGATAAAACGAAGCACTCCAATTAGATTTCAGTGTATAATTAATTTCGTAGTATAGAGAATAAATACCTTTTCAGGTGGACTATGCAACCGTATGCGCTTCTCATAGTTGAAGAAAACCTTACTTCTATAGGCATCTGCAACAAAACATTAATTATTTAGTGAGATAAAATCATTAATGGTTAAATTTAGTAAATCATGTTAAATAAATACATTACTTGCCTCCAAAAAGTAGGTTATTGTTGGTACTCTCAGGAAGTGATAATTTTCTAAAGGCGTTGTTTAAGAAAGCAGAGTCAAAGTGTGAATTATTTTTGGAGACGTAATACAAAAGAGCAAGAGCAGAACCAAGAACAACGGCCGAAACCAACTTTGGATATCGAGGTGGGTTGGTATTTGGTAACGATGGTGCAAAGGAAGAAGATTGTGTGGCCGAAGTTCGGAAGCGTTGAATGAAGGAGGATCGACGGAGAGTAGAAAATAAAGACATTGTAATGACAATGGCATGCTCTAGTTTCAAAGGTGAAATGAAATTAACTAACTAAGAAGAACATAGAAACTTGAAAGATGTTTTACTTTTGTTTGGTGTTATGATTCTTCTTTTGCAAAGTATAGGTAAAGGGAGCAAGGCAAGTATCAAAACTATATCTCTACTTTTCGTGTGATTTACAATTTTCTTTGAAACAAAAATTTGATTATCAATTTCAATCGTAAGTAATTAATTATACACGTATTAAGAATACTGATTAGTTTCATTATGCAAAAGATAATTATATTTCTCAAATTATCGTTTAATTTTATATATGAACTTGTTTTGTTGAAGAGTATTTTGAAAATTAACATTTTTTTTTTTGGTCAAGTAGCCTAGCGGTTTGAAATTCCACCCTTAAAGTGGATAAGTGGGATGACCCGGGTTCGAACCCCGGTCCCCTGCATATATAATGCGGTGTCCAACCAATTAACATTAGGTATGGTCTAGTTGATTTTACTTATTATGGAGTATGGACCATCAAATGTATTCATTTTTAGCTTTATAAGGGAGTTGATTTTGAAGTAGATATTCATGTATTAAAACTGTTAAATTTTTTAAAAAATAACAGTCCGCTACTTAAGTAGCATTTGACCGTGTTTTTGCATGATATAGCATTTTCCAAATTATTTTTTTAATAAATTTAAAAAGCCATTGTTTGTAGTGATATCAATAAAGTTCTCTCCTCTCCTAAGTTCTAATCCTAGCCGTCACATTTTTTTTTCTTCTTAGGCTCTGTTTGGTAAAAATAGCTTATAGCTGATAGCTTATAGCTTATAGCTTATAGCTGATAAGCTAATTGAAGTGTTTGGTAAAATTAGTGGTTCAATAGCTTATAGATGTAAAATGACGTAAAAGGACATTATTAATTAATAATAAAATCGGATTTTAGTTAAAATAATAAGGTTAAAATTGGAAGAAAAAACAAAAAGCTATAAGCTAATTGAAATAGCGTTTGAAAATAAGCTATAAGCTAGTCAAAATAAGCTATAAGCTCGTAACGAAAAGACTGTTACCAAACAGAGCTTTTAGCTTATAAGCTATAAGCTCGTTTTGGAGCCTTACCAAACAGAGCCTTAGTTTATCAGGTCAAATCTTGACCTAAAATCACCCCTCCAAATTGTTTTTTCTTTATCATTATTAAATAAGTGTGATTTTTCACATATTTGTTAGGTTTTGTGTCTTTTGTTGTCTCGTCCTTGTGCGGTGTATTTTGTTGTGCCGTCTTTGTGCGATGTCTTTTGTTTTCCCGTCTTTGTGTGGTGTTCATTTGTTTCAGGTTGAAGGATTATATCCGATCAAGTGCAAATCGATCCAATGTCAACTTTTGTGTCATCATCACTACAGATCTGGAGGCATGGACAATCCAGACATTTCAATATAGTCATATTTGCAGGCTTATGTAATTTGTCATTTTATGCTATTAATATGGATGTTGTGAGTTTGTTTGCAGATTCATCCTTTTTGTTTTTAGCGAATTTGAATTTGTATTGCATCGATCTACTCTATCAATTTGAATGAATGAATATCCTTTCTTTTTAGTCAAAAAAATTAAAAAGTCAATTTTTATTTATATGGGTTTGCTACAATAGACCCATCTTATTTTATTATTTTATGAAGGTCCATTTTAGCAACATGCACTTTTTGTTTTGGACCAAAAAACCAATTTTTTTTATTTTTTGAATAAAGATATAAGTAAGGGGCAATTTTGTAATTTAGATTTAATTGTTATTATTTTTCTTTTAAAATCTTAGCATTTGATCGTCTTTTAGTTCTGTGACTGTTCTCTGCTTGTCTTGGTTAAATGCAAACCACTTTGTTCCATCTAATTCTCTTGGCCTTCACAATCTTTTTTTTTTTTTGAGCAGCAAAATGGATATTTATTAAAGCCCACCAAAACATAAGGCATGTTAAGGGGCAAAAACAACAGCAGCTAGATAAGTACAAACACAACACTAATAGAGAAAACCACAACTAAATAGCTCCAAGGCACTACACACTAAGGAAAACTAAAAATAAAGTAACAGAACACATAAAAAAGAGGACTGAAATGACACTGCACGCACAGAGGGAGAAGAGAAAAACAACAGGACAAGAACACGAAGCACCACCTACAGGAGAAGGCTAGCGTTGCATACAATCTAGCGGACTCCAATTCCACTCATACAGTAAGCACGGGCCCGTCGCCATTCTCCCAATGAACCACTTCCAAGACAATAACTTGATCTGCTCCACCACCTCATCATGGGTCCGGTTTTGGTGCATAAGCCCAAAGCTTATGCACCGTCCATAAGCCCATATCATTGCTATCCACACCCCCACCATTGCTACACACACCCCCATACAACCTTCTAACTGTTTCAAACTTTTGTTCAGTAAGCCTCATCGTCACTAAGCGTCATCACCGTCATCGTCTTCCAACCTCGCCGTAACCGCCACCATCATCGTCTTCCAAATCTCTCCGTCTTCCAAATCTCACTATCAGAATCAAAAACAGCTTCCAAATCCATCACCATCGTTCGTTCATCATCAGCTTCCAACCATCACCATCAGCTTCCAACCTCGCCGTCGCCGTCGCCATTAACGCTCGCTTGTTCGCCGTCGTTCATCGTCAGTTCATCATAGTTCATCATCAAACAAACTCGTTAACTCTTTCATCTTCAGTCCGCTCACTCTTTCATCTTCAACCTTCGCTGTTCATCAACTTCGCCGTTGATCTCTCCTTACTAATTGAAGAACACTGAACGAATCAAATGGTGAAAAGAAAACAGGTTACACCTAAATTTTTATTTTGATTTTGATTTGAGAATTAGGTTTGAATGCTTGAATATTTTGATTATGATATGCTATTACATTTTGATTCTGATATGCTTGGATTCTGTTATTCTACTAGCATTATGATTTAGATTCTGATATGCATGGATTTTGTTTTTGATTTTGATTTAGCATTATGTTTTGTCTGAAACCATTAATCAGGTATTTTGGTTTCACATTATTCTTATATTCTACTTTGATTTTGTTTCTGATTTTGCATGCTTGAATATTTGAATGCTTGAATACTTTCATTGAAATGTATATTTCTGGATTTTGATTTTGAGTTTGAATCTCATATGGATGAATGTTGTTTTTGCCTGAAACCACTAATTCACCATTGATTTTGTTCACTGAATGTTGTTTCTGATTTTGAATGCTTGCTTGAATACTTTGATTGAAATGTATATTTCTGGATTTTGATTTTGAGTTTGAATCTCATATGGATGAATGTTGTTTTTGCCTGAAACCATTAAGCAAGTATTATGGTTTCAGTGTATATTTCACTTTTTTTAGATGTTTAGATTAATGGTGTGTTCAGCTTATTCAATTTTAAAACCATGTCAAACCCTTTTCTAGCTTGCTTATTTGACTTATTTTGTGCATTGTGTGAGGGATGGAAGAACACCATGAAAATATAGGCAGTCAATGTGTTCATAGAAGCTTTTAATGGCTCTGTTTCTGGTGTAGGCTTTGGTATAATAGCATCAAAGTTTTGTACGTTTATGGCTTCTAATATTCCCTTCCAACATTTGAACCAATACCATTAATCTTTTTTCAAAGTAACTTATAATTTAGTGCGGAGGAAGTAAGTTTCTCAACAATAACACCGATTTTGAACCAACAATTATTTGCATGAAATATACAAAAGTCAAGAAAGAAGGTAACATAAATTTTAATTTATACAGCTTAGTTTTTATGTTTGGCAGTATTAATTGAGACTATGAAGTGCTACCTGCAGAATACAGAGTCAGTCACATTCATTTCACTTTTTTTTTAAATCTTTCAAATATATAAGTGATAAAACAAACACATCATTGGATACTAGCTGGATAGAAAATGACATAGATAACTTGTTAGCAAGTGTTTAAGATTTTGATAATGTAATGTAACTCTCCATTTTATTTTACCAATACCTTCTTGGATGTGATTCCATTATAGTAAACTTAGTTTTTGCAGCAATACCAATATCTTCTTTTTGATGGAACCTGTCAATTTGTCTCATAATTTTGCAGCAATACTCATTATGATGCTTATTATTTTCTTGATTTTCATCTTTATTTTGTGATCATTATGATGCTTGTTGATCTATTTCTTTCTGTTACATATCCTCCTTTGATTATCTGATTCTTATGTTATGCATTTGCATTTTATTTTGGTTAACCAAGCTTTGATCAATTATCTCATAATTTAGATTCTGATATGCATGGATTTAGATTCTGATAATTTAGATTCTTGATTTGTTCTTAAAACTTGATTTCCATGCTTTAGATGTATAGTCCTGAATGTGAGAGAATTGTTGCTCTGTTTATTTCAGTAGTTTATACACTGAAACCATTACTCTTGGTAAATGGTTTCAGTGTATAACTTGCTGAAACCATAAAACGATACTTATGGTTTCAATGTAATGTTTGCATGCTTGAATATTTGAATGCTTGAATACTTTGATTGAAATGTATATTTCTGGATTTTGATTTTGAGTTTGAATCTCATATGGATGAATGTTGTTTTTGCCTGAAACCATTAAGCAAGTATTATGGTTTCAGTGTATAACTTGCTGAAACCATAAAACCATACTTATGGTTTCACTGTTATATTTCACTTTTTTTAGATGTTTTGGATGTACTAAATGGTTTGATTGCTAAGTTCAGATCAAGGATTAGGGAATAGCTCTTATCCAGTGCATTACCATCACAAATTCACAATCATAGATATTTACTCTTAGATAGGTTTATGGAAGAAAATCGGATTTTGGAACGTTAAACCTGTTAGGCTTGGATTGAAGAAAACTTGATTTCCATGCTTTAGATGTATAGTCCTGAATGTGAGAGAATTGTTGCTCTGTTTATTTCAGTAGTTTATACACTGAAACCATTACTCTTGGTAAATGGTTTCAGTGTATAACTTGCTGAAACCATACAACGATACTTATGGTTTCAATGTAATGTTTCTGTTTTTTTTGTGTTTTGTATATCTTTTGTATACTTATGGGAAAAATGGTTTCAATCAATTCAGGTTGACTTGTCAGGACCAAGTTTCAGCCTTGGCCTATCACAATCCTCATCTTCGCGTAGTTCCCGACACCAAAAGGGAAAAATGCAAGATGCAAAGGCAACAGAAAATAGGCAGAGAAAAAGTGAAGAAAGTAGTTCAGATGAAGAAAACCAACATCGAAAGGGGGATAAATTGAAGAAACCAACAGAGCAAGAACATAGGATAAGACACAAGTGTAGTATCCCAAAAGTCTATGAAACTATGCAATCAATCCATAAAAAAGGAACAAAAGAGAGGATAATTGAAGTATTGCAAGAATCTGGGTTTGGAGGTATGTTGCACATCTGCAATTGGTCAAGAATCCACACATTCTTTGTGGATTGGGTCGTAAACAAGTTTGATAAAGCTAACATGTGCATCAGACTCTCTAATACAACAGTGCTTGAGTTGAAAGAAAACGATGTCCACCGTGTATACTCTCTCCCAATGGTTGGAAAAACAATAAACACTGCTCATTGCTCAGACGCGGCAATAAATAGGCTGAGGAGGGAATTAGGACTCAATGAGAATGGTTCTCAATATGTTAAGTTGCCTGAAATGGAGAGAGTGTTGAAGACTATTGAGGAGCCAATCACTTGGGTGAAAGGGGCAATATGTTTCATAATCCATAACTTATTGTGCCCTACTAACCATAGTGATGTGTATCTTCAATATGCGGATATATTGGAAGATCCAGCTGGGATTTCATCGTACAATTGGTGTGCACATGTTTTGAATTATATGAAAGAAGGACTGCAAAATCCAGGCGTTGCAAACCCGCTTGCAGACTTCCACTTCTTACTGGTAAAAATTCTAATCATTACTCTTGACTTTAGTGTTGATAAATTCTAATTCACTAATTTACACACTGAAACCATTAGTCTTGATAAATGGTTTCAGTGTATATGTGGTTTTGTAAGAAAGCATGTGCGGATGATATGCCATCAGAGGCCATAATGTGCCTCATATTTCATGTATAGGGGTGATTATATTCAAATAAGTCATGATCTAATAGTTCTTTCATTTGGTGTTTTACTGTATTGTAATGGTTCTCTGCGAGAAATTGTTCGAATTCTGATGGTGGTTTACATTAATCATAGGTTGCTGTCATGAGCTGGTTTCTAAGTCCTACATTGTATCATAGGTTATGGTTATGTCATGAGCTGCCATGTCTCCAAAAGCATATTACTTTAGAGTCTATGATACATGTTGGCAAAGCCCATTTGCTTCTAATGTGTAGTTGTATATATTGAATTCCTGCATGGTTCCTTCTTTTTAATCTAAATGTTAACTTAAATGTTATTTAGCTTCAACCTCCAAGTATGATTGGTTTCACTAACTTAAATGGTTTCTTGTAACAAATGGTTTAGTCTTGAAAATGGTTTCACTAATTTACACACTGAAACCATTAGTCTTGATAAATGGTTTCAGTGTATAACTTAGTGAAACCATAAAACCATACTTATGGTTTCAATATTATGATTTTATATGTTTAGGTGTTTTCTATAGTGAATGTGTTCTGTGTTTTGTTAAATGGTTTCAATAGTTTATACACCGAAACCATTAGTCTTGATAAATGGTTTCAATGTTATATATCTCTTAGGTGTATGTTTTGTTTTCCTGATATGTATGTTTTGTTTTTATTCTACAGATTAACTATTTGGATAAAATGGGGAAGAGAAGCCCATTTTTAACTGGTAAATACAAGCACCCATCACTTCGGGATTGGGATGTAAAGATGGCAAATCAAGACCTTCAAAAGGTTTATGATGTCATGGGTCTTGAACATGGTTTGACAGCTGGTGTCACACAGCTGAATACCACTCATGAACGGCCGTTTGTACTGTGTTTTGATCCTAATACATGCCCACTATCTGAGGTGAGAGAAACCATTAATATTGTGCATGAAACCATTATAATTAAATGTATTTGGTTGTTTACTTCTAAATTGAACAAGAATTGATTAAATTGTGCTCTGTAGACGAGTCTTTGCTTCTGCAAATTCATCTTGATCTACTTTCTCTAATAATAATTAAACTTATATGTGCTTTGTATATGTGTCTTTGCTTCTGAAAATTCATCTGGATCTGATTATGGTCTCTAATAACAATTGCAGGCAGAAATGCACCTCAAACATTGTAGGGCATGTATAGAAATCTACAGTACAAGCGCATACACGTTGGAACGAAGAATCTGTCAGGCAAAGGGGAAAACTTTGAGGTATAAATCTTCAGCAAACAAAAAAAAAGTGGTACAAGGAGAAGATGGACAAGCTTCACAAACACCACTTTCCGCAACACAAGAAACAATGATGAAGTTTCCCGAGTATTTTCATGACCCTAAAGCTACAGATGAAATGAAGGAAGACAAAAAGGAGGATGAGAAGAAGGATGATATTAATGAAGAGAAGAAGGATGAGAAGAAGGATGAGAAGAAGGATGGGAGAAAGGATGAGAAAATTGAGGAGAAGAACCATGAGAAGAAGGATGAGAAAGGCGATGAGAAGAAGGATGAGAGAAAGGATGAGAAGATGCATGCTAAGAAGACTGAGAAAGCGAATGAGGAAACCGAATACTTTTCAAGCAGTGAAGAAGAAGAATTTGATTCCAGCAAGTTGGATGACTTAGTAGCGGCAGCATCCAATCTTTCACCCACACAGGAAACGATCTTGAAGTATCCTCAATTTTTTAATGCGGGTGATGGTTCAACTAAAAGGTAATAAATGACTGTATATGCCGTATTTGTTTTAATCATTTGTGTGATAAGAATGAAGAAGATTCAATTCTGCTAAATTCTAATGTGAATGTATATGACGTATTTGAATTTACAAAACCCATCTATCGCGTATTTGTGTGATATGTATTAGTAATTTTAATGTTACTAAATTCTAATGTGGCCTGTTTCAGCAAAAAAGAACATCCAAAAACAAAGCCATCATCTAGACATAATCCGGTGGATGAGCAAAAGACACCGTCTAGAGATCATCCGGTGGACGAGCAGAGTTTAGAGTAAGAAGCAACCATGTTTATATATTTTGATGTCTGTTGATCTGTTATATAAGTCAAAGTAATAGTTATGTACTCTATTTGACAGGCCAACTCCCTTGCAAGTTGTGTTGCCGGATCAAGTAATAGACTTAAGTCAAGAGGTAACAATGAAGCGAAAAAGAAGCAGGAAGGATGACATCTTGGAGGATTTTACATACGTTGACCGTAGACGAGCAGTCAAAAAATCAAAGTACTTAACAAGTCCTTACGATGATGCTGTCTACGAGTCAACCGCAACTAAGTTGCAAAAAGATGTATCCACATATGCATGGAGCACTGCACTTGATAAGTAAGTGAAAATCATTTTAAAATATTGTCATTAGAATAGAAATGTTATAGTAACTTAAATTTCTTATATATAGGGACAAAATTCTTATATATAATTTTTTTCAATGATAATGTCTTTTGTAAACAATCAGATTGTAGTTCTTCCTAAGATTGTAGTTCTTTGTAATTGAAACAAATTAAATATAGACATGACTAGCTACATATGATAGAAACAAATTAAATATACACTGAAACCATTAATGCTGGTAAATGGTTTCAGTATATAACTTACTGAAACCATAAAAGCATACTTTTGGTTTCAATGTTATATTAACTATTTTTATAAGTGTTTTAATCTACGTTGATGTGTTTTATGTTTTTCTTATAGATGCTACATGAGAGTAATGCTTTGCTGAATCTATGTTGTTGTTGTTATTGTTGTTGGTTTCTGATTCTTCATTGACATGTTTCTAATTCACATGTTTGTAACTGAATTAAATTGCCGAGTACTGGTTGGTTGGTTTGTTCTATCAAAATATCTATCTTTTGTAATCCTTATATATCATTTAATTCAATTATATAGGGAAGAAACCCTTTACCACTCCGGATTTCATAAGTTTTCTCTTCTACGAAGTGATCTGTGGACCCTCAACAAGGATGAATGGGTCAATTGCTTTGTGGTAAACAGCTGGGTCAATTGCTTAAACTGGAATCAACGTGGACAAATGAAAAAGTTGGTTACCCGATATGTCAACCATGTATGCATTATATTCCATGAATATTAATAGTTTACTTACTTTTAAGTTTTTTTGAAATTGATTTTATGCATTTCATATAAACAGCAAAACTTAGAAAGACCTGGTGCACTGCAAATGGATCATGCAGCTGCATTCAAAAGCTTTATTGACAATCTTAAATGGTTCAAATATCTGGCTTGGAAGAGAATTGACCCCACCAAACTAGAATACGTAAGTCCTCCCCCGACTATTATTTCTGTATTTCTTTTTTAATAGAGTTGTATAAACATTTTTGGTTAGAATGCACGTCAATTCTGATTTAGTACAGAATTGGAAAGTTAATACTGAATTAGAATTAAGGTGCATTCTCCGAGAGCATTGCAATTGGTTATTGTGGAGTGGGAGATATCTGTTAAATGGAGTTCAAGAATTTGATATAGATCATTTATTGGTTTGTTAGAAGTGTATATATATAAGTGAGTTGGAATTTGGATTGTTGAATGTTTGCATATACATTTCTAGATGTACATATATGTACACTATCATACCAAAAAAGTGTGCCAGTTTCATCTATGCTGCATATGAATGCTTGTTTCGTTATCGTGATTTTAATCTGTTGTGCAAAGTTTGTTGAATGGTTTCACTGTCTTATGGTTAATTAGGTTTTACTCTTGTGTCTTTGTATCATAATTTGTGTTTGTCTGCTCACTTCTGTTCCTTTTTTATATGTGCTTTGAAACAGATAATGACACCAGCATTGATTGGTAATCCAGGGAGCCATTATGTCTGCTTTGTGGTTAATTTGAAAAGCCGCACCTTCCAATTCTTGAACAGCATTAATGGTGAGAGGTTCCTTGTGAAGTCAGGAGAACCGACCACATACAAGAAAATGTTCGATGTCTGGTTTAGGGAAGTCAAGGCATTTCTCATAGAATTGTATAAACTTTGGAATATAGCAATGCCTTTCGACTTCGCCCAATTTAAGTGGGAAGCTCCAAAAATGCCAAATCAACCAGACAAGGACAATTGCGGAGTTTTCTGCATGAAGTTCCTTGAAGAATGGGAAGGTGACATTAAAACCTTGCAGTCTTTCAAAAATTGGACCAAACTGAAAAAGCATGACAAAGTGGCAAAGCTAATGGATATGAGGATTGACATATGCTCCACTATTTTAACTCATTCCAGCAGTTCAAATGCAGAATATGTGCAAAATAAAGCAGCTACTTACTATGAACAATTGGCTCAAGAGTTAGCACATGCAACATGATGTCTTACTTAGTGTAACTAAGATGGATTTATGATACTTTTTGTTAATTGGAAGATTGTTGTGAATATTTAAGACAGTATAACTCTCTTCATTGTTGTGAATATTTAAGAGAGTATAGCTGTATTTTGCAGATATGCACTCAATTAATAGTGATAATTGTTTGTAGCATTCAAATTAATTGTATTTTCAAAGCATTGATTGAATTTTTATTAAATCTCATAATTAACAAATGTACACTGTTTGAACCTATCTAGATATAAAATTGGAAATTATAGACATAAAATTTTGCTATAACACCTAAAAAAAGAGAAATATAACATTGAAACCATACGTATGGTTTTATGGTTTCAGTAAGTTATATACTGAAACCATTTACCAATATTAATGGTTTCAGTGTCTATGCTGATAGCAAAACAGGCAGTTTTGGTTGAAAACCAGTGTAAAACGCTGCTATTTGTAGTGCACGTAATTGCTTCTATTTCCACTGGTGGAAATTCAGTGGAAAACGCTGCTATTTTGGTGAAAGGAAATAACTCTTGATTTGAGTTTTCATACTTATGTTTTTCAATATTATAACCTTGATTTTGAATATTATTAGCCCATGATGGAATTGTACACTGAAACCATTATGCTTGATAAATGGTTTCAGTAAGTTGTACACTGAAACCATTAGTCTTGTTAAATGGTTTCGGTTACTTATACACTTTTGATAAAAGGATCAGGAACTTCAATTAGTTGAAACCTCCTTAAGGATGCTCTCCAAACATGAGAAAGATAAGAAACCCATTTCAAGGACGTGCATTTGAATCCAACACATTGCCTCTCTTTCACAGTTTATTAAATAAATGTATTTTGATCAGGTCTTATTTGTGTGTGCAGGTGAATCAGCATGACATGAGAAAAGGGAGGAAGTTGAAGCAGAAAATCACGAAAATAAAGCCTCAGACACCTGCGCGACGCGCGATGCATTCCCACGCGCCGCGCAGGAAGCAGGGGAAAACCTCAGCAAGCAGGGGAAATCCTCTGATAGTTACGCGTCGCGCAGACCTTCCACGCGTCGCGCAGAATGAATTTTGAAAAGCCAGTGAAGCCTCGGACAACTGCGCGACGCGTGATACATTACCACGCGTCGCGCAGGAATATTCAGCAAACAGGGAAAATCCTCAGATAGTGACGCGACGCGCCGACATTTCCACGCGTCGCGCAGCATGAATTTTGAAAAGCCAGTATAGCCTCTGACATCTGCGCGTCGCGCCGAACTCACTGGCGCGTCGCGCAGGAAACTGGGTTTGCGTGTTTTAAGTGGGAAAACGCGAATTTTGAACACTTTTCCCCAAATTTTCCAAATTCTCTTCTTCTTTCTCACTTTAATCACGAACCCAACTCGCCCAAACATCCTTAAACTCACAAAAAGCTTCTTTCATCAGCAAATTCACTTCCAAAAACTTCATTTAACTTAACAATTCCATCACCCACACATCAAAAATCACCAAACTCCACAAAGTCTCAACCAAACCCCCAATCTCCTAAACCCTACATAAAAAGCCACGAATTTTCCCATACCCATCCACTTTCATCTTACCAATTCACAAAATGTTGAACAAATTAAGGGGGAAAACCAAGAAAACTGCTGATCCCTCTCAAGAGGAGCCGCAAAAGAGGAGGCTCACAAGAGCCATGTCCAAAGGAGGAGGCTCAAGTAGTAGGCAAGCACCACCATCACCACCTGCACCTCCACAAGAGCCAGAGCGAGAATTGACGTGGGGAGAAAGATTTGTTCAGATTAATCGAGGGTACGTGGCTCCGATCAGTGAAAGATTCTTCCGAGACGTCAACCGGGAAAGGTATCTCAAACTCAAACCTTTAAAAATTAATCAAGAAAAAGGTTTTAAGGATGGTTTGAGAGAGGTACCGGAAGTATTTGGTGAATTAGAGAGGAGGGGTTGGGTGCGTTTTAATGAATTGATGGAACGGGGTAAGGCGAAGGCAAATTTGGATATTGTGAGGGAGTTCTATGCTAATGCATTTCAGGGGGATGTGAATCGAAGGGTGTATGTGAGAGGAGTTTTAGTCGATTACTCGGGTGATGCAATTAATAGGTTGTTGAGGACGGTTAGAGTGCAAGAATGTGCTTATATGCCCCTCTCCGATACATGTTCAAGTATGCCGATTCGGGAGAGGAAGATAATCCGAAGTTTCGTGGGAAGGCCGTTGGCGCCGTGGTACAAGTATTACGGAGGATCGGCGCCAACCAAAATTCATATTCACCACTTTAACCCTATCGGCCGTGCTTGGGCCGAATGGGTGATACACAATTTGGCTCCGGTTGCAAATATCACAGAAATTCAGCTGCCAAACGCATTATTGGTGAAGTTGATCATGGACCATTCCGATATCGACTTGGGAGACGTGTTGAGCCTGGATATACGGAAGATAGCTAGGGTTGAGCGGCCTTCTGTCCGGTTAGGCCACTGTAACTTGATTTATGCGTTGTGTAAAGCACGTGGTGTGCCGGAGCTAGTGGAGGATGCGGAGATTCATCCGGTGGCCCCATTGACACTTAATACCTTCCGTACATTTCATTCTAATCCTGTACCGGCAGCTGAAAGAGAGCAGTTTGTGGAAGAGGTTGACCCCGATGAAGAGCATGAAGGTGACGATGAGGAAGATGTTGATGAGTTTTTGAATAATAATGCTAATATAAATGAAGAAGGAGGAGGACAAGAAGATGATGCGCTCATGGCTGAGATAGATGGTTTTGTGGGTGAACAAGAGATTCCGGCACAACACCATGAGGCACCTCAAGGTGGGTATCACTACACCCATCATGAGGATGACTTGGCACGCATGTTGCATGAGCTGGACTTATATAGATCGACTGGTGCCACCCATATCTACTACAACCAACAAGGGTCGTTGTATCAAGATGCAATGCGGTATAGGGAAGAACATCCCCCACCTTCGGATTACGAGTTGTATCCAACTCGTGGGGAATGGGAAGACTATGTCCACAATGACCAAGAGAGGTATGAAGGGATGATGCGAAGACGTAGTAGAGAATGGGAGCGAAGCTACCTTGCTCATAATCCTCCCACGGGCAACTTTCAACAGTCGGGATATGTGCCTCAAGGTGCGGAAGGACCATCTCATCGGTATGGTAATGCGCAAGAGAACCCAAACATGTTTTGCGACTATTCTGATTTTGGGTTTCGAAATGTTGAGACAAATCCGGATGTTTCTAATCCGTCAAGGACACCGCAATGAGGCTTGGTGAACTTGGGAGAGAATCCATAATAGAGCTGTATCCGATTTTAGATCAATATATTTCTGTAACATGAATTCTTCATTGACTTCTTGTTGACAATTTGGTTTGTAATTTTAATGGATTTTTACTTTGGTCTTATCTACTCTTCCTAGCCTTAAGTGAATCGAAACATTATTACTAGTGCTTGTTTTAGTGCAATTGAAATTTTACATAGCAATTGAGACTAGCTTCATCGATCTTGTTGGTTAATACAGTCCTCGTGGAGACGAACATTTCTTTACTACTTACGGAAGTCGTACACTTGCGATAAATATTCCATCAACACTTCTCCTCTCTCCGAGTCCAACACATTTTAATCTTTTTCAACTAAATTATAAATGAATTTGCACGACATTAACTATTAAGCAGACCCATTTTGAAAAAACCTCTTGCCACTTTCGAAATTTAATTTTTCTTTTGTGTGCCTCTAGCCACTCTCGGTGAAATGAAATAACTCTTGATTTTGGTTTTCATACTTATGATTTTCAATATTATAACCTTGCTTTTGACTATTATTAGCAGATGATGGATTTGTACACTGAAACCATAAGTATGGTTTTATGGTTTCAGCAAGTTATACACTGAAACCATTTATCAAGACTAATGGTTTCAGTAAGTTATACACTGAAACCATTACTCTTGTTAAATGGTTTCAGTTTTAATTTGTATTTCTTTCTATCATATGTAGCTAGTCATGTGTATATTTGTTCCATCCAATCATATGTAGCTAATATAATGTCTTTTGTTCTATCAAAGATAATGAATTGTTAATAAACCATGTTTTGTTGTATCCAAAAATACACAAGCATGTCTCACATCCTTTACAAGTTTGATTTTAAAGCTCAAAGAGAAATACAAATGCAAGCTTAATCTTGACATTTGCAGACTGAAAAGAATCTTTGCTCCACAAAGGGAATGAGATGATGGCTTCAACATCTGCCTGCAACCGTTATGAAATTCTTTGAACCTGGAGATTTCAGTATAGAAGAACATTAGATAAACCAAAATATAAAAGCATAAAATCCAGTGTTAAAGCTGCACTCAATGTATATAATTGTGTATTAAATCTGAATATTAAAACCATCAAATTGGAATGAATGTTTTAATTTGCAATTCATGCAAAAGATGTATATAATGCAAATTGAAGCCAAACCTTGGAAGTCAAGAACATTACTGCTGCTCTTGCATTTGTCCTGCTGCACTTTTTTTCTTTAAAGCCTCCTCATCTTCTCTCTTTTGTTTCTTCCGTTCTATAATGAATTTCTGCCTTTCTCTAGCTTTTTCATAATCACTTTTAAGTCGCTTCTTTGACTTAATTGGATTTGGTCTTTCTTTGAACTTTGGTGCAGTGGACTTCCCGGAAGATGGTTCACCAACAACAACAATTGCTTTTGAAGACTTAGACGGCGTCACTGACGACGGGTTTGTAACAATACCTTTAGAAAAAAGTAACTCCTCTGCCTTTTTCCCAGCTTCAAGAACACCATCAATAAAAATTTGAGAAGCCTCTGCATCTGCACAAACACGTGTAGAAAGCTGAACTGTAACAGCACAAATTTGTTGATATCGTTGTGCTTGGGTGGTGTCTTCAGTGCCAACACTCATGGAAGATTTCAGCTTATCAACAGACAGACGCACATCTCTAGTCCAACGCTTCAAAACATATTGTGCAGGTATTGTCTTCAAACAATGATATTGCACAGAACCACCCAAGAACTCCAAGATTTTGAAAATATGTCGACATAAGAATCCCCTGTTCTCAAACATACGACATGTGCAACTAAAACTTTTGGTCCTAATGTCAACTGTGACAACCCTCTCATCAAGTCGATCAAGATCTTCAAATTTCGGGGACATTTCTTGAAATTCATCAGAATTTGAAGCCCCACCATTATCATTATCAGCATCATCATCATTATGATCATCTACTTCATCAGGATCATCAACCTTTCCAATTGTGAACACTTTGAAAAACTTATTCAACTCAGACCCTTTTGATGTGTCCTCCTGATAATAGTATTTGAAGGAAAGGTCATACTGCCTATGGATAAATGCAAAAGAACCTGGTGTGTACTTCTTTACAACGGACCGCATCAGTTGACTGTTGGGGTAATTATTTTTTGTTCTAGTGTTAGCAGCCTTGAAGTCCAAATCAGCATGATTATCCCTCATCCTCTGAACCATAATGTTGAAATGACTAAAGAATCGAACAAGTGAATGGTCTGGCTGCAAAAATCCACGAAGAAAAGCATTGAAAGACTCACTTAACTGAGTCGTCTTCAGACCAGCTGTAAAATGTGACTTGACCCAAGCTGAAGACCAGTGCATACGATTCCTATGAGTCTGCACAAGCCATGTCCAGTCTGAAATAGGCCTTCCATCAAAACAATTTTTCATCATTTGATCCCAGTTGTAGTCGAAATCTGATTCGTCGTCTACATTCGAAATCAAATTAGTTAACTCATCAAAAAAGCAACTGTTCGCACGAGAGCCGAGATTTTTCTTTGCATTCTCTGACATGTGCCACGAACAAAGACCATGGAAAACACCTTGAAAAATATTTGGAACTGACTTCAACAACGCAGTAGCCTGGTCTGTATATATCGTCTGTGGTTTCTTATTAGACATGCACTTCAAAAACGTTGTAAACAACCAATCAAAAGTAGCAGCCGTCTCATCATACAGTAAGGCAGCACCAAATAAGACACTCTTGCGATGATTGTCAAAACCAATAAAGGCAGCTGCAAAAATAAATGAACCAAATCAAAACAAATTACGACATATATAAAGAAACCATTCAACATCAATATTATTAGCCTACGATGGATTTGTACATTGAAACCATAAATATGGTTTCATGGTTTCAGCAAGTTATACATGGAAACCATTTATCAAGACTAATGGTTTCGGTAAGTTATACACTGAAACCATTACTCTTGTTAAATGGTTTCAGTTTTAATTTGTATTTCTTTCTATCATATGTAGCTAGTCATGTGTATATCTGAAACCATTCAACATCAAAAATGGTTTCACTGTATAACCTATCTGAAACCATTACATATCAAAAATGGTTTTAGGCAAAACAACACAAATAAAAAATTGTTTAAATTTATACACAATTGATAACTAGATAGCACAACCAGGGTGAATATAAGCGTATATGAAAATATCCAATATCAGATCAGTCAATCAGGGTGAATATCAAAATGCATATGTATAACACATACCTTTGATTCAACTCAGTACTAATTTAAAATAAAAAAATACTAACCTAATGGACGGTATTGATTGTTTGTTCGGTATGTCGTATCGAAACTGATAACATCGCCAAATAAAGAATAATCCAGTTGCATAATTCCATCTGCCCAAAAGATGCTAGCTATGTCTTCTGCAGCATCAACTTGCATATCATAGTAAAAAGATGGTTTTGACAAAGCTTCATTCCTAAAAAACTGTTGAATTACAGTTGCTTCACCCTTCTTCATCTCCTTTGAACGAATTGTCATCAAATAATTCTTTAAGTCCGAAAACCGAAATGGGAGATTCTCTGTGCCTCCAACTCCTTGACCCATGACTTCATAAGACGTCCTCATCGACATTCCAGCTTTAGAATTAATTACAGCAAGCTGTCCTTGAACTTCATTTACTTCTCGGAATGATCTGAGGTAACGGTGATGCTCTTCTCTGTGTAGTGGATGACAGTGATCCCCTTCCCATCTATATATCTTATAAACATTCAATGCTTCATCCAACTTCAGAGATATTCCAGCTTTACAACCAATCCTTTCCTCCGGTCTCTCTTTCACTTTTTCAAATTCAATAACAACCGGACTGTCTGATCTTGGCTTGTTTTTCGGATCAAGCAAACTTCCTTTCTTATAACCTTCTTTGTTACAAGTATAACGTAGATAATGTATCTTATCCGACTTCTTATTCTTTGAGTTATTCTTCGACTTCAACATACTCCTGATTGAAAATCCAGTTTTATATGCATACTGACCGTAGAAATCTTCAACCTCTTTAATAGAATGAAATACCAAAGTGTCCCATGATTTCTTAATGTCAGGGTGGCAACATTGAGAGCTATCAGATGAAGTCAATGGTTCACTTCCAGATGCTTCAGTCGAATAAATATCACCAATTCCAGATGAAGTGGACGTTAAATCCATTTAAACCACAATTGAATCAAAACCTATACAAAAACACAATTGAATCAATAAAAATCAAAATCAAGAACACATTCACTATAGAAAACACCTAAAAAAGGAGAAATATAACATTGAAACCATAAGTATGGTTTTATGGTTTCAGTAAGGTATATACTGAAACCATTTACCAATATTAATGGTTTCAGTGTATATTTGTTTCTATCATATGTAGCTAGTCATGTGTATAATTGTTTACAAAAGACATTATAATTGAATCAAAATCAAAATCAAAAGCAGAATCAAAATCAACTTACAATAACATATCAGAATCAAAGTATTCTATTAGGAAATGGTGATGAATGTTGTTTTTGCCTGAAACCATAATACTTGCCTAATGGTTTCAGGCAAAAACAACATTCATACATATGAGATTGAAACTCTAAATCAAAATACGGAAATATACATTTCAATCAAAAACCAGAAATATAACAATAAAAAACAAAGTATTCAAGCATTAAAGCATGCAAAATTATACACAACTAGCTAGCAGTTAAACATATTCAAGCATGCGAAATTATACACAACTAGCTAGCTATGTATGGTACGGGGATATACAAAACACATTCACTATACAAAACACCTAAAAAAGAGAAATATAACATTGAAACCATAAGTATGGTTGTATGGTTTCAGTAAGCTATACACTGAAACCATTTAGCAAGTATAATGGTTTCACTGTATAAACTAGCACACTTAATCCAATTTAGTGGTAATGGTTAATTCAAAACATGAAGTTGCCGAGAATATAGCATGTTAATTTCCTTAGAAAATTAATTACCAACATGTGTGGAAAATACTCTAACATATGCCGCATTCATTCTTATTATCAAAATCATAATCAAAAGCAAATCAGAATCAAATTAGAATATCAAAATAGTTTCTTGTTTTGATTTATACCACAGAGTATTTTAAACCATGAGATACATACATAGATACACAGCTTGAAATGAAATCAACGCATACATAACATTAAAATGTGTCATACGTAACTCATAAGTCCTACTTCAGATCTATATCACTTATCTCTAACCATAAGTCAGCAACTTACGTTTGATGGCCGCAACTTGATCCCTGGTTAATCCCACTAATAACCAAAACAAGCTTTGACCACGAAAACAATGCCCCGGATAAAGCCAATGAAACACAATCTCGTGATGAAATCTCCAAGTCCACCTGTATGGAACTCAAAATATCAACTGAGCTACATCTCGTGTTTGAAACATTATAAATGGCATCAGCAATATGATCCTTGCCAAACAGATACACTACTGGACAATACTTTGAAATTCTTTGTCATAGCAAGCAACAAGATAAGCACCATACACTCCTACAAGACATTACGTCACTAATTCATTTCAGACCACTTTGAGATAAAGGATTACATTAACACATCTAAAGTAGGATTACAGAAGAAGCTTACTCTACTACTCCCTCTTAATTTGATGAAGTACACAAAAATATGGTTCTTGATTGCAAGATTAAGATGAAATATAGAAATTTATGTTATATGATGATGAAGTGAAGTGACTTATTGGTGCAACCAAAAATCTAACTTAGTAAACTTGTATTGTAGTTTGTATGGACAAGCATGAAAAACTACACATAATCAATATCCCCATCAATATCAAACCAGCAAAACTCACTGTTAAACTTTGAGGCTGTGTAAAGAGCAATCTCTTTCTGCAAAAGAACAAGAGAATTTGAATCACATCATTGAACATGGCTCTTAATGGTAAAACAGAAAAGGACAATGTTGACTGCATTACACAGATACATACAAGTTCGAAAATATAATTCATAAAAAGGGAGGCCCAATTCACAAGGCTCCTCTACCAGGTGGCGATTGGGGAAGGTAGATGTATTGTTGCACCAAGCCTAATTACCACGCTCCCAACTTCGTTAGTAGTTATTTCATTGTAAAACAAAAAGTATATTTGTTTTTTCATATATAGAAGAGTAACCAGGCCTAATACTCACTAGGTGTAATTGGCTGTATCAATTAATCGACGGAAGTCACGCAACACTACCCTGTTAAGTTCACAAATATACCATCTACTTTTAAATCTCTCTTAATGGTTTGACATAATTTTCTTTGGTTTCTCTTTCCCTCTAACTAATGTAATATCCTCCATCTAGTAAACACTCCTTACTAGTGCTTTGGCAGGTCTTCTCCATGTTCAAACCACTTAAGTTGTGACTATTGATAACACCGAAAAATGCACTATTTATTTAATATTATTTGTCTTAATATTTTAATATTTTCTCTAAATTATTGTGTTATCAATAAAATAATTATTACATTTTATGAAAATACAGATGCAGCCGAAATTTAGCAAAACATGATTTTTATGGGACTAGAAGTCAAAACAATAGCCAACACACAAGTGCATGGCACTAGCCATGGCACTTGTGCCCAGCATGTACTTCAGCCAAGCAATGGGCAAGGCGCTGGCCACACACTCTATGACCACCATGTTTTGTTTTTCACGTGTGAAAAACTAACAAGGATAAATATCAACGTGGTGGGTCCCACAAGTGAAACAATCTTCTCCTAAGATTAATGGGCAAGCGCTGGTCATAAGGCTTGTGGCTACCAGCCACAAGCTATTTTCAAGGAGGCAGTTACAAGTCCCATATTTTCCTCACCATGATCTAAAAAATATCAACCGAAGCTCCTAAACTTGGGGAGAAAGGAACTCTATTTTCAGCCTATAAATATATCTTCACTCAGTGTATTTCAGGGCACGCCATATTTTATAATTTTTTAGTTCCAGTTTAAAGTTGCAGTCTTTATTTCAGTACCAGTACCTTGCTTGTTTGTAAGTGACAATTCAATTTTAATTTAAGTTTTATATTCAGTATTATTTATCTTATTCAAGTTTATTTACTGCATGTTTATTTTTATTTATCGTATCAGTTAAATTATATTTCTTTTATTCTGTTTACATATGCTTTATATCGTTGTTAATCATTTAATTGAGATGTTTTTATTTACAATTATGTCGAACTAATTTAATATAACTGGAATGTGAATAAGAAGCCGATCTGGGTTTAGTAATTAAATTGCAAACTTTATTTTCAAACAAACTAGTTTTCTGTTTCAGTTTTTAATTAAACGATAGACTATAATTTTGCACGAGAGTGAAAATTAATTAAAGTGTAAGTCAAGAGCGCGAGAGTGTGAGATTTATACTAGATAGTAAAAACTGGACATTAATTTTAAACACCGCGACAGCTCTTTAAAATTAATTAAACTGTATTAGTTTCCAAAAAATATTTTATAAACTAAATATGAGAGCGAAAGTGAAGTATTTATTTATATTTTATGATTTAGCTCAATAGCGCGAAAGTGTGAGACCTCCATCTTTAAACTAATATTGTTTTGTGAAAACTAGATCTTTTTAATTAAATTGAATTGATTTTCAAAAAGTATTTTTATAAGTAAATGTGAGAGCGAGAGTGAAGCATTTATTTTATAACTTTACGATATTAACCAACAGCGCGAAAGTGTGAGGAGCGTATTTTTAAATCAATATCAGTTTGTTAAAAAGTAACATTATTTCTAAATGCAATTTAATTACCGAACCCATTGAAGCGACTTAAAGTAACATTCCAGTTTAGTTAAATCTAATTGTTTAAATTAAATTAATTATTTTAAAATCACTTTCCAATTATTATTTAGCCTTAGATTTACATAGTAACATTAGATAACGATAAGCTCGACTTTTGGTCTCTGTGGGATCGATAATCTTTTATAACTACACGATAAGTCTGTGCACTTGCAGAAATATCGCATCAAGTTTTTGGCGCCGTTGCCGGGGACCAATTAAGTTGATATCGTAACTCCAGTGTTGCACCGTATAGACTAAGGCACTTTTATTTTTTTTATTTTTATTTTATATATAATCTTAGGTGAATGGATTACCCATATTTTCTCTACGACTACCACTCCCAATATTTCGAGGAACCACAAGATTCCCATAAATCCGACCTCGAAATATTAATGGAGGATTACAATGCGACACTAACTTACTCTTGCCCAAATTACCTCTACAATTACCAGTCCCAACATTTTGAAGAACCGCAAGAATCCCATAATTTCGACTTCGAAACATTAATGGAGGATTTCGATGCGACGTTAACTCACTCTAGACTAGAATCTATGATAGAGCACTTTGTAGAGATACAAAATGTCCAAAATGAAACCCTTAGGCAGCTGAATGATGCGGTTGAGTCCCTCGTGACTCACAACATGACATTGGAGACTCAAATCTCCTTGTTTGAACAAAAACCTCTAGGACCCTTCCTTGAGGAGCATGTGGATGTTTTAACAACCAGTAGAGAAGAACAAATTGAAAATCCTAAGGAGAGTGATGATGAGGTTGAAGAGAGTAATAATGAGGTTGATGAAAGTTCTGGTGAGCAAAGAGTAGAGATTGAGAAAAATCCACCAACACCACCCGAAAGGGAGGTTGTCAAAGAGGTAGAGAAGGAAGCACCTTATGTTCTTCCTACTCCCTACAACCCACCGATCCCTTTACCCCACGGGTTTGTGAAAGCTAAGGTAGACTCCCAACCGAAAAGGTATGTAGAGATATTGAAAAAAATCTACATTGATGCACCTTTGTTTGAGGTCCTGCATAAAAAGAGAAAATTAGAGGACCATGGAACTAGGGAAATCATTGGTGTTAAGAAGGGGAGAATAGCCTTTGATGTGGTGGATGAAAGAACTGAACCCAAACTTGAAAAGTTGATACTAATGATTGAGCCAGAACCACCACCGCACGTTCAGAAGCATGAACCGCCCCACAAAATGAAGAAAAGAAAAGGTGAGGGATATGGGAGATGGCTTGATAAGTGGCCATGGAAACTGAAGTTTATTAAAAGTTTGATCGGGAGTCATTCTCGAAAGAACCATTATGAGTACTTACACTCATGAGTTGTCGAGCTACCGACTTTAAACAAAGCGCTGCGTGGGAGGCAACCCACGAGTTTTCGATTTAATATTTTTTGTTTTCATTTGTTTATCAGCAAATAAAGAGATTGATGGCTTTGCACCTGTCAGCTGCATATAGGCGTGAATCTCCAGGTTTCCCGCTCCAATCCTTAACATGAGTCGCAACAGTGAGGACACTGTTGGATTTAAGTTGAGGGGAGGACTTTATTGCTTTTATTTACTTTTCAGTATTAATTTCACTTTCTAGTTTAGTTTTCCTTTCTGCAAATAAATTTTTTCGGTGTATTTTTAATTTTTCCCAAAATTTTGAGCCATAACAAAAATTTTAAGAAACAAATAATTTTGAGATTCCAAAGTCACAAACGTAATTAAGACTGAACTTTCAAATTAAGTATATTTTTCGTACCAGCTATATCATTTTAACACCTTAAATTTCTTAATTATGTAGATCAATTTGGATATTTGCTAGAAACTGAACTTAAATTTCTTGACACTTTACTGGTCCTTGAGTAAGCCCATAGGTAGTCGGCACCATCTACGATCACTATCTAAGTAGTTGAATCGACGAATATAAGTGAATGACTTTGAATGAAAAATGAAAATCAAGGATGTATAAATCTGAAAAGGGACTACGCACTCTAAGTCAGATGACCCTCACCCGGTCATTTAGCCCAAATGCGAAATACCTCAAAGATATAAAATATCCTATGACAAAAAGTAAGAAAAGAGATAAATAAATAATATGAGAAAGAATCTGGTCATAATCGCTAACAGGTTCACTACCATGTGTGTGTGAATAGATAACGGGCTTAATGTGATTACCGCGGGCTAAAAAAGGATAACGAAAGAAGAAATGAAAATTAAGTTCAGGTATAGTAAAATGATTCGGAACGGTCTATGTAAGGATGAAATTCATGTTCATTTGTGATTTGTGTTTCCATGATATTTTTGGTACGATAAATAAATTAGTTTCTCTGATTTGGTCGAGATTAAAAATGCTACTCTTGGAAAATCTTTTTGTTTTGTTTTCTCTATCACTAAATGATATATCTTTTTTTGCTTGAGGACAAGCAATGGTTCAAGTTTAGGGGAGTTTGATAACACCGAAAAATGCACTATTTATTTAATATTATTTGTCTTAATATTTTAATATTTTCTCTAAATTATTGTGTTATCAATAAAATAATTATTACATTTTATGAAAATACAGATGCAGCCGAAATTTAGCAAAACATGATTTTTATGGGACTAGAAGTCAAAACAATAGCCAACACACAAGTGCATGGCACTAGCCATGGCACTTGTGCCCAGCATGTACTTCAGCCAAGCAATGGGCAAGGCGCTGGCCACACACTCTATGACCACCATGTTTTGTTTTTCACGTGTGAAAAACTAACAAGGATAAATATCAACGTGGTGGGTCCCACAAGTGAAACAATCTTCTCCTAAGATTAATGGGCAAGCGCTGGTCATAAGGCTTGTGGCTACCAGCCACAAGCTATTTTCAAGGAGGCAGTTACAAGTCCCATATTTTCCTCACCATGATCTAAAAAATATCAACCGAAGCTCCTAAACTTGGGGAGAAAGGAACTCTATTTTCAGCCTATAAATATATCTTCACTCAGTGTATTTCAGGACACGCCATATTTTATAATTTTTTAGTTCCAGTTTAAAGTTGCAGTCTTTATTTCAGTACCAGTATCTTGCTTGTTTGTAAGTGACAATTCAATTTTAATTTAAGTTTTATATTCAGTATTATTTATCTTATTCAAGTTTATTTACTGCATGTTTATTTTTATTTATCGTATCAGTTAAATTATATTTCTTTTATTCTGTTTACATATGCTTTATATCGTTGTTAATCATTTAATTGAGATGTTTTTATTTACAATTATGTCGAACTAATTTAATATAACTGGAATGTGAATAAGAAGCCGATCTGGGTTTAGTAATTAAATTGCAAACTTTATTTTCAAACAAACTAGTTTTCTGTTTCAGTTTTTAATTAAACGATAGACTATAATTTTGCACGAGAGTGAAAATTAATTAAAGTGTAAGTCAAGAGCGCGAGAGTGTGAGATTTATACTAGATAGTAAAAACTGGACATTAATTTTAAACACCGCGACAGCTCTTTAAAATTAATTAAACTGTATTAGTTTCCAAAAAATATTTTATAAACTAAATATGAGAGCGAAAGTGAAGTATTTATTTATATTTTATGATTTAGCTCAATAGCGCGAAAGTGTGAGACCTCCATCTTTAAACTAATATTGTTTTGTGAAAACTAGATCTTTTTAATTAAATTGAATTGATTTTCAAAAAGTATTTTTATAAGTAAATGTGAGAGCGAGAGTGAAGCATTTATTTTATAACTTTACGATATTAACCAACAGCGCGAAAGTGTGAGGAGCGTATTTTTAAATCAATATCAGTTTGTTAAAAAGTAACATTATTTCTAAATGCAATTTAATTACCGAACCCATTGAAGCGACTTAAAGTAACATTCCAGTTTAGTTAAATCTAATTGTTTAAATTAAATTAATTATTTTAAAATCACTTTCCAATTATTATTTAGCCTTAGATTTACATAGTAACATTAGATAACGATAAGCTCGACTTTTGGTCTCTGTGGGATCGATAATCTTTTATAACTACACGATAAGTCTGTGCACTTGCAGAAATATCGCATCAACTATTATGTGTTCTATAACTGGGGATACTTCAACTTTCTGTTTAATTATTCCTAATCTTGTCCATAAGGTTCTAGTTATGTGCTGATCTTATATATGATGATGCATTCAGACAAAATGAAACCAAAATGCTTGGCTAATGGTTTCAGGCAAAAATAACATTCAGTTCAAATAAAATCAAAATCAAAATCAAATTCAGTTTAGTTTAACCTAATTCTCAAAATCTAAATCTAAATCAATTGTGATGAATGATGAAATCAAAATCAATTTAGTTCAGATCAGACAAAATCAAAATGAATAACAAAATCAGAAGAAACTTACAATGAACAGACAGAATCCTCGAACAATGCAGAGAGAGAACGGAGAAGACGACGACGCTTTGAGACGGTGAAGAATCGTCCAACAATGGCGAAGACGATGGAAGACTAAGAGAGAACGGAGAATACGAAGACGATGGTGAAGACAAGGGCGAAGAAGAAGGACGAAAACGATGGCAAATACGATGGCGACCACGACGGAGAGGACGACGGCGAAGACGAAGGAGAAGATCGCGAGTCGTGGCTGTGTGATCCTGAGTGTGATCCTGTGTGACAATGCTCACCGTGTGACAGAACCAGATCGTGACACGTGGCAAAATAATTTCAGCATCAAATGGCTGAAATTGACTTATGCAGCATCCATAAATTGGGACTTATGGATGTTAACTTTTGCCCCTCATCATACCTCCACACCTTTTCGTTGAAAATACCATCGTTTCTCGCAGTCCAAATTACCCAAACGTATGCATTCCAGATCATACATAACCCCTTCTTTTCTTTCTTATTCTTGGCACTAGTAATTAGCAAGGCAAACGACGTAATAACATTATGCGGAAGAACCAAAACCAGCCCCAACCACCTAGAAATCTGATACCAAACCTTAGACGCACAGTCACAGTGTAGGAATAGATGAGATGCCGATTCAGCACATGAACCACAAAACACACAATTAACATTATTATTCTGCAGCATCCTCCGTTTACGTAAGTTGTCCTTCGTTTGTATGCGATCTAGCAGCAACTGCCAAGAAAAGGCACAGACCTTAGACGGCGCCGGGCTCTTCCACAAGTTCTTAAATACAAACACCTCCAAGGGTTGGGGAATAATGCGATTTGGGACCAAGGTTTCCAAAAGAGAAAACGCCGAATTCGTCGTAAAGCCTTCGATACCCTCTCCCAGCCACAACCACCTATCTGGAACATCAGACGGAACAAAAGGCTCAATAATCTCCAGAAATTCACGGTATTGGTCCTCTTCCCAAGCAAATCGCTCACGCCTCCAAGTTAGGTTCCAAACCCATCCACCATTGATGAAACTTCCCATATTCAGAATAAAATCTGCTTGTTGAGTTGAAATACCATAAAGCCTCGGAAATATTTGTCTTAAAGTTTGATTACCGGTCCACACTTCATTCCAAAACAAAGTCGAATCACCTCTTCCTACTTTTTTACCAACCGCCGAATTAAACTATTTGTCTTCCACATCTAAAACACACAAATCTTTCCACCAAGAAGAAGCAGCCGTTGGTGCATCTAAGGCGCCAATATTACATTTTCCAATAACATCATTCCCGTATCTCGCCATAATTACCTCCTTTCATACTTCATCTTCACTTGACAACAATTTCCACCTCCACTTTGCAAGAAGACTAATATTCGCAAGACGAAGATCACGGATGCCTAAGCCAGCCTCATGTTTCGGCCTACAAATATCATCCCATTTTACCCAGCAAGTTTTTACCTTCTCTGATACTCCACCCCAAAGGAATTTCCTTTGGATCTTCACAATCTCCCGCCATACCTTTACTGGCAACTTCAAATATGAAAGGTAGAAAATTGGGATGGCACACAACACCGAATTAATTAACACAATTCGCCCACCGAGACTCACATATTTATTTCCCCATGAACGAAGTCGGCCTCTAATCACCTCTAACAAAGGTTCCCATGTTGACATTTTACGAGGATTCGCACCAACCGGCAGGCCGAGATACTTGAACGGCACCCTACCGATACGACAATTAAGGAAATCCGATGCCATATCCAAAAAATCAGCACTGACATTTATCCCCTCACACCACTTTTCCAAAAATTTACCTTCAAGCCAGAGGCCATCTCAAAACCCCGGAATACCGCCTTCAGCACCCAGAGATTCTCTACCGTTGCCTCCCCAATACAGAGTGTATCATCGGCATATTGGAGTAAAGAAACTGGTGCAACACCCCTTCCCACCAAAAAAGGACGAAACTTATTGATTTCCACAGCCCTCCTCATAAGCCCACCCAATCCTTCCGCCACCATCAAGAAGAGGAGAGGAGCTAAAGGGTCACCTTGCTTCAGCCCCCTCCTAATATTAATTTGTTCCGTTGGGCATCCGTTCACCAATACCGACAAGTTTCCCCCACACACACACGCCTTCATCCACGCCCTCCACTTTACACAAAAACCAAACCTCCGGAGCATATAATCTAAGAATCCCCAATCAACGGAGTCGTACACCTTTTCAAAGTCCACCTTTAAAATTAAACACTCCTTCCCCATTTTTTTTTTTCAAAATCAATCACCTCGTTCACCACTACAACCCCTTCAACCAACTGCCTCCCTTTCAAGAAAGCAGACTGACTTAACGGGATCACCGAACCAATCACACTAGCCAGACGAGTAGCTAACACTTTAGCCAAAAGCTTATACCAACAACCAAGCAAGGAAATTGGCCGAAAATCCCCAAGGTGTTGTGGAGACTTCACTTTCGGAATAAGTGTTAAAAAATAAGACAGCAGGCAATTCGGAAAACATTCATTCCCGTGGAATTGATCAAACAAAATTCGCACCTCAGATTTCATCAACCCCCAAAACTCTTTGATGAAAGCAAAATTGAAACCGTCAGGGCCAGGACACTTGGAACCGTCGCAATCTTTAACCACTCTTTCAATTTCCTCCATAGCAAACGGAGCTGATAGGAAAACATTGTGCTCTTCTAACAATACCG
The DNA here is from genome assembly GCA_951799995.1 of Trifolium subterraneum. NCBI lineage: Eukaryota > Viridiplantae > Streptophyta > Magnoliopsida > Fabales > Fabaceae > Trifolium > Trifolium subterraneum. The sequence continues at coordinate 50,269,294 of OX637468.1, read as the reverse complement.
GGAAAACCACCCCATCCAACGTCGGCCGATTCCACTCCTCATTACCAAAATGGTTTTTGAAGAACGAGACAATTGTTTGACGCACATTCCGCGGACCTTCCACCAGCCCAACATCTTATTGCAACACCAAGATAGAATTTTTCCTATTCCTAGCCTTCACCCGCACATGGAAGTAATTCGTATTTGCATCGCCTTCTTTTAACCAACGTGAACGGGAGCGTTGATACATAGATGCATCAATACTCTTTAGCAAAGTCCAGAGCTCCTCAAACAACCTCTTGCGTGTCTCGACTTCCGCAGCCGAAATCCCCATTGATTCACTTCTCAAATCAATCTCTTTAATTTTCTCCACCAGCAGCTTCTTTTTCACATCTGGTTTCCCGTATGTCTCCAAATTCCACCTCTTAATGACACCCTTAAGATTCTTGAGACGATCTTTAAGGATATAGCCCATCCACCCATTCAGCTGTTGATTTTCCCACGTTTTTGTAACCAGCTCTTTGAACTGATTATTTTTGAGCCAGAAATTATTAAAGCGAAAAGGCTTGGGGCCCCAATCCGCCGTATCATACCGAAGAATCAAAGGACAGTGGTCTGAAACATCTCTCGGAGCCACCCACACGCACGGATTACCCCACAACCGAGGTCAATCATGCGACACTAAAATTATATCCAATCTGCTCATAGTAACACCATTTGGATGACACCACGTGAATTGTCTGCCTGTAATGGGCATATCCACCAGCTCCATATCGCTCAAGAATTGACCAAACTCCACCATTTCCCTAGAAGGAAAATTTAAAACGTTGGAGCCAACCCCTCACCGTTCCGATATATCAGTTACCGAATTGAACTCGCCCACAACGCACCAAACTATCCCCCCAAAACCTCTTATAGACATAAGTATATCCTTCCACATCCTTCGTTTATCCGCCAAATTACATTTAGCATACACATTGATTACGCCACACCGAACCTGCTTATCAATCAGATCCAAGCAAACACCTACAAAGCCATCCCCCGAGAAAGAGAAAACAATAGAACCTAGAGACTTTCTCCAGATAGAAATAAGCCCACCACTGTTTCCCACTGCTGGAATGGCAACCCACTCACACTCGTGACTGCCCCAAAGAGAAATACAAAGCGAATTTGAGACAGCTTCAACCTTAGTCTCTTGAAGAGCCAAAAAATCTATCTTCTCCAAGCCAATTAAATCCCTAACTTTCCTTCTCTTCACCCTACTACCCAACCCTCTAATATTGAAGGTTGTAATAATCATTGGAAACCTGAAGTATCCCTTTTCAACTCCCACCTAGCCTTCTCCAACCGATCCCTTCCTTCCATCTCCACCATCCGATTCAAGTCTTCGCCTTCCCCTCCATGGAAAGTGACACTCACCTCTCTCTCAATCTCCATTAATTTTACAGCCTCCACTACTTCCAAGGTTGGACCCGCAACAGTAGTAACATCATCTCTCCCGTCCGAACCATTCTGTTGTAGAAGATTGTTCAAACCAGACTGTTCCCTCCCAGCACTTGGACATGGTAGAACCACCTCAATATTGATGCCCAAATTCTCTGCTTCACCACCCAAGCTTGTATGAACAGCATCGTCTGAGTTCTGGATTGAATCAGACCCCACTGCACCCCCCTCTAGCCTCTTATCCCGCTGCTTCTTCTTGCATGTCTTCTTACGCACAGGTTTCGACCGCGATTGAACCGCTCGAGGGAGTTTACAAAGTTTGTGATAAGGTAGATTGTGGATAGACCGAATTTTGTCTGAGTTTACTTTTCTGTTTCTTTTGACAGGAGGAGGTTGTAACTGTGGGCTAGCAAAATGGGCCACATTATCCAATATTGAGCCAGCTGCTTCTGGCACCCCCCGCATATGATTAGAATGTTTTGTTCTCAAATTTTTTGATAGGACAGGCCCATCTACACAAAGATCTCCATTTCGGGTCCTCAAAAACTTAGGCCCAAAGACCTCAGTTGTATTAACCACACCCCCCCTTAATACCAAGCTGAGGTGGCAACACCCCACCCTCCAAAAAAGGCGGCACACTAACAGCCTCACATGCCGCTGACGAAACACAGCCTTCTTCCTCGTACACCTTTGACCTTCCCACCCCATCCTGGTCCCCACACATAAAATCTCTTGAAACATCATCCCTCACCTTTTCTGCCACATCTGACACACAGCCCACCCTATTGTCACCATCATCGTTGACCAAAGGCTCTACCCACTCCAGAGAATTTCCCAAAACATTAGGAATACTTCCTGCCATTTCACCCACTGTATACTCAGGCTTCCTAAAGCTATCATCTGACACCGAACGATTTCTCCCCATGTGCCTCAATCTCCAAAAGCACCTGACAGCTTTCGGACACATCAGCATCACTCCCAGTCTCCGAGCAACCCTCCGCCGCTGCAATAAAGGACGCACCCACATCGGAGGCCTACGACGACTCATCTCCCTGCCAGAACGGACCTCTGTTCCGGTCACCACCACCTCTCTCTGACCACTCCTCTGTTTCTTCAATAACACGAATGGCAAAAATTTTGCCTTGGACCTTCACCTTCATCAATGAATCCACCACCCTTTTTTCCGAGGTGACTACCTTAATCCTGGCCATATCACACCTCTTGAACTGCTTGGTAGTACCATCTACTTCTATAAACCTTCCAAACTTGAAGGCAATAGCCCTGAAGATATCAATTCCCCAAGCCTGGGTCGGGACCCCAAAGCATCTAAGCCAAGACACCCTATGATTAGTAACAAGTTCCGGTGACCATGGCACAAGCTTTTCAAACAACGTACACCACCATCCTACTGACTCCACAACCTCCTTCACCTCTTCCTTCTTCTCACTCCACAACAACACCATCCTAAACCCCATAACTGAGATCTTGAGGTTCTGGAACCCCCCCATAGTGAAGTTGTTTTGGATAGTTTGCACATCTCTATCATCTACCAAATACCCCACAAAGGCACCTTCCAGCAGCGCTAGTCTTTCCTCCTCCACTTCCACTTCCCACACCACCTCTACTTCTTTACAATCCACCACCGGAGGTACACCTGAGCTCGTACCTTCACCTGCACCTACTACATCAGAGACACCAATCACTTCTTTAAAAGATCTAGCTCCCAGCCCACTTGCTACGCCACCACCATCAAACCAGACCACACTCTTCTGCGCTTCCCCTTCGAAACTTGTTCGTCACTTCGACTAAACTTAGATAAGTTGATTCTAAGCTTAAAAGAACCTATCCAAATATTAGACAAACTCCTGAGGAGTTCAACAGCATCTCCAGCATCCCTAAACTTGACGAAACCAAACTGTTTCCCCTATTTATCCACCTTTAAAGGAATATACACATCCCCCACCCGGCCAAAGCGAGCAAAACGCGGCTAAAGATCCACCACATTCACATCATCCGGAAAGTTGGTAAAGAAAAAAGAAGTGGCAGCACGATCAAGCCTATGAACGTAGCCTTTCTTGTGTACCCTAGCTCCCTCACCCATAGCTTCTCTCTCTCATCCTTTGACGTAAACCTTCTAAACTCACTTTGGCTAAACCAATTAGACTCCTCCTTGGGCTTCACAATCTAATTCTTAGTTAACGAGTTTGTCATGATTCTCCACTCCACCATCATAGAGAATGGTAATGGAAATGGATATGGGATTTGTGAAACACACTGAAAAATAGAGAAATGAAAATTGAACTATATAAATACAATTTCTTCCCTTTGAATCAATTTTGTATTTTTTTATAATGTCCTATATATTAAACTCCAATTTCCTATATATTAAACATCAATTTTTTTTTATAATGAAAATTGAACCTATAATATTATTTCTCAGTGTACAAACTCCAACTTGATTTGTGACACATATATAATGTCCTTTAATATATACGATGTCGCTAACAAAGAGAAATCATATTATTTCTAGCATAAAAGCAATTTGTACACTGAGAAATAAAGCTAACAAAAGATACATATGCAAATGAGCAGAATTTAAAACAGCACATAAACATAAAGGCAAATAAACATAAACCAGTCACAAGGGAGGGACCATAAAACATTCATAAAAGTAAAACACAACGGAAATCTCAATACCAATTTTAAATTTTATTTTTGGTAGACTATTTTACATTATTTTGTTAAAAAAATGTAAAAAAAATTAAAATCAATATAGACAGCTCATATAGGGCTGAACTGGGGTAGTATTTTTAGGATTCGGTAGTTCGTTTTGACAACTCTAACTTTCATCCCCATATATAATATTTTGGTCATTTTACAATTGTAAATAGTAAGACAAATTAAAATTATAGAATTAAATGCACTTTTAATCCCAAATTTTACAATTTTACAATTTTGGCTTCCCATGTTTAAAACGAGCAATTTTGACCCCTCAACTTATTTATCACCCCCTTACTCATATTTTAACCCAATTAAAGTGATGTGGGTTTTTTTAACATATGGCATGGTCTAATTGAACATAGTGGAAATTAATTAACTTAATATTTATTTATAAAATGAAATAGTAATTAGCCAAAGGAAAACAGATGATTTAGAAATGGCGCACATCTTCCATGATAGGAAGTGTAGAGCTAATATAGTATTTTGTAAGCTTTGTTTGCTTCAATTAAAAGCAAGAGTAAAGTAATAGATTAGATATACTTTTTTTTCAAGTATTGGAAGAATTATTAGCAGAATTTTAAAGATTAATGCAAATAGAAAATTAAAGTAATGTCTCACCTTTTTTTTTATTGCAAAAGTTGGTGTGTGAAGTAGAGACAAGAAACACAATACATACATTCCAATATCTCAAAATCAAAACCAAAACAAATCATAGACTCAAACACATTCTCAATAACCATCATTGATACTATACATATTTGGTAACAATCTAAAGATGAAGATTTTCAAGTCTCTTCCAATTGTTATTCTGCGGCAGACACATAACAATAGTGTAAATTAGTAATGTAAATTAAGAAATATTTTGTATGAAAGTTCAAGTTACTAGTTTTAAATAATAAATATGAATGATTTTTTGCTCCAAAGTGAAAAAATGTGTATTGCTAATTTAGACCCTCGTATTTTTAGGTGAGTCTAAATTAGCAAATCCTATATATATTATAAAAAAAAACTAAAATTTACAAATTTTAGATTTAACTTATGCTAACTTTTAAAAATAATAATTCTAAATTTACATTTTTACCAAATACCCTTAAAACACTTAGTAGTATTTGCCTAGTTATAATCGCATGAAAAGTTAAAACAAACAAAGACAATTTTTTTATTATAAATGTCTCTTTCACTATGGCCAGGAGGACTTAGTTGAATGATGATAATACATGCTAAGTATTTGTAACTTTGTAAGGTATACAATGATTCCTTATCATCTCCTTATAGTTTTAAAAATATAAATATAAAATTGTGATGTAACAAAAGTTTTTTATATACATCAAAGTATTCAATAACATTGATAATAAAAATAATAGAAAATAGAGAATCTTAATTCCTATATAATATTGACTAATATTCAATGAGCATGACTTTAATGATAAAATACTTTAATAACATTTGATATATGTTTTTCATGTAATTTTTATTTTTCAACATTTGGTGTCTATATATAAATTTCGAATAGAGATCATCTCGATTTTTAAAAATAAATGGACACCACAAATATTATAATTTTAGTATATAAATATTCAAATAATGTCATTAATTTTATAAATATAAAAAAATTGTACATTTATATCATTATTTTATTTTAAAACTATAATACTAATAGACATCTTTATTTTTTATAAAAAATAGAGAATCTCTCCTCATAAATTTCACCATTAAACTTTTTATAGATAAAAATTTCACCATCAACTCTTGAATAAAAACAAAATGTGTCCCGTAAAGAAGAATTTACAGCTACATCATGATTGTTTTTAGCAATGATGAAAATGTTAATATAATGATCGGAAAATGCTAAACAGTGTCCTGAAATACTGTTTAAGGAAGTAAACTTAGTAATATAACATCGAAATTTATTCAGTCGACTCCTTTAAAATTTAAAATGTGTTATTTTCAACTTCAATTTTTTTTTTAGTTTACTTAAGTAAAGTAGTATTCTGGGAGCACCGGTTAACATAGCCATAATCTTAATAGTTTGATTAAAATTTTCGCGGTATTTGGTAATGGTGGGGTGGGGTAGATATTGAGAGAAACGAGGTTAGTGAGTGCCATACACCAGTCTTGGAGACCTCATATTTTCCAACAGTTAAACCCTCTTCTGTTCTGTTCACACTTCACACACTCACTCTTTGCCACTTGCCAGTGTGGCTACAACTCAGTCTCAGTTTACAACACAAACTCACTCTTTCTTCACTTTTTTATGTATCTTTCACTCACTACATAATGTTTATGTTTACTGGTTCCACGCTATTACTTCATTTTTGTTTTCTTCTCACTTTTTTCTTCTTATTTTTTCATTTTTCCACTTCTTCTTTCTTGTCACAACTCACTTCAGGTACTCACTCTTTCACTAACACCTCTCCTTTACCTTTTCTTTACTCTTTTTGCTAAAATGTTTAAAGCATAAAAGTTTCTGATTTTGTTTTTCAGGGAAAGAAAATGAGGGAAATGGTGTAGCATTTTCACGGTGGGATGAAATTGCTGCTGAACCATATGAGAACTCACCCTCATTGCCATTTGAGAACTCACCACCATCACTGCCATTTGAGAACTCACCATCATCACTTCCCTTAGCTGCAGAGAGAACAAGAAGAAAAGATCCTTTTGATGGCTTCAATAAGTACACAAATGGATGGAATATCACTGACTACCATTATTGGACTGTAATCTCATTCAACCCTTACTCCTTTCTTCTGTTTTTGTTTTAATTTTTCTTGTACAAAAACCACTGTTTTTTTTTTTTTTTAATTATTCCTCTTAATTAAGGTTTCAATTTTGAGCATGGTTTCTAGAAGGGCACTAGTTTACTTTACAAAATAGGAAATAGATGGTTAATTACGTTCCGTAGATGGTTAATTTTAGTTTAGGGTTAATAGCACTTTTGCCTCTGTCATTTGGGCGAGTTTTGGTTTTTTCCCCTGAAAATTTTGTTTTTGCAATTCCACGGCTTGCCACTTTGTCTATTTAGTTAGTACTGTCAGATGTCACTAGATACCACAAGGGATTAAAAACAAGGAATATTCAAATTACAAGGGTGGAATTGCAAAAGGGAAACTTTTTAAGTGGTTAAACCGATTAAATCGATGGTTAATTACGTTTCATAATTAATTAATAGATATATCAAGTGTTGAAACTCATTAACCATGCAAATTTATTAACCACGATTTTGAATCTGATTAACCGCAATTTTCAGCTATTCAAATCTATAGTTTAAATGAGCCTTTTAGTTAGACCTACAGTATTGAATTTTCATACAAAAATAATTCCACTAACTATTTTCTTTTGCAATGAATGCAGTCAGTGTCATATACTGCAGTTCCTGTGTTCAGCATTGCAGCAATCTGGTTCTTAGGCTTTGGCTTGTGTTTACTGCTCCTCATTGTCGGTCACTTCTGTCGTAAATCCGAGCCTTATGGTTATTCTACAACATGTTATTCAGTTTCCCTTATTCTCCTCATATTGTTCACATTTACAACACTGTATGTGCAAATCTCTCTCTTTCTTTGTTTTACTGGTTTTGGTTTTTTAGTTGGATCTGCATTATAAATTACATGACTTTTACTGTGTTACAGGATTGGATGTGCAGTTTTGTATACTGGACAAGGTAGTTTTCATCGCAGCACAACTACGACATTGCAGTATGTGGTATATCAAGCTGATTCTGCTGTGGATAAACTAAGGAATGTTTCTGATTACCTAGCTCAAGCTAAGCTGGTTGGTATCGATCGAGTTTTTCTTCCTGCGAATGTTCAAACTGATATTGACACAGCAGAAGCAGATATCAATACTTCTGCAGGCACAATTGCTGAGAAGACAAAGGAGAATTCAGATAACATACACGATCTCTTGGATTCTGTGTAATGATTTAATGATTGACTATTAGGCTTTCAGCTTCATATATTTTTTTCCTTATCAATTTTTCTCTATAAAATGAATATCGTGAGCCTCATACAGGAGGATGGCGCTCATCATAATAGCTGCAGTTATGCTAGTCTTGACGTTTCTTGGATTTCGTAAGTTTTTATGTTGCAATGTAGACGCATATTTTCTTATTGTTATCGTTGTATTAATTTTTGCTCTAACTTGTTACTATACAGTGTTCTCAATTTTTGGAATGCAGGTCCTTGTGTATATGTAAGTGTAATATTGTTATCGCGTACGCTTATATAGTACTTTGGTGATTCTTTGCTAGTGAACATAACTCCTCTTACAATCACATTTTCTCATCAAACGATTTGAAATAAATAATTGCAGCTTGGTTGTCGCGGGATGGTTTCTTGTTACTGGCACCCTTATATTATGTGGCTTGTTTGTTATTCTCCACAAGTAAGTTTCCTAAAAACAGTAAAATCTGAATTCAATGGTTTTGCCATATAATTTTGTAGATATGTTGCTGATATACGACAATGTGACAGCAATAAAATTTATATGTCACTTGAAAGATATATTTTATAAATTATGCTAAATTGTAATGTTTATAATGTCGTGCTACTTTTGATAGTGTGACAGCAGATACCTGTGTCGCTATGAATGAGTGGAACCAATATCCAACGGCAAATACTGCTTTGGACGATATTCTGCCATGTGTGGATAATGCCACTGCACAAGAAACATTGTTAAGAAGCAAAGAAGTGACTTCTGAACTAGTTAACTTGGTGAACCAAGTTATTACCAATGTCTCTAACATAAATTTCGCACCCAATTTCACGCCGCTGTACTACAATCAATCTGGTCCCCTGATGCCGCTCCTCTGCGATCCGTTCCGCCCTGACATGACAGATAGACAATGTGACTCCGGTGAAGTGAACCTAAGCAATGCAACACAGGTACATAAATTGAATCTTCATAGAACATGAAAACACTATAATGCACTTGGTTTGTGTTAACCATGTGAAAGGTCTAAAATGTTCATTTCTATTAGGCATCAGTGTTTGGGTTTAGCTAGAATCAAGGTTTATGGAAGTCACATTGTAAAGAGTCAAATTTATTGTTCAGCCAATTTTATATGAAAGTAGCCAAACATAAATCACTTTTAGCCTAAATCAATTCACTCAAAATCAAATTTTGTCGCGGCAGAACTAAAACACATTAATGCATAATGTCATCCATCATATGACAATTTGAGAGTTACTATTATCAAAGTTAAGTTTGACATAATATTAATTAGCATCTGTGTGATGCAGGTATATGGGAACTTTGTGTGCCAAGTTTCACCATCAGAGATATGCACGACTCAGGGGCGTTTAACCCCAACCTTCTATAACCAAATATCCGCTGGCATAAACGTTGGCAATGCCTTATATAACTACGTGCCGTCCCTTGTTGAGCTACAAGACTGCACCTTTGTTCGAGAAACATTCACTGATATATACAATGATCATTGTCCTGGTCTACGGCGTTATAGTAGATGGATTTACGCTGGATTATTAATGGTCTCTTTTGCTGTGATGTTCTCTTTGATCTTCTGGGTTGTGTATGGAAGAGAACGGAGACATCGTCTATATACAAACGAATCAAAAGACTTAGTAACTCCAACACGGGCACCAGCACGAGCACCAACACGGGCACCGCCACGAGCACCAGCACTAGCACCTGCCCCAGCACCAACACTAGTACCAACAGAACATGCACTTGCACTAAATCCATATTGAGCAACATCATTGATAAATGATGTTTTAACTAAGTTTAGATTTTTTATTTTCATTGTTGGTGTACAATGTTGTAGCTTCTTTGTAATGACACTACTAGTTTAACGAAAAATATGTTATTAATGTGATGAAGGAAATGTTATATGGCATTGAAAAGGGGAACGAGGACAAAGAATAAGTTACACAAGATAAAACAGAATGAATTAAGTAGCTTCTTATGTTATTTGGTGGAACTCGTCACATGATAGGCATTGGATTTTGGACAATGTTTATTTTGAGCTATAGCCCACTAGTACCAATATTGAATGCAAAGGGTAACTAACATGTTCCTAAGAATTGGTGAAAGGCATGCTCAAGGAATAGTTGAGTACCCCACTTGCCGTTTGAGGAGCCTGCAAGAAAATGAATGAGAAAAAGAAAAAGAAATGGATGCTTTCAAGAGGATTTTTATTTTTATATATCTCTTTTTAAATGGTCCAATGGATCTTCAAGCAAGCTAGCTCTGAATCATCTTAAGATTTGAGTTTGAACCTATTTCAATTCTACAAAACCATAGTTGTAAGATGATATTAGAGTTGCTTTTAAGATGTGTTGAACTATCTATTATCAGGTAACTGCTATCGGATCGACTATGATTTATATCCCAACCAAGTTCAATAGTATTTGTCGTTAGTGGTGCTAAGAGTAGGGATGACAATGGGTTCCCATGGGTGAGGGTTTTACAATACCCAAACTCACACTCAAAACAATCACCCAAACCCAAACTCAAAGGTTGTATGGGTGACAAATCAAAACCCACCCACACTCATTGGGTTCGGGTTTTTCCACCCTAAACCCGCAGCAAAAACACGCATAATTAATTATCTGCTCAAACTCGGTCCGAATTCTTTTTGATAAAATGTAGTATAGTAATTAAATTATATAGTTCAACAGAAGAAATTAACATAGTTTGGTGACATTAGTAATTAAATTACATAGTTCAACATAAATTACATAGTGAGTGAAGTGACCGAATGAGTGAAGGAGGTGTTCAACTAGCTGGGTGAGTGAATCGTGTGAACTGTGAAGGAAAATGTGAACCCTAATTTTGACACTTATATATATGCTTATGGTTAATTAGGTAATTTTACATATGTGGGTGGGTGTGTGGGTTTCGGGTGTGGATTTGAGTGATCTCAAACCCACACTCAAACTCAGTCAACTCGGGTTTCGTCCGTTGACTTGAGTTTGGGTTCGGGTGGGTCTGCTGGGTTTGGGTTTTCCTGTCATCCCTAGCTAAGAGTCTCACATTAGATGAAATGTAGCCTAAAACTATTCATATTGGATGAAAGATTACCTTAAGATATATTTAGAAATAGGGACAATCATCATCTTACAACCATACTCCTACCGGTCATTTAACAATATGAACCATACTTCAACCAATTAGAGTATACACATTTGGTGACATGCTAACAATCCCCTTGTTATGAACCACCTTGCTGCTTGATGAAGTTTTGTAGCAAACACGACGCCTTCCATGCAATGAATCAAGTTAGTAAGAGATGAGGTTTTGTGTGCTTTATTTTTATTGATTGAGAGAACATGAGAAAAGATGGTAAATTAATACATGCTATGTATAGCTAGAAATATAGTAGAAAACCAACAAACTATAACTACTACTAACAAATTACTCTCTAACTAACTTTGATTTTCTTTTGGTATTACTAACTTTGATATTTCTATTAAGTGCTTTGTAACATATATAAATATAAATGACCAATTTTGTTTTTTTTTTTAAAAGTTGAATGACAAATCTGCCATTTTTTTTAAGACAAAAGTTATCCCTCCTAAATTTTAGCATGTAGTGTTAGAACTTAGAAGTTAGAACACGAGATGTGTACCTTAATGTTAAGGAAGTATTGAATTGCAAACTGTGTTGCGGCTAAGTTACTTCAAAGTTCAAACAAATAAGGAATTGGTAAAAATTAGATTACCCAAAATAGTGGAACAAGAAAAGTACGAAAGGTCTTCTAACATTAAGGTACACATCTTTGCAATTCAATACTTCTACCATACCATAACAATATTTTTGCTATTGGTCTTTAAATGTATAGAATATTTTTGAGATCTTTTGGGTCAAACGCTAATGTTCTATACACGCTTTATGGTCTAAAGACTCAACATGTTTTGGGAAGAATATAAAAAGGACATTTGATATAATGCTATATACTAGTATACTACTAGTAGTACAATACTAGTATGTAACCTAAAAATATACTAGTACAATATTGTTAGAATCGGACCCATTAGTTGAACCGATAATCAATTCATCTTTCTCAGTCCCATAAATCAGATTCAACCGTATTGAACCTGATATGAGTGTTTTGTGTTCACATTCAAATTGATTCATATGAGATTCTATTTTTCTTATAAAAATCTCAACCAACTACACATCAAGTTGGACAGTCATAAAGCAAGCAAAATTAGAACTTTTTAGGCCTTTAAATTGAGGTCTCCAAATTAGTTTTGGTAATAATAGCAACGATTAAGCTTAACTCAGTTGATAGAAACATTGCATTATACATGTAGCAAGTCGGAGTTTAAACTCCGATAACTCCACTTATTCACCTTAAGTATAGAACACCAGACTATTTAACAAACAAATGATTCCAAAAAATTGTAAGTAAAAGCGGTAAAAGTCTTGAGTATGGAACTTGTGAATTAATACAATAGAGATTCATTTGGTATTAAAATACTTTTCTCAACAAAAAAAAATTAGTTCTCTATAACATCAACAATATTATAAGATAGCTTCAAAATAAACAAAAAACAACAATATTATAATATAAATAAAATTACTCCAATTAATTCTTTAACTTAATTTTCAGATATTTAAGACCCTTTTCAGATAGCCAAAACAAAAGTAAACATCTCCATCCCATAAATCACACCATCACAACCCAGCTGATGAGTGCCCTCTATCATTGTTGATGCACACCCAACCAACCAACATCATGAGACTATTATTTATTTGAAATCAACCAAATTTTGCGGACCTAACTCCAACATAATTTCCTTTGATGCCGCGTCACAGTCTCCTATTTTCTCTCTAGAACTAGCTACAGTACATTAGAATAAAATGTCCTTAGTGAGTTAGTTCTAAGTTCCAACCTAATGTCAACATTAGCTCAAACCAATAAAAAGTCCAGCTTCAATTATTGACTTGCAAGTTACATGTTACGTACCAACTTGAATTAGTTTAACTAAACCGCCACTGACTTATTCATTTTCATTGGGGCTAAGAAGGTCACCCCTTCCCTCATAAATTAAATTCCAATAGTCCACACTTAGCCTAAATATAAAACATGACTACGTTTTTTTTTATATAAAGGGAATGGAATTGCCAAGTAGCACAATATATATTACCTCTTACATCATCAACTTAAAATACCTAAAGAATGTAAAATTGAATTTAAAATAACTCAAATTATAGTGAATGTACGACTAAGATTAGCTAAAAAGTAAAATAACTAAATCAAATATTTAGCTAATCTGGTGAAGTGAACCTTAGCAATGCAACACAGGTACATAAATTGAATCTTCATAGAACATGATACAATATTGAATTTAAAATAACTCAAATTTAAAGTATTTCTTAAAATGTAAATATCATATAAAAATGTGATACAATATTAAAAAAAGTTTGACTGAGCTCATTCTTAAATAAGTATTTGAAATATTATAAAATGTATTTAATATAATAAAACATCAACAATATATATATATATATATATATATATATATATATATATAAGATTTAAGACAATGTTAGGCCCTCCGCCCTCTTATGTCACAAAAACTTAAAACATTTGGCCTAATTTTTTCACCAAAAGCTTTAGAAAATTTATTTTGGCTTTAGTCTCTATTGGGCAACATGTAAGAGGTTATCCAAATTTAATCATAGAAGAATCACACAATTTCATATTATAGTCAATCTTAACCGTTAATTACTCTCTCCGTCCCATTTTCATTGTCACATTTGACCATTTCACACATATTAAGAAAATTGCATAAATAAATGAGAGATAATATTAATTTTACCAAATTACCCTTGTTATATAGTGAAAAAGTGAAGAGGAAAAAATATAGATTCTGCAAAAACATTTATAAAGGGTGGAAATGAGAAAAAAACATAAAAAATTGAAATGAGTCAAATATTATAGAACAATTTTTTTTACAGATGCGACAATGAAAATAGAATTATTGAAATTTCAAACTAAACATTGCACAATAAAAGCAATCTTAACCGTATATTAAAAACCAGACAATTGAGATCTATTACATCCGTCTTAATGTAACCGTGGCAAAGTAAATGTTGGCATCAGTTATGAGCTGTAGGGACACACACGGCGGTTAGTTTGCGACAAATTTGAGAATTAAGAAAACCAAGACAACACCCACCAGGCACTCTTCCTAGTTCTTACCAACACGGAAATACCTCTGTGTTGTTTTCCCATTAGACCGTTCCCCAATATTCTGATACGTGTCACCCTTTTACTCTTTCCCATAAAACCTCTGTGTCTTTTCATCGTTTTTAGAAGTCTACATCTCACAGGCCGTTAGATCCGAATCCTAACCATAAAAAAACCCCACAACTCAACTTTTCCCAATTTTTAATTAATAACTAACCCTCATTTAACCATGGTTAAGTTAACTCAAACTCACGAAACTCTTATTATGTCCAAAACACCCTTGTTTTACCAATTAATCACTTTTCGCCCTTTCCTTTCTTCATCTATTTAACCAGCCTCCGAGACTCGCTAGGTTTGCCAAACCAATTCCCCAAAGGGGTCCTTAACAGGACTCAACCAAACAAACCCTAGTCTCTCTCTTTTTTCTCTTCTATCTCTCTCATCTCTCATTCATAAACAAAAAAAAAAAACTCTATTCTAATTTCTCAAAAAAAAAACCACCATGGCTTCTACTCGAGAAAAAAAATCATGTGGCCCTGTTCTTCGTTCACTTTCACCTTCAGGGAGATTTTGTTCCTATACAACATCAAGAACCCCTTTCTCTACACCCTCATCAGCTTTCGCTTCTTCAACCAACTCTTCCTTTTCATCTTCCTCTACTTTCTACATCGATTCCCATGATCATCATCACCATCATAGTTATCATCACAACCGTTCATCTTCACCTACACGTGTCAATCTATACACAACAAATTCTCTATCCTCTGGAGTCCGGTTCTCGATTGATTCCCGTTCTATTTCACCAAACCGGTCGATTTCAAATCATGTTATTACAACAAAAAAGAACCGTCCAATTCCGGCTCAGAAGAAAACTTGTATGTGTTCACCAACGAATCACCCCGGTTCGTTTCGATGCAGTCTTCACAAGAACAGCGGAAACAACAACAGCAGTGGTGGCGATTCGTATCATCCTTCAACTCGTCTTAACATGCGTAGATCTGCTATGAAGAATTCGCTTGTGAGAATCGGTGGTGTTGAAGGTGAATGGGTGAAAAGAGCTTTAACTGCGTTGATTCGACCTTCTTCGCATCAACAGAGGAGGAGATCGGCGTTCGAGCCAAGACCTAGTCGGCTCTCTGTCATGTCCAAGGCTGAGGATCTTTGATTTTATCTGTTTTTCAATTTTACAGGTTTGATCTTGTTAAATCACGCTTTTGCGGTGGTTGATTTTCACCCACTGCGTTGATCTGCCGCCAAATTGATGGATTCCGGCGAGCAGTTAGGTTAAAGCGTGTCTTCTCCGACGAGTTTTGGGAGCAGATTGATGAATCAGACATCGGAAAAAACTACAACTGTCGAAGAATTTCTGAATAGATCTATTGAGATTGATGAATTTGGATTCATCACTACTATTGCATTTTGTACATAAACATTTGCTATGGAAGCAGAGAATTTTGGACCCTTTTTTATTTTATTTTTCAGTCACTAAAAATCGTTTCAAGAAAATTAAAACTTAATTAATTTATGTCAGGCTTAATTAATTTAATTAAAATTGAAAAATTGAAACCCTAAAAATTGATATATTGTGACTTCCATTGATAATTGCGTGATCCGTTTAGGTTCTCTGTGCAGTGTGTTGTCACTGACAACGTTATTTCCGTCAATTGCCTCCGTTCCGTTTGGGTTGTTCCGTTGTTTTGGACCGTTCCGTTGACCCGTTTGCCGTGACGACGTCCGTTACGTTCGTTCAATGGCGTTGCGTTTGGTGCAGGTATTTTATTTTTCTTTCAATTTTCATTATTATTATTATTTTATTTTGTGTATTTTTAATATAATTAACTTGTTTTGTTTAATTGCAGGTTAGTTGTTGAGCTACTATTATTATGAAGGACAGATTCCATCTCTGTTTTAAATGAGTTCTTGATTTGGAAAATGATCTGAACCTTAATAAATTTGAAAGCTGGAAAAATTAATTGACATCTGTTGACAACCTGTGCAAGGAAGGAGCACCTTGTTTTGGACTGATATAATATCATAGAGGACAAAGAAAAATAAACAACAATTAAGAGGAATTAAAACAATTAAGAGGAATTAACATTTACAGTAAAATATACTAAAAGTAGATTGAAAATATCTAAGATACTAAATGAAAAATATCTAATTTACTAGTAGTAAATACTACTAGCCTTCAATCATGGTCCACATGGAAGAAGGAAAAATTCAAAATTTGGAAACTTGATTTATTTGATTTCAAAGTTGGGTAAAAGGAGATGTTGAAAAAAAGATGGAAACTTGTTAATGGGACATCCCACCAGCAAGCTAGCTGGCCATGTGCTGTTTCATACGGTACTTTCAACGATGCTTTCAAAATAATGCTCTATAATTGATTGTGGTACATGAACATGAACCAGCATTTAATCAATAATAACTGGAATTTTATTTGCTATTTTGTAAGGATTTTTAATTTAAATAATTGGAGATATTATACTATAAATTGTCATTCATTTTATTAAAAAATATACATTGTTTTTTTAATATTTTTTTTTAGTGTGAAAAAATAATATTCATTCATTCCAATAATTGATAGAGTACATCGTATGCAAATACAAATTCAACATCGCTATAAACAAAAAGAATGAATCTGCTAACAAACTCACAACATCCAAGTTAATAGCATACAACGGCAAAATGTCTACAAATCATATGATAAAACTGAAGTCACCGGAATGTACATGCTTCCAGACTGCAACTATGATGTCAAAATCGTTGATTGGATTTGCAATTGATTGAAGTTGATCTTTCAGACGAAGATAATGAACACCGCAACAAGACGGAAAAGCCAAAACGTCTTACCAATTGGACGATGACCAACACACCGACGCGGATAGATGACGAAAATCACAACAAAAGAAAAAACTAAAAATGTGGATACGTGAAAATCATTTATTTAAATTAAACAGAGGAAAATAAAAAGCGGAGGGGTGATCCTAGGCCAAAAAAGACCTAAAACCACCCCTCACCACCCAAGAAAGAAGGAGACTTAAAGAAAAGAAAAAATAGGGCTGGCCGCGGAGAGAGAGCCTTTTTCCATTGTTTTTTAACTTAAATATTAAATTTAAGTGGTTAATGAGATTTCTTGGAACGAATTGTTTAGGAAAATCTCAAGAAGAAAAAGTTAAATAGTTTAGGATTATCAGAAAATAATTTTCTCTTTAATAAAAAAATCCATTTCAAAAGAAAAGGTAAAAATATTAGAAACTCAAAACTAATGTTTTAAAAACGGACCAAGCATTGAATCAGTAAAGGTATTGGGTCACTGGTTCATTGGTCGAACTACCGGGTCACTGGTCGAACCACATAACTAAATCAGATAAAATCGGATAAACCGGTGGAATGAATCAGTCTCTTTAATAAAATTATATAGTTATTAAGCTGTCGAATAGGATGACGCGGTCTCTTAAAATGTTTATGACACCTAAAAGTTTGAAAATTTGAAAATGTCACAGCTCACAAATTCTTAAATTCAAATCTTAAACATTGTCATCACACACAATAAAATTGTACAATAAGTTTTAAACAAAGTATAATTGCAACATAAACGAAATAACAAAATGTCTAATACTACTAAATTTAATATCAAGGTTCGACGATTTTTCTGATTTTTAGCAGTTCGCTCCGGTCTAACTACATGTTCGATTTTTAAAACACTGCTCAAAATATTTATCAAAACAATAATGTTTCTTTAGGTATTATGCTAAAGTCAATTTTTAAATTAAAAAAAATGAAATGCACAGTTTACAAGAGATTTTTAAATTATTTTTTATTTCATCAATGAATTTACTTAAATAGTAAAAATTCATACTACCTTCGTTCTTTTTTAATTGTCTTTTGACGTTGAATTGAGTGTTTCTATTTAACTGACTTTTTAGTATTTTAAGAGTACAATTTATCAATTATACTATTTGTCAATTACTTTTATCTTTTTTAATAAACCTATCTAATGATATTTTAAAGGACTTAAAATAAATAATTTATATTTACTAAAATATTTTTTAAACTATTTAAGACAAATATTTTTAAATTGAAGTTGTTATATTTGAAGTGAAATGAGAGAAAAAGACAAATCATAAGGGTTGCCTACAACAGAGGCAGACATGTGGATATTTGAGGGTATTGGCAAACCTAGTGGATTAGACTAGAATAGAGGGCAACACAGTGTCAAAAGTGGTCCAATTGAGTTGCATAACTTACTCAATCCATATCCATACCATACATGTGGCATTATCATATGTGAACTGTGTTCTGCAGCATAGTACTCCCTCATTCATTATCTTATCTTTATGATCTAACAGGTGACATGTCAGAATTGATTCCTTACTTTCTACCAGATTTGTGGGCCACCAAGTAACCGTTCTCAGTCCGGTACTTTTTCTGTTCTTCACACTTTATATTTATGCATTTGGGTTCTCTCCGGTTCAGTTCATCATCTCGTGTTGCTGTGTGTGTTATTATCATCTCAATGTTCATTCAAGTTTTTTTCTCATTAAAATTATTTATTTTACGGTTAATGATTGGATAAAGAGTAGCAGAGAGACGGGGCAACATATGAAGGGCAGGAGAGAATTCAATTGAGTTTAATTGTTGTGCACTATCGGTGTAAATTTATTTACTCATACATTTAATGATGTGTTGCCACATCATTTAATGGATGTGACACATCATGTATTTTTAATTACCATATATGATGTGTCAATATATTATTGGACGCATGTGTAAAATAACTTTACACTGACGGTATATATAAATTAAATTTAATTCAATTCTCATATTCATATTGGCCTTTAAAAACTACTATTACGTGTATGTTTAATTAAAAAAAAAATTATTTGAAAAAAAATTGAATTTAATTAAAAGTTATTTGGAAATTGATTAATTTATGTTGTTCGGATAATTTAAACTAAACTTGCTTTTAAATGTGTCATTTATTTATTTATTTACCTATAAAGGGAATGTTGAGTTGTTCAGATGCAAGCTTTGTGATGATTTAACATATCTCTAAAAAAACTTATCATTTCTTTTAATAATTATTTAAATCTAAAAAAAATGTTTGGTTATTTTTAAATACTTTTGTTTCCTTCATATTCCATAACTTTACATCTCCCTCACTCAATATTATATTAATGCAAAATCTAAATTAATAGTCTGATGTGTTACAATTTTTATCAATTGCTCCTTATTTTTTTCTAAATTATATTTAAATGTGTAGCACTTAAGAAAAAATGAAATAGTGAAAGTTCACGCTTTATATTTAAACACATACAATTGATGTTGATAATTATGCATGTGAAAGTTCAAGTGATAACTAACTTAAATTAGTAACAAGTGTAAATAAATAAACCAAATAAAAAAATTACCCCAAAATATGTTTTTTCATGCTTGACCAAATAAATTTTATGAAAAAATAATTTAGTTATATTGTTTATAAATTACAATTGTGCTATTATTTAAAAAAAAACAACAACTTTGTCACACCAACTTTTAAACTACCATTATTTCATATTCCTTAACTCTTATTCCTTAACTATGACAAATAAATTTATCATAAAATTCTTTGAACAATTATCTTTTCTCATCCCTAATAATTGTGTGTGCTATAAATTTGAATTTTCAACATCACTTTCCTCAAGCAACTATTAGATTGCAGCTTTTAAATTTCGTGTTATATGTTCTTTCTCTTGTTCCTCTAGATCTCTTTATCTCTTCACAATTTATTAGTTCTAAATAGCAACTTGTGTTACTCCTACATTATGTGAAAATTTTAGATATCTATTTTTTATTATATTGATATGATTTTTGTTAACCTATTTTTCTAACTATATGCATACCTTTTTTCATTTCTTAATGTAGATTTGACAAATTTTCCAGGTAAGTTAGAAGAAAAAGAGAGACTTCCATTTTTGGCTTTGTTGCATCCTTGATGCTTGAGAAGTCTATGAAAAATGACTATTTATGTAAGTATATATCTTTGAGTGCATTTTCACTATGTTATTATTCATAATATATACCATATTCATATGTACTAAAATTTATTTTTTGTTCCTCATCTATAGTAAAGTATTAAACAATTTTTTTTGGACAAGCTAAAATTTATTTTTATTCTTCATATGTAGTAAAGTATATCAGTAGGCAATTTTTACTTACTACCTTACAACACTATCACTTTTTTTTTCAAAGAAAATATCACTAAAATTATTAACACAACAAACCCATCATTTTAATTTTGATATTACCTATACTTTGCAATCACACAATCTTTCATTTATATTATGTTCTCTTTCATCTTTTACACTATCAAACATTAAAAATGAATCATGCTTCCATAAATATAATTTGTTAATTAAAATATATTATTAATATTTGGTCACTTATATTTTTCAAATATATATACACACACACACGCACTACTTTGTAAACTCGATCAGTTATATATCTTTCACCTTCTATATGTTAGACAATTTTTATGTCCTTTGAATACATTTTAAAGATGTAGTTTTTTTTTTTTTGTGTAGAAAATCATAAAGAAAGTTGAGTGCATATATGGGTATATTTTCCAATTGCATTTGTTTTTCTCCTCCTCAACATTGTATCTCACATGACCTAGACTCTTTTGACCATAATTGCTCAGCACACTATCAACCAATTTGACAAGACCATTTGGTTCTCTCCATGTAGCCAGACACTCCAAAATGTGGTGTTGCTGCAACGACTTCCTATTCCCATGACCTGCGATCTTGCCTAGTCTGAGGCTTGACACCTGTAACGTGCAACGAGGAAGAAGTAACAATTGAACTCAAGTACCTACAGAACCAGGCGCATCAACCACCTTATAAAGCTTTTAGTGTCTGAGAAAATGCAAGACGACAACCAGGAGGTATACTCTTCACGGTTAAGATAGGAACTTGGAGAATTTTCTCTAATAGGCTAGCATCCAAAACCAAACCATCCTTACTATCAAGAGTATTGGGGTCCTTCGTAGATGGTTTGAATCCCATTATTGTCTTTTTATTGTTTTTTATTTTTATTCGCGAAAAGTCCAAAATATTTATTTGTTCCTTTTTTTTTTGGTACATATTTATTTTTTCATTTACTATTTTTATATTTTCCTATTATTATTATTATTATTATTATTATTATTATTATTCTACTATTATTGTTATTATCACTACTACTTTTTCTCAAGCTCAAAGTCTTGACATTTTCTTCAAATTGAACCGAGCTTTCACCAATGATTAAAGCCAATATTCCCTATTCCTCTTTTAACAAGATCAAACCCTAATTTGAGGGTATAAATTCAAGCATCTATCATTGAAGCAAAAGAGGCTGCAGAGAAGAGAATTCGGCAAGAACCTCACACCACACATCAACCTCCATAAATTTCAAACCTCACCACCCATCCTCCATTCACCACCATCATCCTTTCCAACAACTTTACTTTCATTCATCAATCTAAAAATCAATTTCAAACCACTACAACCATAACTCAACAAACAACAACATAGACAGTTATAACAACAATAACAACCACCATCACCTTCCACCTTCATCCACCAACACTACCACCACCACTTTAACTCATAAACTTCTTCAAACCTCATACAAAACCAAAAAGAAAATGAAAACAAAGAAGAATAGAAACAATAAACCAAAGAAGCAGAAGAAAGAAGAAGAGGGAAGGTAGAGATTTCTGCTGTCGCGGTTTCCAGACACCACCACCGCTCACCGCCACTTCACCGTCAGCCATCTGCCGTTCCTCCCTCTCTCTCGTGCTGCCATGATCCGCCTTGAGCTGCCGCGATTTCTCTCTTGCGTTCTGTGTTTGGTTTGTTTCTATCTCTGTTTCTATGTTTGATTTTTCCTCTTTATGTCATGTTTTTCTTTATCTTTTATTTGGGTTGTTTTTGTTTGTCTGATCAGGGCTCTAAGCCCATTTTAGCTTTTACACCCCCCTTTTAACTTACTAATAACAGCCTAAAAATAAGAAAAACCAACAACAACAACAACAACAAAAAAATGCGTTTACCTTCTTTTTTTTTATTATTTATTTTTTAGAATAATGTAATGTATAAATATATGCTCTAACTCAAATAAAATTTAAATCTTCCATAACAAAAAAAACTCCTCTTAACGACAAAAAAACAAGAAATCTTTTCTATTATTTTTTTTGGTTGGTAGACGAAATGAGAATACCATTGAAAACTCACACACACAAAGTGGAGTGACCAGGGATCGAACCACGGTCATGACATCCGACACTAGCAATTTCGATATTTCTATTATTTAATGTGTACAAAAACACTCTCTTTAACATAAATAAATTGGATGAAAAAAAGACCGGCCGATGTACATCCGTTTACGGTTCATCTCTCTAATAATCGAAAGTTTAAAACCTGCTTTGTCTACCAGGTGTTCGTCTTCCACACTTGAAAATAAGTTCAACTCATCAAATCATTTTTTGCCTTTGCGGGTTCAAAAAATAAAATCATTTTTCTTTTGAAAAACGAACAATGTTTTATCCATTCTAACATATACAAACAACGCTTAAGTCTCCTACGCACGAGCACCTAAAAGCATCATCTTTTAAAATAATCAGAGGTGGTTGGATGCTTTTCCAAAATTTCCACAATGATTTCTGTAAACCGAGAAAAAATTGTCGGAAAACATGAAAAGGGATGGAGCTGCTATTCCGTTTTCCATTGCATCCGGGAATGCGTAGGAGCAAGATTAAAAAACTAATTTTTTCCTCGTGAATAACTCCAATAATTAGTAAAATACAAGAAAAAAAAACCACTTTTAACTCTAAGCTAACAAGAAGGTTCCTGGTGAGTACAATGGATGTGAGAGGTGTTAATACCTTCCTCTTGCAAAATCGACTCTCGAACCCGATATTGGTTGCGATGACCATGTTTAGTCTTTTTTTTAGATTTTATCGATAATTTCCTTTTCCTTCGAAAATAAATAAAGTTCGATGGCGACTTTGCGTTTTATTTTGCGCATATTTACACTTTATGAGATCACATAAAAATCACTTTGAAAATTTGACAAATGTGTAACTGTTTTGATACATACACGGCACTATTTCCTCTTCATTCATTTTTCTTTCTATCTCTCATTTTTTCTATAACATCACTTGTCATGTCATTTTTTGAATGTATGACTGAAATGTTAAAATAATATCAACACGTGTTGATTCAAATGAAAAAGACTTAACATATGACTTGAACATATACTATTCTTTAAGGGCACTAATTGTGCCCTTAAATTCAAGGGCCAACGAGATCCCGTATAGATATAATTTATAAAAGTAAACAGGCTATTGAGATGAAACATTTCTAACGGGATAGATAACGTGCTTGTTGATTCTATATAATATAATGTTTTGCCGGAACCTCTTACAAAGTACATGTAGCCATCTATTTCCCATCCTGTTTCTCAGGAGTTTTTTAGAATCACTCCTTGAGAAGATTTATCATACCTACTATTATCATTCCATGACATCTTCTCTGTTTATTGTTGACCACCTTTGTAGAAAGGTTCTGCATTTTGCACCTATTAAAAGATTGGTCTAATTTGGACCAAGTTATTAGTAGCCCTTGATGTAATGTTATTTTATCTATAGTGTACATGCTATTCAAGTTGTTCGGTACCTGATTTATTAGTAGCCCTTGATAAAGAAAATGTTTTTGTACGCATTAATTGGGGATATAGTATGATGTTATCATGTGTACAATGAATTGGAATCTTGTAACTGGATCAAACTTATTAGTAGGTCAGTTTTATTTGTCCAAGATGAACAAAAACATGTTCTGGACCAAGCTAAATGGACCTTTGTAGAAAACCTTTTATAAACATCATAAGATTTAAAAATATAAAATTAGTATTGGATTGTATTGAGATGTCATTTCCCATCCTATAATGAAATAATGTTATTTGCCACACAAACTTTTTTTTCCTACGTATGCCTTGAAATTCCTCGCATCCTTTAGAGGATACATAGTTTTATACATATAGGTTGGCGTCTAACCGCCATGAGCAGCTCTTTGAAATTTTTTTAGGCAATTTCTTCGTATCTTTCAATATAAACAACTTGCATTTCTGTTAATTGCTAATTAATTAGATTAAGAAAAACGGTTAGTAATAATAAACTAAATTAACTACGCATGTAATTAGAGAGGCAAATCATCTTTTTACCCACCTAAGGGTAATCTTTTTGCAAAGAAATTCCATTCTGTTTTATGTAATCGAAAGCTATTGTTGGTTGACCACCATTCGAAATATTATTTTTTGTGTCAGTGACGCAACAATAGACTAATTCCTGCTCTGAAAAGAGTGTCTTGAGCCGGGACGTAATAAAATATATGCTTTCGACGATGTCTATCACTCCAAAAAGCCCAACAACAATCTATAAAAAGTATTACAGTATTATTATTATAGATAATTAGTTGAAATTATTTGTTAATTTAGAGTATGTCCATTTGATCTTTGATTGGAGTAACAACACCTTCTTTCCTCCAATCACACTCGCGATGGTAATTGTGTCGCACTACAAGTGTGATGTGAGGAAAGAAGGTGACGCTGTTGCTCCGATTAAATATCAAATGGACAGTGTTATGTACTCTAAATTAACAAATAATTTCAGTTGATTATCTTTAATAATAATATTGTAACAACTTTTATAGATTGTTGTTGGACTTTTGGAGTGATAGGCATTGTCGAAGGCGTCAATTTTATTTCGTTCTCAAGTCACTTATGTCCTTCTCATAGCAGGAATTACTTGATTATTGTGTTTGTGACACAAAAATAATACTTTTGAAAGTGGTCAGCCAAAAGCAGTATTCGATTACATAGAAAAGAATGAGATTTCTTTGCAAAAAGATCACCCATATGTGGGTAAAAACATGATTTGCTAAAGAGACCGGGTACAATAGTCATTTGTCTCCCTCTCTAATTGCATGTGTGGTTAATTTTAGTTTATTATTACTAACGGTTTTTTCTCAATCTAATTAGTTAGCGGTTAATAGGAAGACAAGTCATTTATAGTGATGTATATGATGAAGTTGCCTTAGAAGATTTCGAAAAGCTATTCAAAGCGGTTAAACGTCAATCTAGATGCATGAAAATACGTATCCCTGTAAAAGATGTGAGGAATTTCGAGACATAGAAAGGGAAATAGGTTTGTGTGACAAATAACATTTCGAGACATAGAAAGGGAAATAGGTTTGTGTGACAAATAACATTATTTCACTGTATGATGGTAATCCTTAATACAATGAAATATTAATTTTATATTTTTATGTTTTAAAGTGTTTATAAGGGACTTTTGACGAGGATTTGTTTACCTTGGTTTTGAACATATTTTTGTTCATCTTTGACCAAGACATGCTATAGTAGGTTTGATCCAGTTGCAACATTCCAAATCATTGTACACATGATAACATCACACTATATCCCCGATTAATATTTAAAAAAAATTAAAAAATGGCAGGTTTATTATTCAATATTCTTACTTTATGATCGTTTTCTTTTCCCTTTTTTTAAGCCATGTTTTTTTTCTTTCTAAATAAACCAATCCATCCAACCATCGAACCATGCATAGTGTCTAAGAATTTAGTTTCATTGTTGATTACATTACCCGAATTATGTTATCTTGTGTAAGCTTTTGTTTTAACAATAACAATATCTTGTTTAAACGTTGAACTGAAGTTTGTTAGAAGACGAGCGATTATGGTTACTCATACCTTACTCGGGTGTCCAGTTTTTGGGTTAGTCTCCTTAGAATTGAGATATTTCCCTTATGTATTGAATATTTACTAGTTAATGAAATGAATTAAGTTTATTCGATTATAAAAATATTCACATATTGTATAGTAAACATTTGTAAAGAGATTAATATAATAATACAAAAGCTTTTATCTTTTCAATCTTTGATCTTGCTTTTCTAATTGATTTTATAATAATATTTCTTGACAGAAACTCTGACCAAGTGAGATTTAAAAATTTAGAACTTATAGTGTTCTACAAAAGAGTAACTTACTAGATAACTTTGATGATTATTATAAGATATTATTTTTAAGTTTAAAGCTTTTTTTAGGTAATTTTATGATTACCAATTTTTCTGCCAAAACATACAAATATACTTCCAGTTTATAATTTGATCTGTTGGACATAAAGATCGATGAATTGAGCCTATAAATTGAGAAACAAAAATCAGAACAAGGAAGGGGATAAAGAAAATAAACCCAAACTTCACCATCTCCATAACCTCTACACCTCCATCACTCACTTTCGTCTTTCACTCATAACCATATTCAAGCTCCAACTTCTACAACCACCGTAACAACGCCCACGGTCTTCATCTCAATCTCTACAAACCACCGCACAATATCACAACCACCAATTTCATTCAACACAACAACCATATAATCTCACCATAGAGAAATAAACAAAATAGAGAAAAGAAAGAACAGAATCGAAAAAGAGAAAGGAGGGAGAAGGAGATCTCGCCGCCATATCTGGCCGAAACTCACCACTGCAGAATCACTTCCTCCGTCGCGAATCCGCATCACCACCGGAACGCCTCTGGACTACCACTCCACCGTGCGCCTTTCTCTGTGTCTCTAAACTCTCACATGTTTATTTATCTGATCTCCCTTTTCAGTTTTTTTTTGTTTTCTTGTTTATTTAGTTTTTTTTTTTTTTTTTGTTATTTAGGCGGGCTGTTTGTTTTGTTTGTTAAATAAGCCTCAAACCCACTTAATTTATTTATCTATACCCCCTCAATCCACTTTTAACAACCACCAAAACTAGTATTACAAATTCCCTTTATTATAAGATTTATTTGGGACATAAAAAACACTCACCAACTGATGGGCTTCAAAAACATTGATTTTTTTTGTGAGGTCTAAAGCTAGGGCTTGGGCTGCATTATGCTTTGGGCCGACCCTGATCTTTGGTCAAAATTTAGCAATTGCAGACTTCCATTAGCTTTTGACCCATAGGCAGAAAATCCATTAATCAACGGGACAACTACTTTCAATTTTTTTTTATAAGCAATGTTAGTTGTTAGTATTACAATGTTAGATTAATTTTCTCCTTACCAGGATTTGAACCCTAGAACTCCAACTCCTTTCAATTGATTACGATGGGACAAAACATTTACATTGGAAACATCTATAGACCGAAAGGATACACAGCGCATCTAGATTGATAATTAGGAGATGAAGCTAAATTAAGAAATCCACGGTTAAGAATGCATCCATTTGTCAATTTTATTCGCGGATTAATGAAAGTTGGGAAAAGATGGATATGGTTCAAAAACGTTGAAAGAGAGAATAGGATGAGAAGTGCAGCGGCGCTCATTAGTTTAGAGGCAAGAATAAAAGTTCCTCATTATAAGAACTATTATTAATAATCACAACCATCGAATAATATTAAGATGAAAGATAGTACAAGACAGAACAACACAAGACAAATGTTTAAGACATTGAACAAATTGTGTTATACAATGTTTGGTGGACAAAATGTTATTGTGGTATTTTATACAACTCGTGCAAAAGGACATAAGTTGTCACGTGGTTCAGTAGGGGACAAAAATTTTAGTTTTTATCCCGTCATTTGGCCCCCAGTTTGTCCAGTATAGTACCAGGAATAGTTTTAGCAGATCAAACGCACCCTTACTCTTGGAGTCAACAGATCTCTCCTCATATATACTCCCTCCTTTTATTTTAAATATTTTTTAGAATAGTAACACCAAATTAAAAAAGTAGGTATTTGCACATTATCTTCCTACCGTATCCATATTAACTCACCAATAAATTCTTATTTTTTTGCATAGATTTTCTCTTTCAAAAAAATTTAATATATTATCTACAAAACAAAACAAAATTTAATATGTTATGTGTAAAAAAAAACTATATTTTCTTAAATATATAACAATAATTAGTTTTATTGAAAAATATAATAGTTTCATTAATTCAAGATAAACAAAAACGGTCCAAGATAAACAAAAACATGTTATGGACTAACGGACACTAGTAGAAAACCTCTTATTGGACCTTTGGCCCTCTTTTGTACCAAAAAAAAAAAACTCTTATAGACACACTAAAACATAAAAATATAAAATTAATATTTTATTGTATTGAGATATCATTTATCATCGTATAGTGAAATAATGTTATTTGTCCCACAAACGTCTTTCCATTTGTATGTCTGGAAACTTTGAAGGGATACATTGTTTTATGCATGTTGGTTGGCGTTTAACTGCCTTGAACAGCTCTTCGAGATTTTCTTAGTTAACTTTGTTGTATCTATTAATATAAACGACTTGCCTTCCTGTTAATTTGTAATTGATTAGATTGAGAAACAACATTAGTAATAATAAACTAAATTAATCACACATGCAATTAGAGAGAGTGAAACAAATGACTACTATACCTGTTCTCTTTGACATATCTTACCCACATATGTGTATTTTTTTTGGAAAGAAATCTCATTCTTTTTATGTAATCAAAACTGTTGTTCGCTAACCACCTTCAGAAGTCTATTTTTTTAAACGCAACAATCGAGTAATTTCTGCTCTGAAAAGGCCAAACGTGTCTTGGACCGAGACGAAATAAAATACATGCCTTTGACGGTGCCTACCGTTCCAAAAGCTCAACAACAATCTATAAAAGTTACTACGATCTTATAATAATTTTTATAAATTGTTGATGGGCTTTTAGAGTGATAGACACTGTCGAATGTGTCTATTTTATTTTGTCACTTCTATCCTTTTTAGAGCCGAAATTACTCAATTGTTGCATCTCTAACACAAAAAAAGTATACTTTTGAAGGTGAGCCAACATCAACTTTCAATCACATAAAAAAAATATGATTTCTTTGCAAAACGATTACCTACATGTGGTTAAAAAGAGGATTTGACAGAGAGACCAGGTAGAATAGTTATTTGTCTCCGCTTTTTAATTGCCTATGTGGTTAATTTAGTTTATTATTTTTAGCGGTGTTTCATAGTGTAATTAATGAGCAATTAATAGGAATACAAATTGTGTATATTGATGAATATGATGAAGTTGCCTCAGAAAATCTTGAAGAGCTGCTCGGGGCAGTTAAACGCCAACTTATAAGCTTAAAATTATGTATCGTTTCAAGACATACGAAGGGAAAGAGGTTTGTGTGACAAATAACATTA
The DNA here is from genome assembly GCA_951799995.1 of Trifolium subterraneum. NCBI lineage: Eukaryota > Viridiplantae > Streptophyta > Magnoliopsida > Fabales > Fabaceae > Trifolium > Trifolium subterraneum. The sequence continues at coordinate 50,239,751 of OX637468.1, read as the reverse complement.
TTTCACTGTATGATTGTAAAAGACATCCTCAATACAATAAAATATTAATTTTATATTTTTATGTTTTAGGGTTTTATGAGAGGTTTTCTACGAGCGGCCTATTAGCCTGGTCCGGAACATGTTTTTGTTCATCTTGGATCAACGAAACTGACCTGCTATAGTAGGTGTTGATCCGGTTACAATTCCAATTCACTGTACACATGATAACATCATGTGTTAGTCGATATTCTTACTTTATGATCGCTTTCTTTTCCCTTTTTTTACGTCAATTTTTTTTTTCTTTCTAAGTAAACCAATCCATCCAAGCATTCAACAGGTTTTGGGATTCAAATCCCAATTTTCACCAAGTCTTCTGCGGTGCATAAGTTGCGATATTATTATAACGAATACGAATTTTACAAAATTCACCCTTGGATTGATAGTTTATATTATATAGATCATCTATAATTTTTTTTTTTAAATTGAAAATAATTTGATATGTTATTGAAACCTATTAAAATTAACGGTATTCAATTAAAATCCATAAACCGCTAATTCGATTTTGTTGGGTCTCCTCATAAACGATGCATCTCCGAGCTTTTAAGATAAGTGTTATGCACACGTTTACAATCCCTAATAATATCTTCGAGCTCATACACATTATGACACCTACTTTGGAAGCTAGAAACAACATTTTTTTAATCAAACTCAAAGTCAACATTTGTTTCGCTGTGTAGAGAACGATGCATCAATGTTACATTTGTATCTTCACGAATGAGGCTTTATCCACCCAGTAACCTTGTTTTTTGTTGTTGTTAAAGTACACTTTTTTCTCATGAGATATAGTAAATGAGTTTTTTAAGTCATTAAGTTTGATCTAGTGTTGAAGAGTTTGGGTAATCTGCATGAGGTATGAGAAAGAATAATATTTAATAGGAAACCAGTGATCATATCATTCGCGTCATTCATTCATTTCCCATTGCGCCAAAATATCCTCTCTCAATCAACCCTCCTTCTCGAGCGTCAAATGAAAAACCCTCACTATCGGCATTCTCATCCGCTACAACAACCATCACGTTTCGATGTCTTGGCTTCGCCTCCGTTTCTTCATCCTAAAGGTAAAAACGATCAAATCCGCATTTTTTTCTCTCTTGATAATTGCAAAATAATTAAGCCTCACATGCTGATTCTTCTATTTCTATCTTGTCAACAATGGATTTCTTTCTTTTAGTTAATATGTTTTCTTATCTTGTGGGTTGTTGTTTTTAACCTTGATTATTGTTTTTAGGAGAGAACAAAAGTTACAAAGAAGCCGCAGCTTTGTCTATCTGCTGTATTCTGGGTGATTGGGTTCACCTTATCCGTCTCTATTTCAATTTCGAAATCTGGTGCAGTGAATATCGCAAAACATACCGTTCGGTGAAAGAGAAACTCTACAGATTCGGTGTTTTCAAGAAAACTTTTGAAAAGAGGGCCTTAATGCCCAATGCTTTCGGTGATCAAACAGAACATTAATTGGATTACCTTTTGCCAAGTATGACGATGATGACAGTGAAGAAGAATTCTATGAAAGCTTGCACAAGAGAGCTGGCAATACATATAGAATATATAAAGAGAATAATCAGGTTTTGATTCATTGCTCCGGCCCCAACACCTTCCGTGATTCTGAAATTGAAGAAGAAAAATTATTTGAAAGGTTAGGCAGGAATCCTGGCTCTACATACCAGGTGTTTAAAGAGAATGATGGTGCCATTTGGGTTCGCTACTTGGCCAACCGTTGTGTCGCGGATTATACCTCCAATGAAAGGGATTGCCTTTGAATCTAGGGACTTTGTTTTATCCATTATGTTACTTTTACTGCTACTGGTTTTGAAAGGTTAAGGGGTATTTCAATTTTCAATTTGTCATACAACGCACTTGCCATTTTTATCTATGATTTAGTACAACGTTCTCAGAGAAATATACATATCACCGGTTGGTTGTTCTTGCCTAAGCTACTTTATGTATCACCATTTTAGAAAAATATTAGAGCAATATTCATCTCGCCGAGCCTGTAATCAAGAATACTAAATGCACAGCAGATAACCATTTGATTCCTTTGGAGAAGCAAAATTGATTTAATCTCTCTCACACTTCTTGAAGAAAGATCTTAAGCAGTGACAGTCAAGAATTATCTTCTGGAAGAAAACTTACTCAAGCTATCTATTCCTTTAGAGTGTGTTTGGACGAAGAATTTTAAAATTCAAGGGATTTTGAGATTTCATGCAATTGAATTCCCTTTCATTTTCAAAATTGATTGTTTGGTTAAAACAATTGAATTTCCTTTTTTTTAAAATTCATCCTTTGGACAAAGTAATGAATTTCAGTTCATTTATTAAATTTTTTCTCTCATAACTTTTATTTTTTATAAGTAATGAATTTAACTTTTTTTTCTCCTAATTTCTTTTATTTTTTTTATTTTTCATGTAAATTATTATGGAAGAAATCTGATTAAATTGTCATAATTTTTTCAAAATTGAAAAGAGAGATCATGTAAATTAAAATTTCACATATTCTAAATCATTGACAACATATAAGCTACAAATAAACGTATTTTGTACTCAAAAGAGTATCTATACATAGGTGCGCACAACTCTAAATCATTGAGAGTGTATGTGCTCAAAAATACACACACATATATGTACTCAAATATTATCTCTACATATATGTTGCACAATTCTAAATCATCTACAAATTACAATGTATGAGCTACAAACAACGTATATTGTACTCAAAAGAGAATCTTTACATATGTGCTGCACAATTCTAAAACATCGACAATGTATGAGCTACAAACAACGTATATTGTCCTCAAAAGAGAATCTTTACATATGTGTTGTACAATTCTAAACCATCGACAATTTATGAGATATAAACAACATATATTATACTCAAAAGAGTATCTCTAAATAGGCGTTGCACAATTCTAAACCATTGACAAATCATTGAAAACAATTGGAACAAAAGAAGCACCACTAAAACAGCATAATGACTCCGCACCATTGGCAAATCATGAAAACAAGTGTTGAGTATTAACAACAAATTTCCTACGATCAGTGTAATGAAGAGATAGAAGGAATACAAACTACTGGTCTGCTCCTCAATGTCTCCTATATAGCAGGAATACACGAATCTCACCTATTCCACCCCTTTTGTAGCATTCTCATCCTGTATGGTACAATTCACAAGAAAAACTAGCAATCATCAAAATTTAAAATGCATTAACCTGTTTTTTAACACACTATGCCACAAGAAGTGAATATGTAAAATAAATTTCCCTATGCAGGAACACTATGTGAACTAAAACTTATTTTTCAGACGCAAACAATGTAATATGTAGAATAATTTGTTGTGTCTGTTGTCACTGTACACCAACATTCTGTTAGTAGCACCCAAACTATTTACAAAGGAATTTGATCATTGATGGGCATATGCTTGTGATCTATGGAAACTATAGACTCTTGGTCTAAATCAAAATATTCCAAAGGAATGTCCATATCTGAATCAAAGTTGTTGAAGCAGCAAACTACATTCTCAAGCAGCAAAAACATCTACCAGATTTTTAGTAAACTAATACTAGAGATTGGACTATTCAAATCAAACAAAATGATACCAAGACAGGTTGAAAAGAAAACTACAGTCAACTTGTTCTAAAACATGTTGACACCAAGTAATTTAAAAATATTTAAAGAAAACTATATATTATTATTAGCAACTAAAATAAATAAATAAAAAGTAATATTACCTTGGTCTCAAGACATATATGCCAAGAGATACTTCTTCTTAGTCAACGGAAGTGCTTTAAGAACCGCAACTTTGTTCGGATTTTCAATAACCCATTGATTGCTTTATAGCTTTGTTCCTCTCGTCAATGTCATCAATCATCTCCACTTCATTCAACACTTCTTGCACCATTGCTTGACCATTTCCTTCAATCCTCTTCCTGTTAACTTGTACAAAGTCTTTCAACGACTCAACCACTTCTCTCATGAAGTTGATCATCCCTTCTTTGTCTCTACCCTTATTAGCAAGAGTACAATGTACTTTTTCTTTGTTGGGGAACATAGTTCCTCTAAATCAACTTACACATTGGAACCTTCTTCAGATACCTTTGCTTCTTTGTCCATGACATCATCCACCTCAAATGGATGTTCTACTTGGATTCCACTTGCTCTATCTTTAGCACATATATCTATAATGTCATCTTCCCAATTCAGAATGACCTTGAATCGGAATCGCTTGGCTTTTTCATCAGACTTAAAAACAAAAGAAAATAACAATAATCATTACAATAATCAAACAAAAGAAAATATGGTATACTCAAAATAGGCAACTATGGTATATTCAAAACATAATAGACAGTTATAAAGTTTCTTGTGGGACAAGCCAAACTATGGCATACTCACCTAACATGTACACAAGAACAAGAACTAGCAATCTAAGATGAGGACAAACAATTAGTGGTACAAAGGACAACGTTAAGGACAAGCCAAACTACATGTTAAATTGTGTGCTAGCTAGATTAAAAATATGCATAATCAACAACACAAAAATGGAGATAAATCGGAAAAGGGAGAATAGAATTTACTAGAGATAGATCAAGTTTGAAGAGAGTAAAATTGAGTCCAAATCAAAGAGAGAAAGAGCAATCTTCACAGAGAGAGAACAGTCTTCAGAGAGCGATACATGGATTTAGAGTGAGGGAGATCCATGAAGTTTAGAGAGAGAAAGCGATGGAGTTGTTGAGAGAGAGTGATGTTGCGATGAGTTTAGAGAGAGCGAGAGCGCGATGGAGTTTGTTGAGAGAGAGAGAGAGATGTTGCAGAGTGTGAAGAAGAAGAACGACGAAGAATTTTCACAATTTTCTTATTTTGGGTGGAATTGTAACTTCTCTAGAATTGGTCTCCTAAAAATACCATTTGAAATTCTGTCAATAATCGTCTCCCTTTTTTATCCAAACAGTGAGAATTTTAACCCAAATCAATTTAATTACTCCAAAGAATTACTTTCCCACACTAAAATACTTTATCCAAACACACTCTTAAGTTCACTGTTTGAGAGATTAGAGTTGCTGGGAATTAAAAAAGTTGGTCATTTCTAGAGTATCAAAATTTACCAAGGGCATTATTATAGGTTCGTTGAAGAGTATTGGTTCTCTTCTTCAAGCACTTCCCCTAATTCATTAACAATTCCACACACACAAGGTACAAACTATTCACAATTCCACACACACACAGGGGTTCTAACTAACAAACTAAAAGGTACATATATATATATATATATATATATAAACTAGTATAAAGCAGCAAATGATGAACACCATAAAAAATCTCCCAATAAGCCACAAGACAGTCTCAGAACATGTAAAAGTTCTATATAGATTTATAAATTGTTGAAGAAAAGAGAGATTGAAAATTGAAATACCCCTAACTTGTTCCTCAATACAAGTAGCAGTAAAAGTAACATAATGGATAAAACTAAGTCCCTATATTCAAAGGCAATCCCTTTCATTGGAGCTATAATGCGCCACAAATTCATTGCCCAAGCAGCGAACCCAACAAGAGCCGTTATTCTTTTTAAACACCTGGTATGTAAAGCCAGGATCCCTGCGCAACCTTTCAAAGAATTTTTGTTCTTCAATGTCAGAATCACGGAAGGTGTTGGGGCCGGAGCAATGAACCAAAACCTCATTATTCTCTTCATATACTTTATATGTATTGCCAGCTCTCTTGTTCAAGCTTTCATAGAATTCTTCTTCACTGCCATCATCGTCATAACTGCCAAAAGGCAAACGGTCCTCCAATTCATCTTTTGTTAGATCACCGTAACCGTTGGGCATTGAGGCCGTCCTTTCAAAAGTTTTCTTGAAGACAGTGAATCTGTAGAGTTTCTCTTTTAATGAAGGGTATGTTATGCTATATTTCCTGCACCATATTTCGAAATTTATATAGAGATGAATAAGGTCAACCCAATCACACAGAATACGCCAGAGAGACAAAGCAGCGGCCATCAGGGTTTCTTTCAAACTTTTGTTCTCTCCTAAAAATAGAATCAGCATGTGATTTATTATTAACGTTAGGTTTAATCATTATTTTGCAATTATCAAGAGAGAAAGGAAAAAAAAAATCAGGTTTGATGGTTTTTACCTTTAGGATGAAGAGACAGAGGCGAAGCCAAGACATCGGAACGTGGTCGTTCTTGCGGCGGCTGAGAATGCCGATAGCAAGGGTTTTTCATTTGACTGATGCTCGAGAAGTAGGGTTGAGAGAGAGGATCGATTTTGGCGCAACGGGGAGTGAACGTGAATGATGATCACTGCTTTTCTATCACTCCCTCCATTACATTTTATTCGTCGAAAGAAATATTGGTTTCAAATTATTTGTCGTTTTGACAATTGAGGGTTATATTTTGTTTATTATACTTTCTTCCTATTTTTTTTATTAACTAAATTTTATATAATTTTTTATTGTATTTTTTTTTTACTAAACTTTTTCATATAATCTTTTTAATGTTGTTATTTTGTTCCTATATTTTTTTTTCTTTTTGTTTTGTTCCTATTTTTTTGTACATGATATATTCCAAAAAATAAAATAATATTAGGGTATAATAAGAAGATAAGGTACAAAAATATAATTTTTTAATTTGGAATAAATTTTCTAAAATGACAAATAGAAAGGAACGGAGAGAGTAGTAAATACAAAATTATCTTCTTTATGGATTTTATCCTTTAATTAAGTTGATGTATTGGATTGAGATTTCATTGGTATTCAATCAAAACTTTTGTAAAATTAAATTAAATTTTGTGATATTCAATTAAGACAGTTAAAATTTTTTTAGAGCAATGAAATCTACTGTTATTCGATTGAGATTTCCTAGGACTTATAAAATGTCCCTTGCTATTCAAAAATAAACATATTTTGGTAGATTTAGTGAATTTCGTGAGACTTTTTAGTTAAAAATATACTTGAGAGACCCTTCCAACAATCTCACAAAAAACCTTGAGACTTTTTCAAACTCTCCAAGACTTTTTTGCTTTTCAGAGTTCATCATCACCGTACCAGAATTTTTCTTCTTCTTTTCTTTCTTCACTTCCTTTATAAAATATGATTTTTGCAAGTTTTCTTTTTGAACAAATTCTGCAACTTTTTTTCATATTGGATTCAACACTTTTGCTATTTCTTGTGTTATTCATCGTTGAAGTGAGTTATGCAGTTGATTTAACAATAAAAAATTACATTTTTTTTTATATATTCAATCGATAATCGGTGATTCACTTACTCCATGTGCTTTTATTTCGAACATTGCACCTAAAAACCAGTGTTTTAAAAACCAGACCGGTCATCGAACCGGTGAGGATACAGGGTCACTGGTTCATTGGTGGAACCACCGGGTTATCAATTGAACCGCATGCATAAACCGGATCAAATCGAATAAATTGAAAGAATGAACCGGTCTCTTTAATAAAATTATATAGCTATTAAACCGGTCAAACATGATGATTCATTCTCTTAAAAAGTTAATGACACCTAAAAATTTAAAAAATTTAAAATGTCATAATATCGCGACTCACAAGTTCTTAAATTCAAATCTTAAATATTGTCACCACGCACTATAAAATAGTACAAATTACAAAACCAATTAGATTTTAAACAAAGTCTAGTTGTAACATAAACGAAATAACAAAGTCTAATAATAAATTTAATTCCAAGAGGACATATTTGTTTCGGACACTATTTATTTTAGTTTAGTTTTTTCTATTTACTTTTGTTAAAAAAAATAGTTATGTAAAAAAAATGACGTCATTTTGATTTGAAAAAAAAAAAAAATAGCAGACGTAATCAAACCGGCGGTTCTGGAAAACTGTCGGTTCGCCGATTTTTCCGGTTTTTAGCGGTTCGCTCCGGTCTAACTACATATCCGGTCTAACATTTGAGCCAGACCGACAACCGGTCCGGCGGTTCTGGAAAACTGTCATTTTGTTGTTGTTTTGGATTCCAAAAAAATATATAATTTTTTTTATTTATTACTCTTATAATTTTTTTTATTATAATTTATTGAGTCTTTTGAAATTTTCCTAATATATAAAGTATTAAAAAAAAATTAAAAAATCTCTCAAAAAAATTCATTCAAATCATGTGTTAAAAATCTTGATTGTAAAAAGTCTTTTGAAAAAAATCTCTTAAAATCTCATAAAATCAATATAATCTCACGAAGTCATGTTTTTTTTTGTCAAAATAATCTCTTAAAATATCAATCCAATACACCCCCTATGATTTTGAGTTTGATATACACAACAATGTTAAAATTCTTAGGGAAAGTTTGCCGTTGATTTGGGTCCACTGGACTCGAGGAATTAGTCTTCGCAGTTGTAAGAAGAGAATACTTGATTTACGCAAAAAAATGTATTGTACTATTTGGGATCTGAATTGGTTGTAGTAAAGTCAGCGGTTTCACGCTATAATTGATTTTGGCCGCCAATTTCACATCAAACAGTTTAAAATACACAAACACTAAAATAATTTTGACCATTCTTTTAAATCAATCGGTTGATGTTATAACCGCGCAGTTATAGCAAAAAATTTATTTTTTACTAATTGTTACTCACAAATTAAGGAATAATTACTCGCTAACGAGTTGGTTTCCTCATTAAAATTGACATCACAGTAGAGTGGAGATTAAAAGTAAAAAATTGAAATAGAGAACTAAAAAACTGAGGATTTGAAAGATTTTTGGTTTTTAGTTTTTAAAATGTGTTTTATAAATGTGTTTAAGAAAACTGATTTTTTTTTCCGTCAAGTAGCCTAGTGGCTAGAAAATCTACTTTTAAAGATGAATAAGTGGAGCGTCCTGGATTCGAACCCGGGCTCCTGCACATATGGTGCGATATTCCTACCAACTGAGTTAAGCTAACGGGAATGACAATAGTAAGTTATATCATTAATAATATTAGTAGCTATACAATTTAGCATCAAATCAAACACATGAGGATTATCCGTATTTATACAAGTTGAAGAAGAAGGTGAGTTTGATGTACTGGTGATGTCTCGTGGTGTAACTAGACTGGTTTGGTGTCGGTGCTATTATTTTTTTTTTTGCTATATTTCTTGCCAAGATTTTTTTAATCACAAATAGAGGTGGAAATAGGCTAGGCCGAGCTAGGCTTTGCCAAGCCTGAGCCTGGCCTGTCAAAAAATTAAAGGTCTGAGCCTGGCCTGTGGCCTATCATAGGCTTATTTTTTAGGCCTGAGTCTGGCCTTTTGAAAGCCTGACATAGCCTATTAGCCTGTTTAAAAGCCTATTTCACATAAACATATTTAAATAAATAATTATATTTAATTTTAAATATACTAATGAACAAATAAATCAATGAGATTAAACTTCCTTTTGATATTTAACATGATATTTTGGAGAATTTGACTATATAGGACATCATATTTCGATTGTAGTTTATAATAATACATTTATATATGTGAAAAATTAATGTGGATTAATAAATTTGAATTACTGAAAAAGTTAATAGATTTATAATTTAATCAAAGTAAAAATTTTAATATATAATAACAATAGATGTAAAAATATTATTCATATTTACTTAAATAGGCCGGTCTAGTAGGCTTAATAGGCTTTTTTATTAGCCTGAAGCCTGACATTTTTAGCTAAATAGGCCTATAAAAAAGCATTAGCCTGCTCTATTTAAAGAAATATTTAAAGAAATAGGCTGACCTGACCTGAACCTATGTAGGCTAGGCTGTAGGCTTATGTAGGCCGGTCTGGCCTCTTTCCACCTCTAATCACAAATAACACATCAGAACCAACTGAAATCGGGAAAACCGGCGGTTTATTAAACTGAGCGCTTCAAATGCATAACTTTTTTTTTACTTATTTTATTTTATTTTTACATAATGTATTTTTTTTTTACGTATCGAACCTGTAACCTTTACATGTGAGTAAAGAAGAAATGCCACTATACTAGAAATATTGTTTGTATCTAAACACGCTTAACTGCGGAGTTCTGATGGAATCTGATGCATTAGTGCTGATATGATCCATCTAATTTTACTTTGTACTCCTTCCGTCCCTTATCATAAGCATCTCTTGGTATTTTTCACGCATAGGGTGAAGCCAATGCCCCAAAATGTAACGGAGAGTGAAAGCAGTGGCTATGAGATATGAAACAACGACGTGAATGACAAAGCCTAGACTAACTAGAAGGAAATAACAGAAAATCCAAACTAACAAAATGCCTGCCAAATACCCCATGGAATGCTTGTTAGTTACTGAGAACACAATCAAAATTAACAAAATCAAATTAAAACAATTTCTCACCATTGTTTGTTTTCCTATGACAAACAAAACTAAAAGTACACATTTTAATCAATCTCCACAACACCTTTTCCCTGCCTAATCCACTTTCTACAAAATCCTCACTCAATAATGTTAATGTTTAGAGAGATTACCTCTCCAAAACTTAAAAAGTTGCTGAAAAGTATCGGTTGTTCTCTTCTTCAATTCATTACCAATTCCACACACACAGGGTTCTAACTATCAAATTACTAAAAGCTATATACACAATAAATAATCTCACAATAAGCCAAGATATAGATCTATAAATTGTTGAAGAAAAGAGATTAAATATTGAACCAAAGGAAATCACTTGAAATTAAAAATTTGTTCCTGGAAACAAGTACTACTACTAAAAGTAACAGAATGGATAAAATAAAAGTCCTAAGATTCATTGGGGGTTTGATCAGCGAGGTTTTCATTCGCCAAGCAGTGAACCCAACAAGGGCCACCATTCTCTTTAAACACCTGGTATGTAGAGCCAGGATTCTTGCGCAACCTTTCATATAATTTTTCTTCTTTAATGACAGAATCACGAAAGGTGTTGGGGCCAGAGCAATGAACCAAAACCTTATCATTCTCTTTATATACTCTATATGTATTGCCAGGTCTCTTGCGCAAGCTTTCATAGAATTCGTTTTCACTGTCAGAGTCAGAGTCGTCATAATAGCCAAAACGTAAACGGTCCTCCAATTCATCTTCTGTTAGATCACCGTAACCGTTGGGCATTGATGCATCCTCTTCAAAAGTTTTCTTGAAGACAGTGAATCTGTAGAGTTTCTCTTTTAACGAAGGGTATGTTTTGCGATATTTCCTGCACCACATCTCAAAATTGATATAGAGATGGATAAGGTCAAGCCAATCACACAGAATACACCAGAGAGACAAAGCAGCGGCCATCAGGGTTTCTTTCAAACTTTTGTTCTCTCCTAAAAATAGAATCAGCATGTGATTTAATATTAACGTTAGGTTTAATTATTTTGCAATTATCAAGAGAGAAAAGAAAAAGAAATAAATTCAGGTTTGATGGTTTTTACCTTTAGGATGAAGAGACAGAGGTGAAGCCAAGACATCGGAACATGGTGGTTGTTGTGGCGGCTGAGAATGCCGATAGCAAGGATTTTTCATTTGTCGCTCGAGAATGAATGACGTGAATGATGATCACTGATTTTGGCGCAATAGGCTGTGATGGTGTGATTTGTGGGATAATACAGATGTTTACTTTTGTTTTGGCTATGTGGGGAGGGTTTTTATATATGGGTCCTGAAAATCTCCAAACTGATAGAAATCGTAATAATTTAATTTGGACTCAAATCCAACCTTTTATATTTTCGGTTTGTTTGGGTTTGTGGTACGAAATAATATTTTTTTCCGATATGCTATTGATAATTTTCAATCTAATCTACTTAAAAATAATAAATCACATACTAGAAAAAAACAATACAATATCTTTCGTACAAAATCAACTTCCAATATTAAAAGAAAATATATTTATGTGTGTTTTTTTTTTTTGACAAATATTTATGTGTGTTGTTTTCAAATGAATTGCTAATTTAATTTTTTGAGGCATAATACTAATTTAAGTAACTATTTAACAATTATTTTTAAGGAAAATCACTATTATAAATATAATTATTATAAATTATAAAATAAAATAAGAAACTAAGGTCAACAACACTCAACACTTATATGTAAATAACTCACATAAGAGTTGACATGCAAGCGAAGCTAATAGCACGAGTTGTTGTTAAGCCTTCAAACTAGTAGTCCCACATCGGAATTTCCTTAACTTCCTTCTCTACCTCTCACAAAATTTCGGATGTGGGACGGACCCAGATTTGCTGTCGTTAATATTAACACAGTTTCCTGCTGTTTTAAATTATAGCCACTGATTTTTAATCGGACGACTGCGATTAATCTGTCTCTATTAAATCTTAATCACTAATTCAAATCGAACGACTGTTATTATTACTGTGTCGATGCAGTGACAACGGTTAATCCAATTGTTACCTGTAAAACCATGCATGACCGAAGCAAGCTTAAACAAGAAAGGCCCGATTGGATTTGAGGACACGTGTCGTCCGTTAGTTTTTTAATGTTTTAATGGTGCTGGTTTGGTGGAAGATTTGCAGTGTGCAAATTCCTTGCTTTGGTACTCCTGGTACGCCATTTTTGGTGAATTCCATGCGAATTTCTGCGTACCAATACACAAAATTACCAAAATTTGGTACTTAGGAATTTGTTCTCCACTGTTGCAGCAAATTCTGTGATTATGATTTTAATACTGAATGGACTCTATTGTACATATTCACAAGTTATATAGTGATTTACCACTTTGTCACTGATTTTACTTGCAATTTTTTGGATCGTTTTCATTATACCAAAATTTAATTTGGAGACCTAAATTTGTCGTAACGGGTTAAGTAAATTTTAGTAACTTGGTATTGATTGTAAAGTGTTAATACGTGATGAATATCCCATTTGTAAATATATATATATATATATCTTCAAGCCATTTTCATCAAATATGAATATCCTTATGCTATCTTTCTTTCATCTAACGTGGGATTCTTAACACCACTAACGACAAACACTATTAAACTAGGTGAGCCGATATTAATTATCTGATAGTAAATGGTTCAACGGATCTTAAACGAGACTCTAATATCATCTTACAACTCCGATTTTTGTAGGATTGAAACATGCTCAAACTCAAATCACAAGATGATTTAGAGCTTGCTTGAAAACCCATTGGACCATTTAAAAAAAGAAAAAGATATAAAAAATAAAATCCTCTTGAAAGCAATAAATCATCCTTTTTTTTTTTTTTGCTCATTCATTTTCTTGCAGGCTCCTCAAACGGCAAGTGGGGTACTCGAGCATGCCTTCACCAATTCTTAGGAACATGTTAGTTAACCTTTGCCTTCAATATTAGTAATAGTGGGCTATAGCTCAAAATAAACATTGTCCAAAATCCAATACCTATCATGTAAGGTCCACAAAATAACAAAGCAGAAGCTACTTAATTCATTCTGTTTTATCTTGTGTCTTATGCTTTGTCCTTGTTCCCCTTTTCCATGCCATGTAACATTTCCTTCATCACATAATAACAACATTTTTTTCGTTAAAACTCTTACCAGATACTACTAGTAGTGTCATTACAAATAAGCTACAACATTGTATACTAACAATGAAAATAAAAAATCTAAACTTAGTTAGAACATGCTCAATATGGATTTAGTGCAAGTGCATGTTCTGTTGGTACTAGTGTTGGTGCTGGTGCTGGTGCTAGTGCTGGTGTCCCTACTGGTGCTCGTGGCGGTGCCCGTACTGGTGCTCGTGGCGGTGCCCGTGTTGGTGCTCGTGCTGGTGTTCGTGTAGGAGTTACTATGTCTTTTGATTCTTTTGTATATAGACGATGTCTCCGTTCTCTTCCATACACAACCCAGAAGATCAAAGAGAACATCACAGCAAAAGAGACCATTAATAATCCAGCATAAATCCATCTACTATAACGCCATAGACCAGGACAATGATCATTGTATATATTAGTAAATGTTTCTCGAACAAAGGTGCAGTCTTGTAGCTCAATAAGGGATGGCGCATAGTTATATAAGGCATTACCAACGTTTATTCCAGCAGATATTTGGTTATAGAAGGTTGGGGTTAAACGCCCCTGAGTCGTGCATATCTCTGATGGTGAAGCTTGGCACACAAAGTTCCCATATACCTGCAACACACAGAAGCTAATTAATATTTATGACAAACTTAACTTGATAATACTAACTCTCAAATTTTCATATGATGGATGACATTATGCATTAGTTTGTTTTTAGTTCTGCTGCGACAAAATTCCATTCTTAATGAATTGATACAGACCAAAAGTGAGTTGAATGTAAAGTGATTTATTTTTGGTGGTACATATAAAAAGTTGGTTGAACAATAACTTTAAGGTTGAAAATCAACCGTAAAGACAAAGCATAGCCAACCTCAACCTGTGGGTTGAGTGGTCCGGCTCACAATGACCCGAGATCTTGGTGAATCGTGCTTTTTGCAAACCAACTCACCAGTGAGCAGAACACAGCTCATTTTGACTCTTACGATGTGACTTCCATAAACCTTGATTCTAGCTATACCTAAAAACTGATGCCGAATAGGAATGAACATTTTAGACCTTAACACAAACCAAGTCCATTGTAGCGTTTTCATGTTTTATGAAGATCCAATTTATGTACCTGTGTTGCATTGCTTAGGTTCACTTCACCGGAGTCACATTGTCTATCTGTCATGTCAGGGCGGAACGGATCACAGAGGAGCGGCATCAGGGGACCAGATTGATTGTAGTACAGCGGCGTGAAATTGGGTGCGAAATTTATGTTAGAGACATTGGTAATAACTTGATTCACCAAGTTGACTAGTTCAGAAGTCACTTCTTTGCTTCTTAACAATGTTTCTTGTGCAGTTGCATTATCCACACATGGCAGAATATCGTCCAAAGCAGTATTTGCCGTTGGATATTGGTTCCACTCATTCATGGCTACACAGGTATCTGCTGTCACACTATCAAAAGTAGCACGGCATTATAAACTTTCAAGTGACATAAATTTTCTTGCTGTCACATTGTTGTATATCAGCAACATATCTACAAAGTTATATGGCAAAACCATTGAATTCAGATTTTACTGTTTTTAGGAAACTTACTTGTGGAGAATAACGAACAAGCCACATAATATAAGGGTGCCGGTAACAAGAAACCATCCCGCGACTACCAAGCTGCAATTATTTATTTCAAATCGTTTGATGAGAAAATGTAATGGTAAGAGGAGTTATGTTCACTAGCAAAGAACCACCAAAGTACTATATAAGTGTATGCAGTTACAATATATTACACTTACATATACACAAGGACCTGCATTCCGAAAATTGAGAACACTGTAGAGTAACAAGTCAGAGCAAAAAATTAATACCTCAATAATACTAATAAGAAATTATGCATCTAAACTGCGACATAAAAACTTACGAAATCCAAGAAACGTCAAGACTAGCATAACTGCAGCTATTATGATGAGAGCCATCCTCCTGTATCAGGCTCACAATATTCATTTTACAGAGAAAAATCGATAAGAAAACAATATGTGAAGCTGAAAGCCAAGTAATGAATCATTAAATCATTACACAGAATCCGAGAGATCTTGTATGTTATCTGAATTCTCCTTTGTCTTCTCAGCAATTGTGCCTGCAGAAGTATTGATATCTGCTTCTGCTTTGTCAATATCAGTTTGAACATTCGCAGGAAGAAAAACTCGATCAATCCCAACCAGCTTAGCTTGAGCTAGGTAATCAGAAACATTCCTTAGTTTATCCACAGCAGAATCAGCTTGATACACTACATATTGCAATGTCGAAGTTGTGCTGCGATGAAAACTACCTTGTCCAATATATAGAACTGCACATCCAATCCTGTAACACAGAAAAAGACATGTAATTTGGTAATGCAGAACCAACTAAAAAACCAAAACCAGTAAAACAAAGAAAGAGAGAGATTTGTACATACAGTGTTGTAAATGTGAACAATATGAGAAGAATGAGGGAAAGTGAATAGCATGTTGTAGAATAACCATAAGGCTCGGATTTACGACAGAAGTGACCGACAATGAGGAGCAGTAAACACAAGCCAAAGCCTAAGAACCAAATTGCTGCAATGCTGAATACAGGAACTGCAGTATATGACACTGACTGCATTCATTGAAAAGGAACATAATGAGTGGAATTATTTTTGTATGAAAATTTAATGCTGCAGGGCTCACTAAAAGGCTCATTTAAACTATAGATTTGAATAGCTCAAAATTGTGGTTAATTAGAAAATAAAAGGGTTAATAGCATTTTGCCCCAACCATTTGGGCAAAATTTGATTTTCTCCCTGTAACTGTAAATGTCACCAAGTACTACGATGGACTAAAAACAAGGAATCTTCAAATTATAAGGGTGGAATCGCATAAAAAAAAATACATGGGGCAAAAATGCTATTAACCCTAAACTAAAATTAACCATCTATTTCCTATTTTGTAA
The DNA here is from genome assembly GCA_951799995.1 of Trifolium subterraneum. Classification (NCBI taxonomy): domain Eukaryota; kingdom Viridiplantae; phylum Streptophyta; class Magnoliopsida; order Fabales; family Fabaceae; genus Trifolium; species Trifolium subterraneum. Next base: position 50,223,323 of record OX637468.1, on the reverse strand, counting down.
AATAAACTAATGCCTTCCTAGAATCTATGCTCAAAATTGAAACCTTAATTAATAGGAATAATTTTAATTAAAAAAAAAAGCAGTGGTTTTTATAGAAGAAAAATTAAAACAAAAACAGAAGAAAGGAGTAAGGGTTGAATGAGATTACAGTCCAATAATGGTAGTCAGTGATATTCCATCCATTTGTGTACTTATTGAAGCCATCAAAAGGATCTTTTCTTCTTGTTCTCTCTGCAGCTAAGGGAAGTGATGATGGTGAGTTTTCAAATGGTAGTGATGGTGGTGAGTTCTCAAATGGTAATGATGGTGAGTTCTCATATGGTTCCGCAGCTATTTCATCCCACCGTGAAAATGTTACACCATTTCCCTCATTTTCTTTCCCTGGAAAACAAAATCAGAAACTTTTATGCTTTAAACATTTTAGCAAAAAGAGTAAAGAAAAGGAAAAAGAGAGGTGTTAGTGAAAGAGTACCTGAAGTAAGTTGTGACAAGAAAGAAGAAGTGGAAAAATGAAAAAATAAGAAGAAAAAAGTGAGAAGAAAACAAAAATGAAGTAATAGCGTGGAACCAGTAAACATAAACATTATGTAGTGAGTGAAAGATACATAAAAAAGTGAAGAAAGAGTGAGTTTGTGTTGTAAACTGAGACTGAGTTGTAGCCACTGGCAAGTGGGAAAGAGTAAAGAGTGAGTATGAACAGAACAGAACAGAACAGAAGAGGGTTTAACTGTTGGAAAATATGAGGTCTCTCCGAGGAGACTGGTGTATGACACTCACTAACCTCGTTTCTCTCAATATCTACCCCACCATTACCAAATACCGCGAAAATTTTAATCAAAACAATTAAGATTAAATTAACATTTCCATCATGTATTGCTAAAAACAATCATCATGTAGCTGTAAATTCTGCTTTATGGGATACATGTTTCACTACTATTAGTGATCACTAATCTCTATTGCAAAACTTGTGTGACACACAAGTTATTTCCTCCGAACTCATGAGGTATATGTACTCTCTCCGGTCTCATATATAAGAAACAAAACAAAAAAATTGAAAGTTTTAAATATAAGCAAAAGTAACTATAATCGTTATATTTATTATTAATATTCCAATTTTACCCTTAGTTTCACTTTTACCCATAATAAATAATAATTTAATTTAAAACAAAAAGTAAGGGTAAAATTGGAAATGACATACCTTGTCTAATCATTTACTCCACTTTCTTAAAGGGTGTGCATTTTTTTTTGAGTAAACCGCCAAATTGGTCCCTGACTCTGTAAGTCACTCTCAAATAGGTCCCTGACTCTTCAATATCTCAAATTAGTCCCTGTCTCTGTCAAACAATTCTCAAATTGGTCCCTCCGTTAACTTTTGTTTGCTGATTACGTTAACTCTACTGACGTGGACCGTCAAATTGGTCCCTCCGTTAACTTCTGTTTGTTGGTTATATTCTTGGCTTTGTAATTTATAGCATTTTTTAGTTGACGGAGGGACCAATTTGAGAAATGTTTGACAAAGACATGGACTAATTTGAGATATTGAAGAGTCAAGGACCTATTTGAGAGTGACTTACAGAGTCAGAGACCAATTTGGCGGTTTACTCATTTTTTTTTGTTTCTTATATTCAAGACTAGAGGGAGTATATTGTAATAACAATGCTAGAGCGTGTGTATGAAAGATGTGTAAGAAAGAATGAATAATTTAAATGGATTAACAGTGTAAAACAATTTTACATTATCAGAGTATTGTAAAAGTAAACTTAAAGATAATATTGTTTAAAGAGTTTAATATTTATACACCATTAGGGTAAAATTATTTTACACATACACATCATTTAACGAATGTGACACGTCATATATTTATAAATATAAATTAAATTTTTGTTTCAATTTTCTAAACTAAATTTACTGAAAATCTAGACCAATAAAAAACATTTCATTGAAAATGAATTCTCACCTACAACAACACAGCAAGACATGTACTCCAAAATAGAGACTACGGAGAAGAGGCCCAAAAACGGTGCAAAGTTAATTGATTGGGCTCGTTACCCAGCGTAATTTATGTCCCGCTTTTGACTTCAATGCAAAAGTTGTGTCATTTTTCGTGTCATTTTGTCCTTATCTTTCCTTCATTGAGTACATACATAATCTCTTTCAAAATACTTCCTCTGATCTTCAATGTAAGAAGAAAAAAAAGCACACCCTTTAAAAAGTGGAGTAAATGATTAGACAAATTATGTCATTTTCAATTTTACCCTTATTTTTTGTTTTAAATTAAATTATTATTTATTATAGGTAAAAGTGAAACTAATAATAAATATAATGATTATAGTTACTTTTACTCATTTTTGTTTGTCTTTTGGGACAGAGGGAGTATATTTTAATTTAAGCAAAATGCTAAACAGTGTCTCAGGGTATTTTATCTTTTATTTTCTTTTTTAGTGTGCTTAACAAGTCCTCCAAGGGACACTGTTTAGCATGACCCTTAGTTTTACGATCCTAGATTTAATCACTTACTTGAACATCTAGAAATGTTAAAATTTTTAAGGAGAGTTTGCCATTGAGTACACAAAGCTGGATAAGTTAATTTTTAAATTTTTGAAGTTTTTTTAATTATTAGGTGGCAAAAGAATTTGATGTAGCAACTGAGTCACTTAAGTGACATGTCACATCAGCATTGACTTGGTTAAAATTGATGTTTTGCAAAAGGGGTAAAGATAGAGGGCTATAAGTGCTATTTTCAAAAGGGTCTTGCTAACGAGTGATCCCGGGGTATTATTTAATCATTCCATTTAAGGAATCTTTTTATTTAAAAAGTTACACAGTACAATTTTCAATGCGTTGACTTTACACATTTCCATAAAAATTCTATAAAAAATTTTACTATTTAAGCGCTTAAAGAGTGCCCGGGGGCACTCGTTAGCATTCACCTTTTCAAAATTAGGGGGCCAGAATCAAAAGTTTGTGAAACTTAATGAGCCAAAAGTTCAATTTAACCTTTTTTTTATTGACTAAACTTTATATAATATTTTTTATTTATTTATGATTTGTTCCTGTTTTTATGCAAAGATTCATATTTAATTTTTTTTTTGTTGTATTTATCGCATTCTTTCTATAATTTTTCTATATCTTTTTTCCTTTTTTTTTTTGGGGTATAGGTTGTTATTTTTTTTTTTCTATTTATAATTTGTTTTATTCATAATTTTAAGCCTATCATCTTTTAATTTTTTCCTTGTAGTTATCTTATATTTCACACTCTTTAACGAACAAAAGTGTATTTGATGTTTTTTTTTATAAGAGAAGGAAATATTTTATTTTATTAGGAAGATTAAAACACAAACAATATATATTTGACCATCAACCCAATATTTGTTTGTTTTTTTTAAGGATAAAAAAAATAAAATATTTGTTTGTTTTTTTTCTTGCGAATTCATCGTGATCTGATAAATTTTATAATTATCTTATGATATCTAACTATTAGTCTGTTTCCTTTAAACCTAAGTAATTCTATGTTTATCCGTAAAAAAAAAAACAAATTCTATATTTATATAAACCCTCTCCCCTACCTAATTAGGCCATAAGTAAAAGCACACTCACTTCAACACTTGATTTTCACAAGCATACTTCTGTTTCATATTTTCTTTTCTAGGGTTTCCATAGTTAACAATGTATAAGGTAGCAAAAGCATCGGAATACCTTGCCATTACCGGACTCGGAATCAAAGACATCAAGCTTAAAAAGAAAGCATGGATTCTCCCCGGCCAATCATGCACCCGCTTCGACTTGTCTCCGGAAAATTACACCTTCCAAGTTCAAGCTATGAGCGCCGAGAAACTCCCTTTCGTTCTCCCTGCCGTCTTCACTATCGGTCCAAGAGCTGATGATCATGAAAGCCTTCTAAAATACGCCAAACTTGTCTCAGCACACGATAAACAATCCAATCACGTCAATGAACTCGTTCAAGGAATCATTGAAGGCGAGACACGTGTCCTTGCTGCTTCAATGACCATGGAAGAGGTTTTCAAAGGAACCAAAGAGTTTAAACAAGAAGTATTCGAGAAAGTTCAACTCGAATTAAACCAATTCGGTTTATTGATTTACAATGCGAATGTTAAGCAATTGGTGGATGTGCCTGGTCATGAGTATTTCTCATATTTGGGGCAAAAGACGCAGATGGAAGCAGCGAATCAAGCTAAGGTTGACGTGTCAGAAGCTAAGATGAAAGGTGAAATTGGTTCGAAGTTGAGGGAAGGACAAACACAACAGAATGCGGCAAAAATTGATGCAGAGACAAATGTTATTACTATGCAGAGGGCTGGAGAGAGTGAGAAAGAAGGAATTAAAGTGAAAACTGAAGTGAAGGTTTTTGAGAATAAGAGAGAGGCTGAGGTGGCTGAAGCTAATTCTGAATTGGCTAAGAAGAAAGCGGCTTGGACAAAGGCGGCTCAAGTGGCCGAAGTTGAGGCTGCTAAAGCTGTGGCTCTTAGAGAAGCCGAGTTGCAAGGTGAGGTTGAGAGGATGAATGCTTTGACTACTACTGAGAAACTCAAAGCTGAGTTCCTTAGCAAAGCTAGTGTTCAATATGAAACCAAGGTTAGTCTATGCAAATATATATATTTGCCATTCAAAAAAAAAAGTCTATGCAAATATATTTATTTTTTTTCATTTATTATTATACAATTTTTTTCATTTGGACTCCACAATCTCTCATTTGGAAGCATGCAATCCCTAATTTTATACCTCTCATTTACTAATACTACTATCCTATAATTTTTCAGAGGCCCATATTATTATAAGGCCTTATGCCGTCGCACATGCCGCACATGTGTCGAAGACGCTCCTGAGTATAATGGATGAATTATTTTGGTGATTGTAGGTACAAGAAGCAAACTGGGAGTTATACAAGAAATTGAAAGAGACAGAAGCAGCTCTGTTTGAGAAGAAGGCAGAGGCAGAAGCACAGATAGCATTGGCAGATGCAACATTTTATGCTCGCAAGCAAGCTGCTGAAGCAGAGCTATATGCAAAGAAAAAGGAAGCAGAGGGGATTGTGACACTTGGACAAGCTCAAGGAGTGTATGTAAGTACACTTTTCAATGCACTTGGAGGAAACTATTATGCTCTAAGAGACTATTTGATGATAAATGGTGGCATGTATCAAGAAATTGCCAAGATTAATGCTGATGCAATACGTGGACTTGAACCTAAGATTAGTATTTGGAGTAATGGTGGTGATAATGGTGGAAAATTAAGTGAAGATGCCATGGGTATGAAAGAGGTTGCTGGTGTGTACAAGATGTTACCACCGCTGTTTAAGACTGTCCATGAACAAACTGGCATGTTGCCTCCTGCTTGGATGGGAACCTTATCAGACAAGAGCTCTGATGTAGGACGGTTGGCCCCGCGTATCGAAGACGAAGTCAACCGATTGAAGATGAAGTGATGCGAAAACAAAAATAGTGCAAATTTGATTTGAGTAGCTAGATTTGTTATATTTTTATTTTAGCTAGATGTGTTTTTTTTTTACTATCATTTAGACAATATTTTTTATATTTTTATTTTTCCTACTATTTAAGCTAAACTATCGGAGCCTTGGGGGCAACTTTTTCATTGAATAAAAATTATAGAGATTTTCTCTATCTCGTGGATTATAGGAGTTGGTAGATTTCAAAGTATTTACTATTTATCTGACTGATTTGTCGGTTGCAAACATATATTCTTGTTATAAGATTAGTTTGTTAATTCTTCCGATTCCGTACTGCGTCAAGCTCTTAATTAGGATGATGCAAATATTAGATTTATAGTACTACTTTTTATTGTGTGATGCATGTGTTTGATTGAAAGGTCTTTTTATTAGTTTTAAGTTCAAATTTTATATGCAGATCTTGTTTACATTGTTACATGTGTTTTATTTTTAAATGCGGGTTTTATTTACATTGTTGCATGGTGTTTTATTTACATTGTTATATGCAAGTTCAAAATCTTATTATATGCAGATTTTATTTAATCCTCACATTCAAAGGTTGACTTTTAAACTATTTTTTATTTTACAATGGAGCCGAGGATCAAACTTATGATCTCTAGCATACTACGCAAACCCTTTACTACTAGATTAAATTTAGTGGCTTTGAACTATTTTTGAGAGGTCGGATCCATATTTAACAAACTCCAAAAATCAATATTAAATATATTAAATTTATTTTTGGTCCCCTAAAAAAAATGAAGTTTGGTCTCCCATTTGAAAAGCTTGGTTTTTTATTGTACAATTTAAATTTTTTGTTATTTTGGTCCTCCTCTCATTTTTAAGTCACTTTTTATAATGTAACATATTAATTTTTGACGTGTTAAACGATTAAACTTAGGTGATCAGTGATCTTTTTCGATGATGAATTGTTTGGAAAAAGTCACAAATTTATTGCCAAATCATTGAACTTGAAAACGAATAATACATAAGTAGAAATTTCAGGATGAAGATCCTCTTTGTTCAATTAAAAAAACAAATACATGATGCATATGGTATTCTGAATGCAACCAAGATCCAAAAATAAGTGTGTTGTTTGATTGACGCTGAATTTGGTAGGAATGATCACGGTTCGATCTCCCGAAATTGCGATCGAGAGGGGGCTGAAACCATTTGATGTCAGAATTGACCCCCGAACCAGATTAAACTGGTGGTGAAAAAAAAATATTCCCTATTCGAGGCCTAGGGGGCCACGAGAAACCGTTTATGAAAAACTTGTTCAGCAAGTTAGCTGCAATCTCATCAATTTTCATTGACTTACATTTTTCTTAAACGATGTAAATTACTCCTGCAAGTCCTTAATATAAGAGAATATTGACTTTTTAGGTTGATTGCGTTTCTAATGTATTTGATCTATATTATAGATTAGATACATTAAAAATTTAATGATCTAAAAAACAAACATTCTCTTATATTAATGACCGGAGTAGTAATTGGTTGTTAATTAACATAAGAGCAATATGTTCCCCTCATCATAGTTAGTTGGTAGAGACATTACGTGTAATATGTTGAAACTGATGTTCAAATCTGATACTCTTATTTCTTCATCTTAAACAATTATAGCTACTAGACTATGTGACAAAAAAAAAACATATGAGCAATGATATTTAGTAAGAATAATTTAAACAAAAAAGTGAGTAATCTACGAAAGTAGGAAATATGACCAATTAGAATTTGGCCGAGAATGATTTTGGACGAGCCCTGTTGACTAGATATTCACATAAATAATCTTAGCAAGAATGCATCAAGAATATTAGATGATTATTATTTAAAAGAATTACATGACGTCACATGATGTTTTTGTTTTTTCTTTTTCTTGTAAACAATGTTTCATAACAATAAGCATTTTCTTTAACTTAGACTTCATAAAAATATCTGAATATTTAAAAATTCAGTAGATAATAAATAACTAAATAGTCCTTAAATTTGTCCGTGAATAATTTGTTTAGAGAAACTCTTTGTCCTACAAATAGTGATAGTGATTGCATTTTACAATTTCACACAAATTTTATTCTTATCAATCATTAGTATACATTCATTATCCTAAATGGAATATAATATATTACCAATAAAAGGGAAAAAAAGAAGAAAATTATAGCTTAAGAGTAAAGCACACATTATTAATTTTTGTTGTTGGATCGACAAATGTTAGTATTTAATTACTCTTTCATCCGTGACTTTTGGTTCTTTAAGCATTTCATTTTTATCGCAAAATTTGGGTTTACTTAAAAAATCTTTGATACCTCTCACCCTAATTCTTTCTCTCAGTCGCCGCAGGCAATTTTTTTTATTCTTTGCTTCTCTTAGTTTATCAATTAGAGAGGGGTGATATATGATCAATTTTGATCCAGAATCATCCCTCTTGATTGTTTTCTTTTTCTTTTTTATTTAAATAAGTGATATTCACATATTTTTTAGGGTTTATTTGAGTTTTCTTTCTTGTGTTTTTTTTTCATCTATTGTTGTTTTAATCCCGTCTTAGTGCGGAATATTTGTTTTGATTTTCCGTCTTGGTAGGGTGTTTGTCCCGTCTTGGTACGGTGTTTCTTTTGTTCAGATTTGCAGGTTTGTTTCGATCCAAATTCAGTGCAGATTCAATGACTATAGCATCATCAACGTTGCAGATCCGGATACATGATTACTCCGGACATTTGAAGTTTATCATATCAATTGTAGGCTTTATCATAGACATTAGCCCGTTTTATGCTATTAACTCGGATGCTGTGAGTTTGTTTGCAGATTTATCGTTATTAGTTTTTAGCGAAATTGAGTATGTAATGATTTCGATTGATGTATTCCTATGAATTTGAATGAGTGAATGAATATGTTGTTTTTGTGTCAAAAAAAAAAAACTTTCATATAATTACTGATTTTTTTCTTCTTCTTTTGACCCTTACAAAATCAAAAGCATGCATTAAATGAATTTTACTTTTATTAAATGAGTTAAAGGGTAAAAATGTATAATGCATACATCTAAGTTTAATTTTTCTTAATATGTGTCAATCAAAGGACCAAAGATTATTTGGAGTACTGTATTAGCATTTTTTTTCCCCTTTCACAAGGATTTGAATCCAAATCTCTTAACTTCTTCAAACTCTTCTATCACCCTCGGTTAAAACTACATCGACAATTGAAAGTGACATTCTTCTTTTTGTGACATTCAAATGTGACTGTAATGAATAGCTCATTTCATCAAGAAAATAAAAATAAGAAAGAATGAATAATTAAGTATCTTCAAATCCTCACAAAATTTCAACGAAATTTAACCTTCATTTTAACAAAAACAAAGTAAACGCAACAAATTTGGTCAACAATACAATTAAGTTCATAGTACATATACTAAGTACAAGGTTACAAGTAATCCAATTGGCAATATCTTGGAAATACCTCCGAAAGCAAGAAGATAAAATGCCAAACAAGCGGAGAAAAAATTACAACACCCCTTCTCCTAAAACAAGGATGAAAGACAAAAAATATATTTGACTATTTTGATCCAATCTTTAATGGCCAAATAATATAACCAATGAAATTGTTTGGAAGGACTTCTATATTTTCTTCTAAATTCTTTTTTTTTTTTTTTTTGTCAGATAGCCTAGTGGCTAGAAATTCCATCCATAAAGTGGATAAATAAGATGACCAGAGTTGGAATTCTAGCCCCTACATATATAATATTATAATGTAATATCCTACCAATTGACCTAAGCTCACGAAACTTTTCTTTTAAATTCTTAACTACTTGGATTTGATTGAATACCAATATAAATTTATTCAAAAATTGAATTTATTTAAAATAAAAATATGATAGGATAATTTAGAACTTGTACACAAATTAAGTAATAATTACACTTGAAAAGAAGATAATTATACTTGAGTGGAAGAAAAACAATGCGCTGCCAACCTTTTTAGATGATAAAATCAATTATTTTAAACATTATATCTTGAGACATCACATTGTTATGTATGAGGTAGAATAAGTTATCAACGAGTTGAACTCTCTAAGATTATAATACATATCCAACTTAACTATGGTACCCTGTTTTCCCCTGAAAATAACTCCAATGAGATAATATTATAAACTATCTTGCACTTTCGCTCTACTTTCCTTTATCGTTGTTGCGTGTAAATAACTAATTCTATATTTTTGTTTAATGTTAAACTAATTCTATACTTATATTATCTATATAAACCCCTACCAAATACCTTAGGCTACAAGGAATAAAACAACTACTTCATTAGTTTCTTTGGCAAGTGTTTACATTCTATTTTTCTTTTCCTTGAATTTTGAAAATCAAATCAAAATCACAATGTACTGGGTTGCAAAAGCATCTGAATACCTTGTGATAACCGGAGTCGGAATCAAAGACATAAAGCTTGCAAAAAAAGCATGGGTTCTCCCCGGTCAATCCTGCACCGTTTTCGACCTCTCACCGGTAAACTACACCTTCGAAGTTCAGGCAATGAGTGCCGAAAAACTCCCTTTCGTTCTCCCTGCCGTTTTCACAATCGGTCCTCGTGTTGATGATCATGAAAGTCTCCTCAAATACGCCAAATTAATCACACCACATGATAAACTCTCCCATCATGTTAAAGAACTTGTTCAAGGAATTATCGAAGGCGAGACACGTGTGCTCGCTGCTTCGATGACGATGGAAGAGGTTTTCAGAGGAACAAAAGAGTTTAAACAAGAAGTATTCGAGAAAGTTCAACTCGAACTAAACCAATTTGGTTTATTGATATACAATGCGAATGTTAAACAATTGGTCGATGTTCCCGGTCATGAGTATTTCTCATATTTGGGACAAAAGACACAAATGGAAGCGGCGAATCAAGCTAGAGTTGATGTGGCAGAAGCTAGGATGAAAGGTGAAATTGGTTCAAAATTGAGAGAAGGACAAACACTGCAAAATGCAGCGAAAATTGATGCAGAGACGAAGGTTATTGCGATGCAGAGGGCTGGAGAGGGTGATAAGGAGGGAATTAAAGTGAGGACTGCAGTGAAAGTTTTTGAGAATCAGAGAGAGGCTGAAGTGGCTGAGGCTAATTCTGAGTTGGCTAAGAAAAAAGCGGCTTGGACCAAGGCGGCTCAAGTGGCTGAAGTTGAGGCTGCTAAAGCCGTGGCTCTTCGGGAAGCCGAGTTGCAAGGTGAGGTTGAGAGAATGAATGCTTTGACTACTACTGAGAAGCTTAAAGCTGAGTTCCTTAGCAAAGCTAGTGTCGAATATGAAACCAAGGTTAGTTTAGTCCTGCAAATATTATAACTAATTTACTATGCAATGCTTTTGAAGAATATTATTGAATTATTACAACCAACTTAACAAAATTTAACCTTCAAATTCTTGATGGTACGTGCAGGTACAAGAAGCAAATTGGGACCTATATAAGAAACAAAAGGATGCAGAAGCAATTCTGTATGAGAAGAAGGCAGAGGCAGAAGCACAGATAGCATTGGCAGATGCAACATTTTATGCTCGTAAACAAGCTGCTGAAGCAGAGTTATATGCAAAGACAAAAGAGGCAGAGGGGATTGTGACACTTGGGAATGCTCAAGGTGTGTATGTAAGTACAATTCTCAATGCACTTGGAGGAAACTATTATGCTCTAAGAGACTATTTGATGATAAATGGTGGAATGTATCAAGAAATTGCAAAGATTAATGCTGAAGCAATACGTGGACTTGAACCTAAGATTAGTATTTGGAGTAATGGTGGTGATAATGGTGGAAAATTAAGTGAAGATGCCATTGGTATGAAAGAGGTTGCTGGTGTGTACAAAATGTTGCCACCTCTGTTTAAGACTGTCCATGAACAAACTGGCATGTTGCCTCCTGCTTGGATGGGAACATTATCAGACAAAAGCTCTTAATTAAGAGGATATATGCAAGTGTCTTCACACTAAAAGGAGAGTGCAAGTATTATGTTCACAGTAATACTTTTTATTTTGTCATACTTGTTTTTTTGGTATATAAAGAAGTAGAGGATGAAACTCGAGACCTCATACATATTACTCAAACTCTTGACCGGTAAATCAAACCTAGCAGTTTGATACTTATGTTTGATTCACTAATCTTTTTATAGTTTCATGTTCAAAATGTTATATTATATATCTATTCTAATTCTGGTATAATAAAATTGATTACCACCAAATTTACTAATTTAGCCTTTTGTATCTTCATTGTAATTTCACTAAAAAAATATTGAAAGAATATAATATAAAAATATGCATAAAAATATGAATAAAACATATTATAGATGAGAACAAAATAGAACAATTAATACGCAAAAAAATAACAACAAAAGGTATGAATGCGAAATATTTTATATAATTTATGCATAAAAATATGAACAAAACAAAATCAAAATTCAGGGATTAAAAACACTGACGGAAAAACTTCAAGGACTAAAATTGTGAAAAAAATCTTCGGGGACTAAAAATGTGTTTGACCAAACTTTTGATTAAAAAGAGAATAAAAAGTTAAAAAAAGTCGGTCCAAACAGTATTCAATTCATTGTTGGTGAATTAAAACAATTTTTTTTTGTCAAGTAGCCTATTGGCTAGAAAATCCATCTTAAATGTGATTAGATGGAGTGTCCCGGATTCGAACTCAGACTCCTACACATATAATATGATATCTCTACCAATGAATTAAGCTCGCAGGGATAAATTGAAACAATTTTTAATCTCGACTAATTTGGAATTAACATAAAAATATATATATATATATCTTTGCATATTTTTTGGTACATAATATCTTCGATTTTTATTAGGAAAATTGAAAACAAAAATATATATATTTGACAATCGATCCAATATTTGTTTTTTGTAGGAGGATTAAAGACAAAAAAATATATCGTGCCAAAAAAAAAAGAAAAAAAAACTACAGTATATTTGATTTTTATTAGGAAGATTCAAAACAAAAAATATATATTTGACCATCGACCCAAAAATTTTGTTTTTTTTTTTTCATGAGAATCCATCGACCCCTAACTGACAATGAGATCCGATAAAATTTTAAATTATGATTATCTCAATATTAATTATTCTGTTTCCTTTAACCTAGCAAATTCTATATTTATATAAACCCTCTCCCCTACCTAATTAGGCCATAAGTAAAAACACACTCACTTCAACAATTGATTTTCATAAGCATACTTCTGTTTCATATTTTCTTTACATAATTAACAATGTATAAGGTAGCAAAACCATCGGAATACCTTGCCATTACCGGAGCCGGAATTAAAGACATTAAGCTTAAAAAGAAAGCAGTGATTTTCCCCGGCCAATCATGCACTCGCTTCGACTTTTCTCCGGTAAACTACACCTTCGAAGTTCAAGCTATGAGCGCCGAGAAACTCCCTTTCGTTCTCCCCGCTGTCTTCACTATCGGTCCACGAGAGGACGATCATGAAAGCCTTCTCAAATACGCGAAGCTAATCTCAGCACACGATAAAGAATCCAATCACGTCAATGAACTCGTTCAAGGAATTATTGAAGGTGAGACACGTGTCCTCGCTGCCTCCATGACGATGGAGGAGGTTTTTAGAGGAACCAAAGAGTTTAAAAAAGAAGTATTCGAGAAAGTTCAACTCGAATTAAACCAATTCGGTTTATTGATTTACAATGCTAATGTTAAGCAATTGGTGGATGTGCCTGGTCATGAGTATTTCTCATATTTGGGGCAAAAGACTCAGATGGAAGCTGCGAATCAAGCTAAGGTTGACGTATCTGAAGCTAAGATGAAAGGTGAGATTGGTTCGAAGTTGAGGGAAGGACAAACACAACAGAATGCGGCAAAAATTGATGCAGAGACGAAAGTTATTACTATGCAGAGGGCTGGAGAGAGTGAGAAAGAAGGAATGAAAGTGAAAACTGAAGTGAAGGTTTTTGAGAATAAGAGAGAGGCTGAGGTGGCTGAGGCTTATTCTGAGTTGGCTAAGAAGAAAGCGGCATGGACTAAGGCGGCTCAAGTGGCTGAAGTTGAAGCTGCTAAAGCCGTGGCTCTTAGAGAAGCCGAGTTGCAAGGTGAGGTTGAGAGAATGAATGCTTTGACTACTACTGAGAAGCTTAAAGCTGAGTTCCTTAGCAAAGCTAGTGTTCAATATGAAACCAAGGTTAGTCTATGCAAATATATATTTAATTTTACAACCTTTGTTTATTGGCATCATTATTAAATAACTATACTAAATCAATTATTTTGATGATTGTAGGTACAAGAGGCAAATTGGGAGCTTTACAAGAAACAGAAAGAGACAGAAGCAGCTCTGTTTGAGAAAAGGGCAGAGGCAGAAGCACAGATAGCATTGGCAGATGCAACATTTTATGCTCGCAAGCAAGCTGCTGAAGCAGAGCTATATGCAAAGAAAAAGGAGGCAGAGGGGATTATGACACTTGGAGAAGCTCAAGGAGTGTATGTAAATACACTTCTCAAAGCACTTGGAGGCAGCTATTATGCTCTAAGAGACTATTTGATGATAAATGGTGGAATGTATCAAGAAATTGCCAAGATTAATGCTGAAGCAATACATGGACTTGAACCTAAGATTAGTATTTGGACTAATGGTGGTGGTGATAATAATGGTGGTGGTGAAGGTGTTATGGGGGGTATGAAAGAAGTTGCTGGTGTGTATAAGATGTTGCCACCTCTGTTTAAGACTGTCCATGAGCAAACAGAGATGTTGCCTCCTGCTTGGTTGGGAACTTTATCTGACAAGAGCTCTTGATTCATTGGTCTTTTATAGTTTTAAGTTCAAAATTTTACATTATATATGCAGGTTTTATTTACATTGTTACCTACTCTGTTTTATTAATATTATTTTGTTATATGCAAGTTCAAAATTTTATAATAATATATGCAGATTTTATTTAGATGTTTCATGCTTGTTGTTAACCATGAATATATATGGAATTTTGTTATATGTAAGGTCCACTTTGGATGTAGAGCAATTATATAAGTGGGTTAGACAACACACTTTTATCCAAAATCTTAAGTATTAGGTTTATGGATCTCTCACTTATAAAATGTTGGTCGACCTCCATTTTTCTAATTAATGTGGGACTGAACTCACCTCACACTTGCCACAACAACTCCCTCGCAAGTGTGAGTCCTATAATTCATTATGCTCCCCCTCAAGAGGAAGCTTTTTCAACCACATACGCTTGTACCGCCGTGTGCTCGACGGGACTCACTGTCTAACCACATGTTAGGGAGATTTTCAATACACGGAACCACACTTTTACATAAATCCTTATGGCATTAGATTTAGGATCATCTCACTTATAAAGTGTTCAGCCCTCACTTTTTTAAGCAATGTGAAACTTAACTCACCTTACATATTTACCGCTACACACCTTTAAAACATTTTTGAGAAGTACCATGCATTAAATTCAAAAAATCAATTTTAGGTACTTCTATACACAAATAGTAATTTTGAAATAGTAATTAACCAGTTTTATACACAAATTAGTGTAGCTAACCGATATTTTTGAGAAGTCTCATCCATATTAGAGAAATTCAAAAAAGCAATATTAAATACATACACAAGTTACAGGTCTCAAATCAATACCACTAGATCAACACAAGTGGATTTAAAAACATACACAAATTATCTCCACATTCTTTTTTCTGTCTTGTGCTCTTTGGGGAAAGGTTAGAGGATTCACCAAAACTTGAATGATATTATTTTTAGTTGTATTTCTTTTTTTCTTTTTTTTTTTTTGACGTCTTACGGCACGTGTTGGGATTTGGATTTGATGCTATTGAATAAACACGCAGTTTGGTGTTGTTTTGGATCTCAGCCGTCCGATCAAGATCGAACGTCTGAGATCATTTGATTACACAGATTACATCAAATGATCTCAGACGTCCGATCTTGATCGGACGGCCGAGATCCAAAACAGCACCAAACTGCGTGCTTATCCAACAACATCAAATCTATTTCCCGCGTGTTGGGGTCTTTTTCTCTTAACATGGTCGGTCCTGAATTTAAAAATGAAAAATAAGTCATTAACTCTCCTTCAAAATTTCCTTCTAAACATTTCCAAAATTATTATCAATTAAATCAATTTATTTTGGATAAATAGATTTATCTTTATTTCTAAGAAATATGGACCATGATTAATCCCCCACCCTAGAAGGCTAGAAGTCACTAATTTTGTTGTTAACCATCCGATTTCAGGAGAAAGGAGCTCTATTAATTTAAGTCTGACCAAGATATTGTTTCTGTCAGAAATAAAACTCGAATTTCCCAAACGAATTGTCTTGTCCTTTGATGAAACTTATTAACTACTTGAGTTCAATGTTTTCATTAGAAGTCACTAATTTTTGTTTTTTTGTTGGCTTTCATCACTAGTTTAATCAAGTGGTTGGTTTTAGCTCCCTCTGATTGCAGTGGGCAATCAAACCGGGATCATCGCTACCAAGTTCAGCGTGAATCACCAAATCAAAATTAGTTTACTAATTTTTGTTCTAAAAAAGAAACATATTTAATATTTTCGAATAATTTCTTTAACTCAATTAATATGACTAATAAAAACGGATGCAAATTTATAATTTTGGAAAGAGATCCGCAAAATTACACTGTAACTATCATTTCATGCAATATTTTCTCAACAAAAGTCACTATTATTCTGCTCACGTTCCCTTAATTATCGCGTAATAAACACTCCTCTGCTACTATATCAATTTACATAAACCCTACTACCTTAGTCCAAATAGTAAGGCAGTCATTTCCAAAGTCAACAACAATGTACAAGGTAGCTAAGGCATCAGAATTCCTTGCCATAACCGGAGTCGGAATCAAAGACATCAAGCTCGCAAAGAAAGCGTGGATTCTCCCCGGCCAATCATGCACCCGCTTCGACTTGTCTCCGGTAAACTACACCTTCCAAGTCCAAGCAATGAGCGCCGAGAAACTCCCTTTTGTTCTCCCAGCCGTCTTCACTATCGGTCCACGAGCGGACGATCATGCAAGCCTTCTCAAATACGCCAAACTCATCTCAGCACACGATAAACACTCCAATCATGTCAACGAACTCGTTCAAGGAATCATTGAAGGCGAGACACGTGTCCTCGCTGCCTCCATGACGATGGAGGAGGTTTTTAGAGGAACCAAAGAGTTTAAAAAAGAAGTATTCGAGAAAGTTCAACTCGAATTAAACCAATTTGGTTTATTGATTTACAATGCTAATGTTAAGCAATTGGTGGATGTGCCTGGTCATGAGTATTTCTCATATTTGGGGCAAAAGACGCAGATGGAAGCGGCGAATCAAGCTAAGGTTGACGTGTCAGAAGCTAAGATGAAAGGTGAGATCGGTTCGAAGTTGAGGCAAGGAAAAACACAGCAAAATGCGGCAAAAATTGATGCAGAGACGAAAGTTATAGCGATGCAGAGGGCTGGAGAGAGTGATAAGGAAGGAATTAAAGTGAAGACTGAAGTGAAGGTTTTTGAGAATAAGAGAGAGGCTGAGGTGGCTGAGGCTAATTCTGAGTTGGCTAAGAAGAAAGCGGCATGGACTAAGGCGGCTCAAGTCGCCGAAGTTGAGGCTGCTAAAGCCGTGGCTCTTAGAGAAGCCGAGTTGCAAGGTGAGGTTGAGAGGATGAATGCTTTGACTACTACTGAGAAGCTGAAAGCTGAGTTCCTTAGCAAAGCTAGTGTTCAATATGAGACCAAGGTTAGATAAGTTTCTCATTCATTTATTATTTTGCAATTTTTTTACTAGCAGCAGTACTATATTTTTTTTTTAAAGAAATTAAATCACTATGATTGATGTTTTAGGATAGTTGAGATTAGATTAATTAAATCTACTCAGGGGTTTAGTTTAGATTAGGTAGAGTCTTAAGCTCTCTGTTCCTCTTAAGCTTAACCAACTGTTTCACCCTCAAATTCAATGGGTGATTTTAGGTACAAGAAGCAAACTGGGAGTTGTACAAGAAACAGAAAGATGCAGAGGCAGCTCTGTTTGAGAAGAAGGCAGAGGCAGAAGCACAGATAGCATTGGCAGATGCAACATTTTATGCTCGTAAACAAGCTGCTGAAGCAGAGCTATATGCAAAGAAAAAGGAAGCAGAGGGGATTGTGACACTTGGACAAGCTCAAGGAGTGTATGTAAGTACACTTTTCAATGCACTTGGAGGAAACTATTATGCTCTAAGAGACTATTTGATGATAAATGGTGGCATGTATCAAGAGATTGCTAAGATTAATGCTGAAGCAATACATGGACTTGAGCCTAAGATTAGTATTTGGAGTAATGCTGGTGATAGTGGAATAAGTGAAGGTGGTATGAAAGAGATTGCTAATGTCTACAAGATGTTGCCACCATTGATGAAGACTGTCCATGAGCAAACAGGGATAGTGCCTCCTGCTTGGATGGGAGCCTTCTCTGACAAGAAAGCTTAATTAGGAGGATGCAAATTAATTTTAGGATTAAAGTAGCACTGCCTTTTATTGTGTGGTCTGATTCAGAAGTCTTTTATTAGTTTTAGGTTCAAAATTTTATTTGCAGGTTTTATTTACAATATTGTTACATGCTTAATTGGTGTTTTATTTACATTGTTATATGTGTTAGTAGATAATAGAGATAAAGAAGAAAAATAAGCACAATCACAACCCAAGAATATAACATGAAAATTTTAAAATCAGAGAAAAAATCACAACCATTGTCTTAATCGACAACCAGAGAATTATTACTATGTGAAATTAAGTGCTACTGACTAGTGCATAACCTAAGTCACATATATATAGTATATGGTTTGGCTTGACATTTAGCTGATTTTTTTTTTAAAGATTCAAATCATGCATATGACTGTCATCCACAAATTTACTAAAATTCAGCCATGACTTATTCTAAATTTGTAGTTTTTTGAGAAAAGAGAATGTATAGTAGCTTTTGCAATAGAAAACATTGTGCATAAAATTGGTGTTGTATTTATTTTAAAATATGATGTATTCTTTGCTTCTTGATTTTCTTTTTCTTAAATACTTAATATATTCTTATTAATCATATGATATGGTACATCAATGCCTGGTATTTTGCTGCATAAATATGACGTATCCATTTCCCTTATATTGATTTTAGAAGGACCACTTTTGAAAAGCTGGACCGAGTTATGTGTAATGTCTCTTGGAGGTTAAGATTTCACGAAGGTTTCGCTAAAGTGCTTCCTCGGGTGCAATCTGACCACCATCCCATTATTGTTATTTCCGATGGAGAGACAAATATGGGTAGAAACCGCCCTTTCAGGTATGAGGCGGCATGGGGTACCCATGAGAACTTTCGACAACTTCTGCAGGAAAATTGGATTAGGGAAAGAGATTTGGTGGACCTCCTAAGCAATCTCACTAACAATCTCACAGTTTGGAACAAAGAAGTCTTTGGAAATATTTTTAGAAGAAAGAAAGAGCTCTTGGCAAGGCTAAATGGGATCCAAAATAGCTCTAATTATGGTTACAGTAATTTTCTAGAGACATTAGAAAATGAGCTCCAGCAACAACTCACAACTACTCTATATCAGGAGGAATGTCTTTGGTACCAAAAATCAAGAGGGAAATGGATTACTGACGGTGACCGCAATACAAAGTACTACCATTCTAAGACAATAGTCAGAAGACGCCGCAACAAGATTGTTTCCCTTCGAAATGAGACAGGAGATTGGATTGAGGATCAAGAAATTCTCATCAATATGGCAATGAATTTCTACATCAACTTATACCACGAAGACAAACCTGTCTGTGACCCTGTTGTCTCGTGGACAACTTATCCGCAAAATCTTGAAACCGAACACCACAAGTTGAGCTCTGCGGTTCAATATGTTGAGTGTAAGCAAGCTCTGTTTGATATGGGCCCGCATAAGGCCCCAGGTGAGGATGGCTACCCCGCTCTTTTTTTCCAGCAAAATTGGGATATTGTCGCCGAATCTGTTCATCACTTTGTAAATCAGGTGTGGTCTAATCCTTCACTTATTCCTTTGATTAATAATACTCTTCTTGTTTTGATCCCTAAAGTAGATAAACCTGAGTTTATAGCTCAATTTCGTCCAATAGCTTTATGTAATGTTATTTATAAAATTATTACCAAAGTGATTGTCAATAGAATTAAGCCTTTCCTGGATGGCATAATTTCTCCATATCAATCTAGTTTTATCCCAGGGCGCACTATCCATCATAATATTATTGTGGCTCAATAGATGGTGCATTCTATGGCCAAAATGAAAGGTAACAAAATGTTTATGTCCATTAAAATTGATTTGGAAAAAGCATATGACCTTCTTAATTGGAATTTTGTTGAACAGTGTCTGACTGATTGTAAGTTTCCTCCTAATCTTATCAATATTATCCATTATTGTATTACTTCCCCTACTTATAAAATTTTATGGAACGGGGACAAAACAGACTCATTCACTCCTACGAGAGGCATTCGGCAAGGGGACCCCTTATCCCCATACTTGTTTGTCATTTGTATGGAACGTCTGTCTCATATTATTTGTGATCAAGTTGATGCTAACTATTGGGTGCCTATGTGTGCAGGTAGATCTGGACCTAAAATTTCTCATCTCCTTTTTGCTGACGATCTCATTCTTTTTGCAGAGGCATCTATAGAACAGGCTCATTCTATCATGCATTGTTTGGAGCTTTTCTGTGAGGCCTCAGGCCAAAAAATTAACAGCCAAAAGACTCAAATTTTCTTCTCAAAGAATGTCGATCAACAACTTAGAAATGATATTGTTAATCATACTGGGTACACACCAATTACTAGTTTGGGTAAATATTTAGGAGCCAACATCTCCCCAGGAAGGACTACTAGAGGAAAGTTTAATCATATCATTGGGAAAATGCAAAATAGATTGAGTGGGTGGAAACATCAGTGCCTTAGCTTGGCCGGAAGACTTACCCTCACCAAGTCTGTCCTCAGCTCTATTCCTTACTACCACATGCAATATGCAAAGCTTCCAAAAACCCTTTGTGATGAGATGGAAAAAATCCAAAGAGGCTTCTTGTGGGGTGATACTGAACAAACTCGCAAACCGCATTTGGTTAATTGGGATATTTGTTGTTCACCTAAAGTAAATGGGGGGCTTGGAATCAAGAGGCCTCATCAAATGAATGAAGCCTTTCTTATGAAAATTATTTGGAATATGATTAACCGTCCTGATGATCTTTGGTGCAAAGTCCTTTACAGCAAGTATGGTAGAAACACTGACCTTCGAGCTTCTATTATTTCTCAACCCTATGACTCCCCTTTATGGAAAGCCTTAGCAGGTATTGGAGATCAGTTTCGAAGTCACACAGTTTGGCAAGTGGGAAACGGACAACAAATAAATTTCTGGTTTGATAAATGGATGTCGGATGGGCACACTCTTTTAAATCTTTCTACTCAACAAATTGTGGATACAACACTTACAATTAAGGATACTGTGAATGAGGCCGGAAATTGGGATCTCAACTTTCTCACAACTCATCTTCCTCAAACTGTCGTGGAACAGCTAGTGGCAATCCCAACACCGAAGGAGACAGATGGCCCAGACTCACTAGGGTGGATCGGAACCAACACTCGTCAATTTACGGTTCAAAGTGCCTATTATCTCCAATGTGGGAATTATCTCCCAATTGCAGGAAATTGGAAAAGTTTGTGGGACTGGAAGGGACCTCATAGAATACAAACATTTATGTGGATTGCTGCTCATGAGCGTCTTCTAACAAACTACCGCAGAAGCAGATGTGGAAATGGTATTGCCCCCACCTGCCCTATCTGTGGGAATGGCGATGAGACTATTATCCATACTTTGAGGGATTGTGCTTATGCTAACCAATTGTGGATCGAACTAGTAGCTTCTAATCATATTACTAATTTCTTTTCGTTGACTTGCAGGGAATGGATATTCAATAATATGGAGAAAGCACAAAATAAAGAATGGAAGACTATTTTCATGATAACGTGTTGGCACTTGTGGATGTGGAGAAATAAGAGTATTTTTGAAGAGGGTTTTCGGCATCCCAATAATCCAACTCATGTGATTCTCAAGATGTCTATGGAGATCGATAGATGCGAGCAAACCCATTTGGATGGATGAAATCTTCAAAATGAAACTATTTTCATTGGTTGGAAGCAGCCTTGTGAAGGATGGTTCAAGCTTAATTGTGATGGCGCTCACAAAAGTTCAATTCAGCTTTCAGGATGTGGTGGACTCATCCGCAACAATGACGGTATTTGTGTGAGTAGTTTTGCCCGAAAAATCGGCTCTTGTGACGCGCTCCATGCTGAGATGTGGGGCATGTACATTGGAATGGATTTAGCTCGAAGAAAGGGAGTTACCCACCTTCAAGTGGAAAGTGATTCAAAGGTGCTAGTTGACATGGTCACGGGAAATTGCAAGGTTAACGGAAGGATTCCGACTCTGGTCAGGCGCATTCGCGATCTCAAGAACTTAGATTGGCAAGTCCAGATTAACCATACATGGCAAGAAGGAAACAGACCTGCTGATTGGTTAGCGAACTTTAGTCTAACCTTGAACTCTTTTGATTTGCATACTTATGAGACTCCTCCTCGAGAGCTACAAAGTCTCATTTTTTATGACTTTTCCGGTGCTTGTATGCCTCGGAGTGTTCGCTTAATTCCTTAGTTTTCTTGGGGCTTTGCCCCCCTTTTTTGTACCAAAAAAAAAAAAAAGAAGGACCACTTTTGTATTTAAAAATGAGTAGCTTGTAGAAGGACCACCTTTGTATTAGCAATAGCCAAGGCATTAATATTTGCATGTCAGGAATAACTAATTGCTTCAAATCCTTATTTAGGGTAGGCTATAATCACCAATTCACCATAAACCATTTATGAATAACTTGTTAGGCAAGTTTAACTGCAAAATCATTAATTTCATGGTCATCAACATGCAATTTTTGTTCCCCATCTAAAAATAATATCGATATCAATAGTTAGTTGTTTCAGTGGTGATTGAGACTGAATTTGAGAGGGAGCGAGGACCATAGTTCGATCTCCTACAACTGCGATTGGAAAAAGGCTAAAATCACTAGATGTCAGAACTGACCTTCGAACCAAACTAGACGGACCAGTGGAACAGATACTTTGAAAACAAAAAACAACAAATAATAATATTGATAATAAGTAATTCCATTTAAGTTAGCTCTTTCAAGTTTCAACTTTCAACCCTATATTATAGACTATATGTATTTACTTGGAAAACAAATTGTATTTTTGGTTGGTACAATATTTGGCTGGCTACAATCCAGTAATTACCTAACTTTTTTATCTATCTCCAAGTTAACGTATCCTTTTTCTTTGTACCCAAAAAAAATATGGAGAATTAAAGACAAAATATATATTAGAGACCATCAACCCAATCTTTTTTTTCTTTTTCTGGTAAAGATAATAAACAAAAATATTGGATAGAAATATTAAATTTTTGGTCAAGTGGAATTTTTCTTTTACTTCCTAAAACAACTCCATTGAGATCCGACAAAATTGTAACTATCTTACTATTATTATGCTCACACTCTTGCTCTAGTTTCCTGACAAATTCTATATATACAAAGTACAAACCCTACCAAATACCTTTGGCCATAAGGAAGAACTCACTTAATCTTAATCAGTATTTGATTTTCAAGATCTAAATCAACAATGTATAGAGTAGCAAATGCATCCGAGTACCTTGTGATAACCGGAATCGGAATCGATGACATAAAACTTGCAAAGAAAGCATGGGTTCTCCCCGGCCAATCATGGTCCCGCTTCGACCTTTCTCCGGTAAACTACACCTTCCAAGTTCAAGCTATGAGTGCCGAAAAACTCCCTTTCGTTCTCCCTGCTGTTTTCACAATCGGCCCTCGTGTTGATGATCATGAAAGCCTTCTCAGGTACGCGAAACTCCTCTCAGCACACGATAAAAACTCCAATCACGTTAACGAACTCGTTCAAGGAATCATTGAAGGCGAAACACGTGTTCTCGCTGCATCCATGACGATGGAAGAGGTTTTCAGAGGAACAAAAGAGTTTAAAAGAGAAGTATTCGAAAAGGTTCAACTCGAATTAAATCAATTTGGATTATTGATTTACAATGCAAATGTTAAGCAATTGGTGGATGTACCAGGTCACGAGTATTTCTCATACTTGGGGCAAAAGACTCAAATGGAAGCGGCGAATCAAGCTAGAGTTGACGTGTCAGAAGCTAAGATGAAAGGTGAGATTGGTTCGAAGTTGAGGGATGGACAAACACGGCAAAATGCGGCTAAAATTGATGCAGAGACGAAAGTTATAGCGATGCAGAGGGCTGGAGAGAGTGATAAGGAAGGAATTAAGGTAAAGAGTGAAGTGAAGGTTTTTGAGAATAAGAGAGAGGCTGAGGTAGCTGAGGCTAATTCTGAATTGGCTAGGAAGAAAGCAGCTTGGACTAAGGCGGCTCAAGTGGCTGAAGTTGAGGCTGCTAAAGCCGTGGCTCTTAGGGAAGCCGAGTTGCAAGGTGAGGTTGAGAGAATGAATGCTTTGACTACAACTGAGAAGCTTAAAGCTGAGTTTCTTAGCAAAGCTAGTGTTGAATATGAAACCAAGGTTAGCCTATACAATTTTTTTTTAAATAGTAACAAGATTAATATCTTTTTGATAGGAAAGTAAACAACCCTGATTAGATAGAGTTTTTTGCATATATGTTATGAGACTAATATCAACTCATGTTTCGAGTTCTTTGTCCGTTGCAAGTTTAAATATAAAGTGATTTAATGGTTTCGAAGAGGACATAGATGTTTAAGTAATAAAGAGATGAAACAGTTAATTAACACTTAATTCATATGGTGATTGTAGGTACAAGAGGCAAACTGGGAGTTGTACAAGAAACAGAAAGAGGCAGAAGCAGCTCTGTTTGAAAAGAAGGCAGAGGCAGAAGCACAAATAGCATTGGCAGATGCAACATTTTATGCTCGCAAGCAAACAGCTGAATCAGAGTTATATGCAAAGAAAAAGGAGGCAGAGGGGATTGTTACACTTGCACAAGCACAAGGAGTATATGTAAATACACTTCTCAAAGCACTTGGAGGCAACTACACAGCTCTAAGGGATTACATGATGATAAATGGTGGCATGTTTCAAGAAATTGCTAAGATTAATGCTGAGGCAATACGTGGACTTGAACCTAAGATTAGTATTTGGAATAATGGTGGTGATAATGGTGGGAAAATGGGTGAAGATGCCATGGGTATGAAGGAATTTGCTAGTGTGTACAAGATGTTGCCACCTCTATTTAAGACTGTCCATGAACAAACTGGCATGTTGCCTCCTGCTTGGATGGGTGCCTTACCTGACAAAAACCCTTAATTAGGAGTATGCAAATATTAGGCTTATAGTAGTACCTTTTATTTTAATTTATTAATTGGTATTTTTCAGGTCAAGTAGTTTAGTGAATAAAAATTTTACCCTTAAAAGCGAATAAGTGAGGTGTCTGGGATTCGAATCCTAAAGGCGAATTACTTGGTATCTTTTATCACCACCATTTGCCCAATTTATCAAACTCGGATAAATGTCTAGGGATAGACACAAGTGAATGTCTAGGGATAGGCACAAGTGATAGATTAGTGCATTTTATTTTAATAAGTGCATCTCACTAATTAGTAGCACTAAGTTTTCACTTATGTGAAACTTTCATAAATGGACAATATATAGCGTGTAGATAAATAGAGCAAATTCATACAACTTTTATTATACGACACAGTTGTCTGTTGTCTGATTCATTGGTCTTTTGTAGTTGAAGTTCAAAATCTTATATTCTAATTTTATTTACACTTTTATATGCTCGGCATTTTTTTTATAAATTAAATTAGTCACCATGTACAGTTGAGATAATTAATCTCTTGAAATGATGAGATCCACTTAAACAGTTAATCTCTTTCAACATATATATTTTTCTTGCCAATCAACCAAAGAAAGAAAATCCTTTATCAAATAGCTAAGAAATCTAAATATATATTACTTGTGTTATTGGTAGTATCCGTATATAACGGAAAAACAAGCCACAAAATAGGATGACAACCCCACATTCCACTCTCAAAAAACCATTAGGCCACTTGAAAAGCCACAGCATTTGTGAAACGAGTGCGTCAAAGGCATCGGCATACATGATTGCATATAATTATAAAGCGTAATGTTAACTAGTGCTTTAAAGACATTTCTTTCTTTAAGGGAACAATTCAGTACAAAAAAATTAACAAAATAATAAACACTACAATACATACACGATATTAACAAAGTTCGATCAATTGTGCTTACTTTTCCGACTTATAACAGCTGCAGTTCCACTTTATTTCCGGTGAAAGGTTAAGGTTTCCACTTGTATTTAAAATTTCATTTTATTATCACTCGTTCCGCTCATCCGACCCTACCCACTTGTCAATGTTATAAAAACAATTTCTCATAAAAACTTACTTGTTTAGACTTTTTAAACAGTGTCCTTATATGGCGCATTTGTTTTTCCAATTATAAAAGATATTTACACTAACAACGAATTAAAGTAAGCTCAATACAAACCTAATATCACGCAAAGAACTTATAAATGCTACCTCGAAAGTTAAAAGCATCCACATACAACTAATACAGATTAAGAAAATCAAAATCATATTTTGATTGCCTCTCTGATGTGGGGGTACCTATGAGCCCATCGAGAGAAACCTGCAAAACAATGAAGAGTTTTAAAAAAAAATATATATTAACTTTCAGAAAGCCTTTAAAGCTCTAATAACTAAAATGCATAGATATTCACCAGCAGAGATAATATCATGTAGATCCATATCCGTTTTATCATCCTGCAATAGATAAAAACAAACAAGTGTTTAAGTACTTGTGAAATTATAATACAAATAACTAATCACTGAAACATAAAATTTCTAAGTAGACTTCAAGAAGTGATCAATGGAGAAATCTAGTAAGCTTTTAGAAGGGCTATTTAGAATTGAAGAGTACGTAAATTCCAACTGTAGAAAATGTTATGGAAATTATGTCAAAACAAATGTGGTAACACGTGATATTAGTTACCAAACAATGATTTATTGCAGTGTTTTTACTCATTGATGATATATTTATTTATCAATTGTTAAGATTATAACACACTTTAGTGAGAAGTTTAATCCATAAATTCAGATATAACATGTTTTCTTAAGCTTATTACATTATGAGTAATGCTTTTTAGCAGATGAGATGCCAGAGAGTTCAAAAATAACGAGAGGAACAACAATTCAATTGAAATAATCAAGTTAAGAACAGGAATGAGCAATCAGGTATCTTCAATCATTGTTAAAACATTATGTCACACACTTCATATGTGATGAAAAAATAGAAAGTGAGGTAGAAGGATTTTCAAAATTAAAGGATAATATCGCCAAAGTTTACCACATTAACTGTTGTCTATATAGAGTAAAAAGTTTCACTGCTTAAAAATTGACTAAACGTACAAATATGCACGTCAAAGATGATGATGTTGGAATGAACATATGATCATACTAGATAGACAAGATAATGAAGGAAGGTAGTTTCAATACGAATCAATATTACAGAGAATAGAAGGGAAGTGATACTACTGAAGCAAAAATAAATCATTTTTAATGCCGATTCCTACCAAAATTGTGCAACAAAATCTACTGAAACAATTTAACGGTATAATTTGTGCACCTGTTCCGATGAAGCCAGACATCTTGCAATAAGCTGATAAAGACTGCCAAGAGTGCCATGGTTGAAATCAGGATGGTTTAAAAGAGCCTCTTCCGATGTATAATCAAATATCAGTGCACAAATGCTGGAAGCCATCATGATACTTTGCATGTCCTTAGTATTTTCTGCAAACCATGTTTCAGTAACTAAAATTTAAAACGACTGATTTACTCCATAATTTCAATTCAAATATCTTATCATATGATAATGATAGTGCAAAATGAAAACACTAATTCCGATGGCTGCTACAAAATATGGTACCTGACCAATAAGCCAATGCTTTAAGAAGATCAGCAAAAGCTGATTCATCTAACTTCAACTGCACTTCGTCTTTCTACAGTCCAAAAGATACAGTTTGTGTCAGGACTTTGCATAAATAATACAGCATTGCAAGGCTGGTTATTATAATGAGAGTATCACCTTCAGTAGAAGATTCAATATTGTATCACATGCCATGAATACAACATTATCCTCAACCATAAAACCATTTGAGACAATTAATTTACAGAGGCAATCTAAAACCTGCAAATAGGCCGACTATAGTTAGCCAAACAAAAAAAACTGCAAGTAATGTTAACAAATGATATTGTTGCAATAAATGCAAAATTCATGTTAGAGTATAAACAACACAAAATGAATAGAACCATGCAATGAACAAGTAATCGGTATCATTTAGTTTATTTATTCGTAAAGGTCCTCCTTTAAGTTAAAATGCAGTTATAAACCGACAAAGATAAAAGATAGAGGACGAAACAAAGAATAAAATATAATATTGAAACCAGAGAATAACTTACAGCCTTGAGTCCTCCACACGAAACCAGAGCTTTGCACCCTTCAACTTCCATAGTAATTTGACACAACAAAGGCAGCAGAAAGCAGACAGAGGTGAAGGGCCTGTAATAAAGAATTTATCTAAGCAAAAGCTATTTATGCCCCAAAATACACATTGAGCAAAGATTTACGAATAACAATCTATTTAAAGATACCTTTGCTCATCTGCACCTTCAATAGAAAGCATATACCCTAAAAGATCTTGAACCTTTTCCTTGCATGCAACCGGAGCTTCTGCAAGATAGCTGAAGCAAATATATAACAATAGCTCATAAATCATGATATTTCCTTTAAAAAGTTTAAAATTAAAAGTTGCAGACAGAGCAGTAAAAAACACCAAGTTTCAACCCTCATAACATATCATAAGAATCAAACATAGGAGAATGTTGTCGCACAGAACAATATATATATATATATATATATATATATATATGTATATATATATATATATGTGTGTGTGTGTGTGTGTGTGTGTGTGTGTGTGTGTGTGTGTGTGTGTGTGTGTATAAAGTGATAGTGATATATAAATTCTTTCATTATGACCTATAAGCCTCCAATTCTTGACATGCTATCAAGGCCTGAATTGCTCTTGCATGAAAAGTATGTGGAATATAAAGCAAACTTCCACAACACATAAGCTTCAAGAATAGTTAATCCATGACAAAAACCACCTCTTCTCTAGAGGATGGGCATGGAGAATGAAGAAACAACAAAGTATTTAAAATTAGCTAAGATTTTCATACAGTTTACAATAAGCTTTTGGAAAATAGATGAAATTTGCATTTTTCCTTTCCTAGTGCAACAATGTTTAGATAGAATAATAAAAGTTTAGTCGAAGCATGAACAATATACATGTTAAAATGTCTATCAATGTTGCGACTGCCATGCAACATCGGGTGCTACATTAAAAAATTATATGAAAAATGTCTTTGACACAGAATTAGAGTTAAGTCATTGAAGGAAATAATAATGGCATGTCAATATATAACCCCGCACCAACCATCCAGTGTTGAAGTACAAATAATGCATAAAGGCGATATAAAAGACCGTACCTCCCAATAATTCGCACTGAAGCCAGTAAATCATCCCCTTTCCTTTGGCCATGTTCCTGTAAATTTCACCATTATACATTGCTGAGATATATTCAGCGTTAAAATTATCTTAAACAACTAATTATCAGAATTACCTTTGCGTCTTCTAAATACTCTAGCACAACAGCAATTGTCTCATTAAGTTGTAGAATCAGCTTTGTCAATGTGCCATCATCAAGGAGGTTATCTATAAAGCAGTAATAATGAAAATACATTATATCCAATTCAAAAGAACAAGCCCACCATTTCCAACAGTGCCAAAATACACATCAAAATCAAATGCGAGATTAGAATCACATTTCAAGCAATCAAGATTGCAATAAAAGAGATTACAACATAGTTGGCATTAATAAAAAAAGTATAAACAAGATGACCAAAAGTTGCACAATATTAAGCATCACCCCAGATAACACGAAGAAAAAACTGAATACCATTATCACACTTAGAGTATATAGATAACATTAGAGACTTTTACTTAGTTTGTTCCCTTTTCTGTTTGGTTAGTTTTGCTTTGTGGTTACTGCTATTTTCCCCATTCCCTTTACTTTTCCTATATAAGAGCTTAACCCTCTTCTGCCCTATGTACATTACATTTTTGTGAAGATCAAATAGTATGCAGCATATTCAGTATTTTAGTTGTTGCTTCAGTAACCACCACCCCCCCCCCCCCCCCCCCCCCCCCCCACCCCCGGCCTAACTCCAGTTTCTATTTGGCTCAAAAAGTGAAAGAAACGCATAGATTGAAACTGTTAGAATATCAAGAAATATTACGTAACATCTTATCACATCAATACACAGAAGTGTATTTTTCATAGTCTATTTTGTCTCTGTTTTTTTTTTGTACTCTACTTAAATCACTTTAATTTCAACAGTAAGATAAAAAAATGAAGCCCAGATGGACTGGATTTAAGCACAGGGACCATTTCTGGCATTATTATCTTTCCTAAAAGTAGAAGAAAAAAATACATAATTTAAAGGCTAAGTGATTTGTATGTCATTGAATATATACCATCATTTTCACCAACATTTGAAATGAGTTTTATTATCTTCTCAACCAAAGAGTAGGCAACAGCCACGTTTCGTTGCTTAAGAGAATATGCCTCAACAGTAGCTGGAGTATCTTGAGGCGCTTCATATTTTAAATAGGCCAACTCATTCAGAAGAACTGCAATTTCAACCCTCGACTGCTCCAGGACAAGCAACAGACACCTAAAATCACAACATGTGAGAAAAGGTAACAGGCACTCAGTGCACGGACTTTAAAGTTCGCATTTAACAATCAAAGCTTACATGTCAGCTGGAGTTGGATCTTGTGTGTCATTAGTGCTTACTTGGCTAATCAACCAAACTTCTCCAAATATGGAAACCATGGACTCAGCTAAAATGAGAGCCTGAAGCCTTTCGGCAGGAGCTGTGTTTGAATGGAAAATAAAGCAATTAATCTAATGGAAAATAAAGCAATTAATCTAGTTTAGTGTTTCCTCATTTTAGCTTAAGTAACATTGCAGTATACAAGTGCAGAATATCTGCATAAATTTTCATTAGTGCACAGAGAATGTGCTATTCATTTACTACGTGATCTTGAAAACATAAGTTCTCATGTAACTAATTGCGCAAAGTGTCATAGTCAGAGAAGAATAAGACGATCAAACTTACTGAAAGAGACACCACAGCAGTACTTAGTATGAATGATTAATTTTTAACTAAAGTTGGGGATAACTTTCACTATAGAGGTGTTTTTGCGTGTCTTTTTATGTTCATAATAATAATAATGAGGCTTAAGTTAGCTGCACTTTTGGCCCCCCAAGTTTCACAATTATGCGATTTTGGCCCCCTAAGTATAAAATGAGCGATTTTGGCCCCTCAACTTCATCCCCTTTCTAATTTACCACCCCCTCACTCATATTTTCACCAAACTTAAATGACAAGGATTTTTTTTTACATGTGGCTAGTTCTGATTGGACAGAGCGGAAAATGAAAGTTACTTCATAAAATCACAACCTTTTCTTGCTAACATAACAAAACTTGCAGACATAGAATCTTTCATTATGCAAGAGCATACCAGTGGTATACACCTTTATCAGTTAAGAGACAACGGTAGATTTCCCAGTTTAAGAACTTAGAAAGGAAATAAAGAGAAACCGAGAATAAAAGGTAAAATAGTATAATGAATATAATTCAACAAATTCTCTGAACATACCAACACGATTCTGCAAAATGGCCATGATACCAACGCGGATATTGTGTGACCAGCTATCTTGAGGCCGTAATTGGAGGTCTTTATGAAGTTGTGACTGAAAATACCAAGAACTAGAAGTTAATTGCATGGAAAATGAATCAAAGTGTACATAATCACACCAGGAAGACAGGCTTTCAAACCATAAATAGGTATACAAAACAAACAAACAAATTCACGTGAGAATATTTTAACAATCAAATGCCCTAGACCTGCGTCACCAAAGAAATTTCAAATACAGAAAACACGATCCAATCTCTTATCCAAAATCAACATGATAACTATTTAGCAAAGACAACAGCCTCAAATATACCAAATTTGAATGGCATAGTTTAATTAAAAGAGCTTTCTTGAATAAGCAAGTTAGAATTCTATCATATTATAGAGACCATATGACCGAAAATAACAGATTAAGATAATATTACATACCAAATCTGTTGAAGAAAGAATGGAATTAAGAAGGTGGAGAGCTTCGAATTTCAAGGAATTATGCAAGACAGCGAACAGCCTTGCTAATGCAGCCACCTGTAGAGAGTGACAGCAATAGAAATTTATATAATATGAAGCAAAATGACAAAACCAAAATGAGAACACAAACTTTGAAATACAGTTACAAATATTTTAAAAGTACACTCACAATAACTGAGAGCTCAGATAAGTAATCACTCTGGATTGTGTCAAACGATATTCTGCTCAGAACCAATTGCAAAAGTTTAATAGATATTTCCACCAGATGCGAACCTGCACAATGTTCGAATGTTGTGAATTATACAATGCATAGACAAAAACATGGGACCGGAAATTCACTATTCATATGTTTGTAGACGTATTTGCAACAGTTATATGGTTACTAAAAAACTATAAAGGTGAAGCAGGCAAATATTATACCATCTTGTAGAGAAGGCAACTGAGAAGCTAGTATCTTGATGCCTCTAGATTCATAAAATCTCGTGATTCCATTTTCTGAAGCAGTTGATACCAAGTATAAAAACTCGCAACATTCTTCAATAACAGGTGAGCCAGATCTAACCAAGAATTTGACAAAAATTACAACAACAAAAAAAATGAAAGACTGCTGGTACATAAAACTAAAGTTTGAACATGTGGGCCACACTTTTATCATACATTGGACAGATGTCAAGTGTCAACAATGATAGAGAAGGCCTATAACTAACAGTTTTACACTTTTACTGTAGCATCAGCGAATATGTGTGCTATAAAAGGCTTAATGCAGAAGGTTTAATTTTTTCACCCACCATTTGATAATAAATTAAAATAAGTAATTGACTTTTATCCATTTTCCCAAATCTGTCAAACAAACAAAATAAGGGGATACAGCCTGATCAGAGAATAAAAGTGGCCACAAAAACTAACTCAACTAGTCAACTTATGAAGAGAGAATTTAAACCAAAAACTAAATATAACAATTTTAACCAAAATATAAAATAAACCTTATTAATTGTCACCCAAAAATATAATCCATGAATCCTTATTCCCATAATTATAGTAAATCCCTGATACGGTTGCTCACACTCTATCTCCTTCATAGGGGTTTTGGTTTGGCATAAATATAACACTTAATTTAATCCTTTGTAGGGTAGCATAATATACATAGCTAATCTATCATTTAAGCAACAACCACTTACATATAATGCAGTCAAGGTAATTAAGTTGATTCTCTCAGTCCCTTTTAATATAGGTGGGATCATAAAAATTGAGGGGGGGAAATTAGAGTTAAGTCGAGTAATGTGAAAGAAAAGAAAAATTCCATACCGGGTGGACATTACTTCCAATATTAGTGGGATCTTGGAATTCATGTCTTCTGAGGATGCAATCTCTGGAACACGACAAAGGGCTGCAAGAACTGTAACTGACAGGCTCAAATATGCATCCTGGTTGTTGTCCCCGCCACTGGATATGGTTCCGTTTCCCATACCTTTTCAGTAGAAGATAATGTCAATAATATATTACATATTGAATATGGCGGGAAATCAATGGATAATGGAAGAGCGAGCAAGTACCAGTTCTGAGTAACCGATCAAGGAAGCGAGAACCAACAGCATCGTAAACCCTGCGGAGTAAGGAGTGATCGTCGGGTTTGCAGAACTTGGTGACCAGAAGAAGCCCAGCGAGACGCTGTTCATCTCGCTCCCCTTTCAGTAGTTTCAAGCACGCCTCAAGATTCAGATTCTGATCTTGTTGTGCTTCCTTCACAAATGCCATTCAAATTTTAAATATCAAAAGCAGCGGGAAAAGAAGAGGAATCAAAGTAGAGAAAGAATGAATGAGAGACTATTCACCATTGAAAGGCTTAGGCCTGCACTGCAGATAACTAAACAGAACCGTCAGCTTCTTCACAAGGCTATCGCTTTTGCAACTTTCTTGAATATCACAAACTGAAAAAAACATAAAGCGACAGATGCAGGTATGTCAATATACCAATCCAATATGCACTATGCCAATAGATTAAAAAAATTGAATTCTTCTAGTTTTAGACAGTGCCAGATATTAAGTACTATTAGGTTGCAGATGAAAATTGTTGTAAGGTGTTTTTATAAATTCTTCCAAACAGTCACACAAAACTTACGTCAGTAGATAAGCTCAAATAAGTCAATCCAAAGTCCAAACAGCCCTATATCTATCTATAGTTATCAATTAAAGTAAAAATTTAGAATAAAATATCCAACCAACGAATTAACTGTCAAATAACCGATTATCCCAAAAGCTTAAGCTGTTAGGATAGAGCTACATCATGGTTTTATATTATTTCTAACACGCCCCCTCACGCAAGAGCCCACTTGGGCTTGAAGCGTGGATAATGCATAGGCCCACCTACCATATGCTTAAATTCCACTTTTAATTAGAAAGTGAGGGGAGCGGGGATCGAACTCTAGACCACTTAGTCATAGAGGCTCTGATACCACTTAGGCATAGGCCCCCTCATTGAGGCATTTTGACAAACACCTTATGAGTGCACCTACTAAACAATAAAACAAACAATACAGTTGTTTTCCTATATTCCAAGAGTATCTACAATTGAAAGTAGTGAATCAGAGAATTCAAAATTCAAACAACAAAATATAATATCTCACATCATCTTTAGTTAGTGTTTTACCAAGCCAAGCCCTAACTTGAAGAACTAACGCAAAAGTGGGCTAAATCGAGCATTGGACAGAAAAATTTGGATGGTTTATCAGTAACGGGATTAGTGGGTTAGAGCTCCTTACCTTAGACGGTGGCAAGTTGTGAAGGCTTCTCGTTGTTAACACTCAACGGAATTTAAACACCAGGAAGACCACAACGTATTCGCTTTCAAGTAGCAGAGTGTAGCGCCTTCGCACATAGAAAAGAAAAGACCCGCCAATAACTTGTTCGGTTTTTTTTTGTCAAAAAGTTCGGTTTTCATTTGTGTATTTCTCTATTTTTTTTTATTTTATAAAATTATAATTATGTTCTTTATGGGCAAAATTATAAGGAAATGTTTAAATAGTACTGGTAAGTTTTATGGAAAATTGTAAAGTCAATGTAATATAAATTGAAATGTCTACAGAGATGAAACTCAAATGGTTAATGAACTTTAACAGAATCAGTTCAATAGTATCAATTTAAGAGTAAGACAACTCAAACAAGGACTTTAGACCTTAAAAAAGAATAAAAAATTATTAAGGAAAAAATTCTCGTATAAGACATGAAGACCTTTAGTTCCTAATGAAAACAAAAAAAAAAAAAAAAAAAAAAAAAAAAAAGTCTCATGAGCTTAGCTCAGTTGGTATGACGTTGCATTATATATGCAGTGGGTCAGGGTTTGAACCTTGGTCATCCTATTTATCCACCTTAAAAGAGTGGAATTTCTAGCCATTAAGCTACTTAACAAAAAAAAAACAAGAAAGGCCTATGAGAAAAAAAATTATAAAAAATGAGACACTCCTCAAAAATTTAAGCAAGTATAACCTCTTTTTTTTTTTTTTTACTAAAGCAACCGTAACCTTTTGAATCTTGACACAGTAATGAAATGCTAATCCTATAATAAGAACACGGATTGCAAACAACAAACCTGTTAAAAGGGTTTCTAGAATCTAGCAGATTTCCAGAATTCATCAGAAAGAATAATTTGAAATCCACCAAACATGAGAAAATTCTCTGTATTTTTATTGAATCAAAGGTTTTTTATTTCAAGACTACAATAATTTAGCTTAAATAATACGAGAAAAATAAAAATAACAAATCTCACTAAAAGATTGTAAAAGAGAATAATAAACTTAGCTAAATAAAAATAACAAATTTACCTAAAAGGTAGTAAAAGAAAATAATAAATCTATCAAAATAAAAATTACAAATCTAATAAAATATATTAAAATCAAATATACCTAAAATAATAAAATACTAAAATATCCTCCTACATCAAATCTCTACGCATTGGAAATTAGAATTAGAATTAATAAAATTTTATCTTAGATGAACAGCGTCTCACACCAAAGATGAAATGTATTGGTTTTATCATCATTGATCGATTGAAATACAAATGATAAATAAAATTTAATATCATTTTTAAGAGTGTTGGGCCCAGGGACGGAGCTAGAAATTTAGTTTAGGGAGGGCCGAATTTGAAAGTCCAATTCACTAAAGAAAAATTTTAAATTTAAAAGTATAACATATACAAGAAATTGTAAAATAAATCAAAAGTTAATATAATGAATTATAGGCAATTCTTTTTAAGTCAAACTTTTAGGCTCTTCCATTTTCACATTTATTATAATTTTAGTCTCAACTCATGTGTTTTGCCATAAAAATTGCGATTTTTTGTGTAAAAAAATGTGAATTTTAGTCTCAAAAGAGATATTTTGTCATTAAATTCAATATTGAGGCAATAAGACACTTTGTTTAATAAAAAAAAATATTTTTAAGGGGAAAAACAATCGCTAAGATCAAATTTACAATAAATTTATAATAATGCTCAAAATATTAGATTAATAAAGAAGGATCATATGCATAAGTTTAATAAAATAAGGGAGACTAAACATGAAATTGAACCAATAATATAACTAAAGATTAGTATAAAAAAAATTATAAAAAATGTAGGGTGGACCGTGGCCTCTGCTGGTCCCCCTACTAGCTCCGTCCCTGATTGGGCCGGCCCTGAGCTTCAACAAATGATGGATTGTTTGTTCAGAGAATCTGAATTTAATTTTTTATGGAACAATTTTTTTATTAAACTTTATTTATCTCGCAATCCAACATATACAAGACACAAATTACAATTATGCTATTATATTGGAAAGTACATATGTGTTTCTCTAGTTACTTTAATTTGAAATTTATATAATTATTGTTGTTTATTAAACTAATAAAACACTGTGTTTAAGTTATGCCTTCTAGTGCCAAGTCGAAACCGGGTTAAAGAACATGTAGCTTATAGGGATATTGTTTTGGATTTTTTCGAAAATAGATTTTGTAGTGTTAGAAAATTTTGTATAAAAAAAATTAACAAAGAAATTTTTTATAAAAGCTTCAAATGAAAATTTTGTTTGAATAATTATTCTTAAAATGTTATTTTAGGTATTTCATCATTTTATTGAAAAAAAATTTGGATATCAAAATTTCAAAAAATCACTTAATTTTGAAGTTATTTCAAATAGATTTTCACAAAAATCATTTTTGAAATACAACTTTTTGAACTATGTTTTGAACTTCAATAATATACATTTATGTTATATGATGTCAAAATTAGTGTTTTAATATAGAAAAAACGATCACAAAAAAACTTCTAATATTTTAAAAAACAGTTTTACAAAATCTATTTTTAAAAATACAAAAAAAATCTATTTTTTTAAAACTGAAACAAACAGACACACTATGTCTCTCCTCTCCTCCTACCGCCAACTTTTTTTATTTCAAGTATGTAAACACTGGATTTTTATGGTGTTGTCCGCTTTGGACCTTTGTGTGAGCCACAATTTTATCTCTTGTAAAAATATGTCTTATTTGGTTGGATATCGTGAGTGTTGTTATAAACTATTCTTACTTTTTATTCCTAAGTAATATGAAACTAATTTGGTGTATTGAAAGAGAATATGTTTTGATGAAGATATTGGAAGGGGGTGAAGAAATTATTTTTCTTTTCTAAATTAAAATGAGTTCTAAAATATTGTTAAAAATAAATGGAAAATGCTAATGAGTGTTCACGGAACACTTTTTAAACACCTTAAATAATAAGTTTTTATATATTTTTTATGTAAATGTGTAAATCAACGGATTAGAAATTATAGTATTTAACTTTTTCAATATAGATTTGACTATAAAAAATATAGCTAATCAAATTTTTGTTAGAACTATTTGATGTCAGAACTGACACCAAACCAAATTAATCGGTCCAGAGGACCGATACCCGTGGTGAAAAAAAAAAAAATCTTCACTAGATAAATCTAATGGATCCCTAACCTCACACTTATAACCTGGTTGCAAGAATAAAAAATACAGATATGTCTCTTCAAAACACTTGATCTCAAACATACCTTACTAAGAGAAGGAAAAAAAAATCACCAAAAAATTAAAAATTTATTTTAATTCCTTAAAACACTACAGTGAAAATTTGTCAAAAAATAACAAGAGACGCTATAACATAAAATATAAAATCAAAATCAAAACATGCTAATTCAATTTGTTATATAGATTGAAAAAATAAAAGTAAGAACTACAGTGCTTTAAAGAAACATCTTTATTTCTAGAGATAAATATATATTTAAACTTTTTGTTGCATCCTAGGTGCTGCTGCTGCTGCAGGCCTTCAAAGCTTCTTCATCTCTGTTTTTAACTCTGTTCTTTAATCAGAAGCAAAATGTGATTCTTTTTTCACCTATCATTTACTTTGTTGGATCTGCTGCCATCATGAGGGATTGGTTCTCAGCTTTGCTTCCATTTACATCTAACTACCAGCACTTTTATCACCTGCATTACTTTTTTCTATTTTAAGATTGGTGCAAAGTTCATGCAAAATTTAAGACCATGAAAATGACTAATTTTTAATTAGGCAAAAAAAAAAATTAATAGATACCTCTTGCGCTTGCTCTTCAAGACATTAGAAGTTGAAGGATTGCTGTGCCAGTTTCTCTTCCTTTGATTGATAAACCAATTATTTATCTGTTTCAATTGCAAACCTGTTTCTTGCACCAACCTTGCTTTATCCTCCTCCTAAAAGGCACACAAGATAGATCAAACACAAATGTTAATTAAGTGCACTATGCTCGATCATAGACAAATGTGTACGCGCATCTATGTTGCTATTCGTTGAATTCATATAAAAGTTTAGCAAACTATGTGTTGAATCTGGTAAAGAATTTCGTAAAAAAAAAATAGTAAAGGGTGATGTTGAGTTCTTACTGTAGGGTAAGGCCACTTTGAATGTGATTGCCACCAATCTTTAAGGACTGAAGTTGTATCGCCAGGAAGTTTCCCAGCTCGTCTCTTGCGTAAAATTTCCTCTCTTATGTCCACAATTTTCTCTTTATAACCCTACATAGTCAAGAATTTTGAGGTCCATTCAGAGATCAAAATGGTTAAGAAACTCAAACACTTACCACTTGTGTCACACCAGATTGGTTCACGGTACACTTTTTATTACTATTAGTTTACATTAAATTATGTGGAAATTATTACCATAAAAAAATTTGTGGAAATAAGTCTATATGATTTTCACTGGATAGTAAAAAATGTGTTGAAGTACTATTAATTAATAATTGTAATACTGCTAGTTTACTAACTTTCCTATTCAACAACATTTAATGTAATCCATTAGTGCCGTACCTGTTTCAATTCATGCTTTAATTCATGTCTTACACGTTCCATGAGGGACCTCTCATTCTCTGTTAGAACAAGAGGGCCAAATCCTCCCATGCTATTATCTGAACCATCCATAGCACCATCAAACAGATTAACATCACTGTCTACTTGCTCATCTTCGTCATCGGACATTGTTGCTCCTGTACCTTCCCCGGGTGAAACTCCTGTTACTCATATGGAAAAAAACTATCACTTTAATTAGCACTCATCAAATCAAATTGGACAAAAGAGCTGTGTATGTGCTTTTGCTGTTTATTATGCACAATAAGTTAGGTAATCTTAGAAAAAAGGTTTGTGACTACATTCATAGTGCATAATAGTTTGGCATAATACACATGCTAAAAGCATGGACAATTCTGTCCAAAAAAAAGCAAAGACAACTGGGCCATACAGTATAACTATAATGTCTTCAATACACTTGGAACATAACCAAAGAATTCAAGTTTCCCAAACCCAAAGAATTCATACGGGACAAGGAAGAAACTTTTAGTTCCTGTAGCCATGTTCCTCCTTGACTATATTATATCAATTATTAGGAGCTTGATTATTGCTAATATTCCACTAAACTTTGCATATTATGGTAAATAATTGACCTTGTAAAAATTAACAACATATGCAATGGTAGAATTTTAAAGAACGGCAACTCTTATGTTTGCCTATTAAATTTTATGATACTCATTAAAAATTTACTCATCGGTATTCGTTGAGTTAAGTATTTAACGAACAAATATTATCATCTCTTCGATATCTCTCCTAAAATACGCAACTCTCGTTAAATCTATAAAACACAATCGAAGTGTCACCAAAATTGTCACAAACTACGCTTTGGAACTTCAACAAAATCACGGTGTCACTGTAGTTTTGCCAAACTCGCACTCAATCTAAACATGGCCTAAGAAAATTTGAAACTTTGGTTACAATTCATTGCAGGTATAATTCCTGATTCGAAGAACTTAAGTACTCTAAATCTGAGTTAATTGAAAGAAAAAACTCTCCTAATTATGTTAAAAATGTAACAAATACCATAAGAAGAAGATTATATATTGCACCTGTTAAACTTTGTAAAGATTGTTCAATCTCCCAACAAGCCATTACTGCTTCCATTGCATGGACCCGGACATGTTGTTGAAGCTGTTCTTTGAATGAACAAAGCAACAAAACATAGTGCGACTGCAACAATATCAATAACCATAATTTCAAAATCATCATAATAGTACAACACAAAATAAATTCTTCCACTCACCAAACCGTCACAAAATAAACAACTACATAATTACCACATTCCACCATAAAAAAAGTAAAATAAGTAACCAATAGGTCTATTTTTTATTTATTAATTAATTCAGAGTTCAGTCACGAGGTAAGTAAGTTAAGTCTAAGAAATTTAATCGAGAAATAAAGGTAATAGATACCATGAAATGGTCGAGTTGTTTGTTATCATCATCAAGCATGCCCTGTCCAAAGGCAGAGTACTTGGCAACAACATTCTGTGACTCTGCCAGCTGAGCGTCGATTCTCGGCAACTGGTCAACAGGCGTGGCTATTCTCAAACACGCCACGTGTGCTGATAAAAGCTGTTCGTAAAGCGGATGCGCCATTATTTCACCTTTGTATTTCGCTTTCTGCCAGTTCATAACACCTTCCTCCGCCGCTGTATCGCCGCTTTCCGCCGTCTTAAGACTTTCTCCGGCGATATTATCGATGACTTCGCTTTGATTACGGTGGAGAATCGGACGGGATAACCATTGACCGGAGGATTGAGAACCAGCGGTTTCAAGGTTAAGGAAATTGGTACTGTTGTTTGTTGTGGTTGTTGTTGTAGCGTTGACGTTGGTTTCGAGGTTGCGGAGAAGTGCGTTGTTGAGCCAATTAGGTGCGGTTTGAAAAGAGTGGTTAGGATCGGAGTTTGGTTGTTGTTGTGGTGGTTGTTGTTGTTGTTGTTGTTGGTCTGTGAAATGATGGAGTGGGTGGTCTTGATTATGATAAGCCATTGATGTTGACTCTTATCTGTGAGGGACTTAACTGGTAACTATAATATTCATGGAATTGAAGAATAGAAAGTGTGTGTTGTGGGGATTTGGAAGAAGAAGATGAAGGGAGAGAAAGGGAGGGAACAGAGGTTGTTGTGAGTTACTATATACAGCTGTGAAGAAGTGAACAAGTTATAGTATCTCGATGAAAGGTTGTAAAGGTTAAAAAAGAGGTTGGAGAGAAAATACAATGAGGCGGTTTTTCTATTTCTGAGAAGTCAAGTCAAATATATAATTTTATAGTAAAGTAATATTTTCAATTTTAAAGTTGTAATTAGGATTCAGATTTAAATATTTTAAATGTGTGATGTAGTAGTTCATCTGGGAAATGGTTGAGATAACATCATTGATCAAAAAAATATTGAAAATATTATATTTTGATTACAATATTTTTAGTTTTTTCAAAAGTAGATGGATAAATAAAGGTAAAATGTTATCATACTTTGTTTAATTTTTTTTTTTAAGAAATAATTTCTTCAACTTAGATTTACATGTATATATTTTGATTCTAAATTTATATCTTTTATAAGGGGAATGTTAACATGTGCCCTTAAGGGCACATGTTAAGAATACAAATGTGGTAAAAATTTATTGTATTTCATGTAAATATCAACTACTTGAACATTAAATGTCTTGTATCATTAAATACAAAATTTCTACTTTTAGGTAGCTTATCATGTGCCCTTAGGGCACATGTTAACATGACCCCTTTTATAAATATGTAGCGGTGTCGGTGTCCTATATTTTTTACGTTAGCGGTATCGCGGTGTCCGTGTCGTGTCGCGGTTTCCGTGTCATAGTCCGTGCTTCATAGTTGAAGAGTTCATTTTTTGGACCAATTTGAAAAATTAAATGGATCTAAATGATGTACACAACATTCATTTCTAAAAATTAAGTTTAAAAAATAATATGAAAGATATGGTCTAAAGTAAATACTAATATTCATATGTTTAAAATTACTATGATGTTAAACTCAAATAAAAAGCCTATTTGCCAACACTTTTAACAATTAAAACCCTCATAAGAGGCTTATATCATTTTTCCCCCTTCTCATCTTCTAACCCTAACCGTCACTACTTTTTCTCTTCTTCTTGATCCACGGGAGATGGGTGATTTAGGGTCAAATTAGGCCTAAAATCATCCCTCCAAATCGTTTTTCTTTCTATTTTTGATTAAATAAGTGGATTTTTCACATATATTTAGTATTTTTTTCCGTTTGTTTTTGTGATCTCATCACGTTGTTTGTTTTGATTTTCCCGTCTTGGTACGGAGTATTGTTGTCTCGTCTCAGTGCGGAGTATTGTTGTTTTGTCTTTGTGCGGTGTTCATTTGTTTCAGGTTGAAGGATTAAGTTTGATCCAGTGCAGATCCAATCAATGACGTTTGTGTCTTCAACGATACAGATCCGGAGGCATGGATATTCCGGTGACTTCAATATAGTCAAATATGTAGGCTTTTGCAATATGCCGTTTTATGCTATCAACACGGATGCTGTGAGTTTGTTCGCAGATTCATCCTTTTTGTTTTTAGCGACCTTGAATTTGTATTGCATCGATTTACTATTCTCAATTTGAATGAATGAATATCTTTTATTTAGTCAAAAAAAAAAATTACTATGATGTTATTATGTCTATTTATATTGTCAATGAAATAGGAGTACTAAATATAAATATTTATATGTATTTTAATCAATCGTTAATTAATTCAGTG
Organism: Trifolium subterraneum; assembly: GCA_951799995.1. Taxonomy (NCBI): domain Eukaryota; kingdom Viridiplantae; phylum Streptophyta; class Magnoliopsida; order Fabales; family Fabaceae; genus Trifolium; species Trifolium subterraneum. The sequence continues at coordinate 50,180,375 of OX637468.1, read as the reverse complement.
ATGATTGATGATGAGCTTGATAGAGAGGATCATGGTTTGATCCACTGCAATTGGAAGGGGATCATGGTTCTTTTTAGCTTCTTACCAAAATTGATGGATAATTTTGAAAAGAAATGTACATCATTGACAAATTTAGTATAAAATCTATTTCTTTTTTCTTTCAATTTTTGTGACTTTGCCAATAAGGCCTTACAACGGATGTATTACATAAAATAAATGAAAAAAAAAAAAAAATTTATTTTAAATATAACATTTTGGTCAACTAGTTTACATGTTCCAAATTTAGAATTTTCATTCAGAAATGAAATATATAAAAATTGTTCTTAAAATATCATTGTTCTATTCTATCTAATCTATACTCCGTATTTATGAATGAATTAGGAGTACTCCTCCTAGTAAATTGATAATCTTTCTTTGGGGTATATGATTTGATACGTAGCTAGAGTGGTAGCCACTGAGGAGAAGTCACAGGTGGGTTGGACCACTTGTAGCATTTGGAAGAAAGGAAGAGGGGACCATTCAAGTGAAGCACGCGCCTAGAATAGCTGATGAGGTCTATCTATCTATGTGGCGTTTCTGTGGGGACCACCGTTATTTTTGACTTCACTTAACTGCCGCCGGCCCAATCAATGTAGACGGACGGAGCCTGCACACATGTGGTCCCGCCCTATTCTGGGCCCACTTACTAGGGGTCCATTACTCACTTACGGCCCCACTCTTTTGGACAAAATCTTGTTTTTTCTTAACTAAATGCTTAACAAGTCTCAAATATATCTAAAAATATTTTCTTCAACTGTGTATTTTCTTGCTTTCAAAGTTTAAAATTTGAGTCGTGAACAAATTCTCGCTTAAATAATAAAAATATCAAAATTATTGGTGTTGACGCCATGATTAAAGTTTAATTTCTGGTTACTCTACTTTATGTATGTGAGTTTTCAATTACTTTGTCATTTCGTATACCAATTAAAAAAAGAAGTTTAAAATTTAAGTCTTAAAAAAACATAGTTTCAAATGATTACCCTAGTTGGTGGATTATTTTTACCACGAATTGTTTAGAAAATTTAAATTCGATTATTGTTGGGAATAATTTATAGTCAAACTTTTCTTGCGGTCAAACTTTAAATTATTGTGACACTTCTCTTGAGAACCAGATGGTCGATATTAAAAAATATTAAAATTTGATTAATTTATTATTATATAATAAAATTTGATTTTTTTTAACACAACTATTTTTTTTCCCTTAATTACTAAACAAATGGTCTTAAGATATTTGTTTAAAAGAGTTTTATTTATTGAAAAGAAAATGTCATTGTTGATGCTAATTTGTCTTCTCTCTTACATTTTCTCTTGCGGCCCTATCTTATTCTCCATCTTCCTCATCAGTTTGTTTTTTTAGATATTTTTATGACGATTTTTAGGATGAGGAATTAATGGTATATATTTGCTTTAAGGTGTATTAATATTTAAAAATGTACAAAATTTTGACGACATAAATCACCTGTTTTAGATTGGTCAAAGGTTCAATTCACATTTATCTTAGGATTAATTTTCACAAAGGTTTAACCAAATTGAACTTTTCCTCGACTTTGGATCCTCTTTGTCTCATAACAACTTGTAACTACTAAACGATTCATAACGCTTCTTAACATGCTATCTAATTTCAACATAAGTGAGCGTTGTTAGTAACGATTTTATCATATTGCACAATAACTTCTTTTCGACGTTTATATAAACAAACCTTCACAACAATGTAAGATACACAATCTTTGACCACAAAATATCTCTCGCTATTTTCTCTTACTAACTTGAGCACTAGAGTGTTTGCAAATACCACTACTGCCATCATTTGACGGATATTGGTCCAGCTCAGACATCATTCTTAATCACTGCATATCAGTGATGTTTGTATATGAAAATTAGTTTTCCTCATATTTTTCACATAATATAAAAACTTCAGGTCGTGGGTCTCAGATTATTATTGACCTTTGGTCACATGTGAAAGGATTTAGTAAGATTGTTAAGATTTAAATTCTGGTTTGTTAATGCTATATTGTCGACTGAAAATTTTATATGTATTTTAAGTGAACATTTAGTTATTTTCATCTCTTGTAACGTTGCTATTTTAACATATAAATGAATGAAGTTGTTTTATTGTCAAAAAAATAAAAATAAAAAACTCAAAAATTCAAAATGCCCCTCATGATGGCTAAAAAACAATAGTCCTATCCTGCTAGCTAGCATCCTCCACCGCCCTACCCCGGTATACAATAGAACCACCACATTGTCATTTGCCTCCTCCCCACGACAGGTGATGATGGCGCCCGTACCACATTGTCCATAATCCATATTGTCATCTGCCTCCTCCTCCTCTGAGATTGATGTGTAAATCTCTTTTATTAAAGGTTAAAAAAGTACAGTTTCAAAATAGGAAGAAATTTTTTATGAATGAGACTATTTACATATATCACATTTATAGGAATGGAATATTAATTCAATTTGATGATGCCCACTCAGTCCATGCTTCAAACCAAGTCATCAATTATGGCTTTATTTGACAAAATCAATTTTTGAATTATAACAAATAACTTATAACGATATTAAAATTGGAACTATATAACAATTTGAGACCTGAAATTTGTGAAATATATCAAATTACTCACCAAATTATTTAATATTAGTTAAAATGCTTTATCCATCAATTAGTATTGATGAAGACTACATGTAAAAATATAAATTTTTAACCGGTATAAATCTTACATGTAAGATTTCGCGTGACATGAGATAAATTTAAATAAGCCACGATGCCACATAATGTGACAAGTCAACACCTCTAATAAAACTACTTTATGGATGAAATATTTTGACCCAATTTAAATAATTGAAGAAATAATTTGATATACACTTTTATTTTCAAATTGCTATACACTTTTATTTTCAAACATGAAAATGGTAAAAAAAAAATTGACTAAATCAAAATGGTAATTTAGTTTCTCAAATTTGGACAAAGAAAGGTAGTAAATACTATTTTTCTAGTTCTTAAGAAAATACGTAATTGAAAACTTGCACGGCTTCATAATCTTATCCACAGAATGAAGGGATGAAATGTAGATTATGGACAAAAAAGTGGTTGTAATCACAAATTAACTTTGAATCAATCATGTACCGACTCAAAGAACTATAAATTTTCAAAGAATGTGTGTTTGTAGTTTGTAGCTATGTGTGAGCATAAGAACAAATGAATATTGGAAGTGTCTTAACTCAAGTTTAGGCGTGAAAATGGCGCAGCCCCCACTCCATAATATGTGGTGGCCTTTGTTAGATTACGACTGTTTATTGGATTTATCCATACTTTTCTTCTTCTAAAGTTGATATAATCTTGTTGTTATTACATACTCATTTTTCGTGTATTCTTTTTTAGTTCCTACATATATACTTTTTGGAGGAAAACGATTGTTCTTGTCAAATCAAAATGGTGATATATTACATGACCGATTGATTATTCTTAGGTCACAAGATATAAATCTTTTAGACAATCTCAGAAAATATTACTTTTTCCCTTTATTTCTTATATTCATTTCATAAATGATATAAAAATTAATTCTACATTTTATTTTTATGTAAAGATATTTAAAATTTGTGCCCATAGTCTTGTGACCACGGAAAACTTGCTCTTACATCACAATAAAATGTGAACTCTCGTTGCGAAGGCTAACACAATATACACTTTTCAAAAAACTATTTTTTTTTTAAAAAAATCGACAGGTCTGAAGCCCAACATCTATTATTCATTAAAATTCATGTGGATTTCATCAAATTATACTGGTCTCGTAAATTTGGTACAACTTATATAAATTCTGTTTAAAAAAAAAAAAGAATAATTTTTATTTACCATTAATTTCTAATTAATTTCAAGGTTGTATTTATTATGTCAATTATTTTATTTTAAATTTTTGCAAACTAAAGGTATCATCTGCATCCAACTACAAGGACTAATTTTTTCGAAGTAACTGAGATTCATTTAAAAGGTTGACCTCTTATATGAAAAATAAATAAGCGATTTCCAAAACTACAACATAAATAGTTATTGTTATTTTAGTCTATCCTGTTTTCTTTAAAAAAAAAAATATTTTTAAATGTGTCAGATTTACATTTAATTTATATACGATGTTAGTGTAAAGTTATTTTACACATGCATCCAATAATATATTGACATGTCATGTAATGTATTTTAAAAAAATACATGACGTATTACATTTATTAAATAATGTGATTACACATTATTAGATACATGTGTAAAATAATTTTACACTAATAGTACACAACAATTAAACTCCTTAGATATTTAAAGTTTTTTCCTAAGAAAATGGGCATCGTAAGGTGGGAACCGTAGAATTTTTCATATGTATATCATACAAAGAGGAAAAATAATTTGTAGGTCATCTTCTCTTTTGATAAATAAATAATGTTATTCATGAGTTTTTATGCGGATAGTGTGAGTTGGACTCACGTCTATGTAAAATATATGAAATCAAACCAATCAAATCGACATTTGTTGGTAATATCTACATATTCTTTGTTTGAAGTTTCTTGAACTTAAAATGGTAGAATAAAGTAGCGTTTAAACAATAAGAATAAATTATTAGTTAAATTTCTATAATATCACTGTATCTAATTTATTTTTTGAACTATTTTTAGGAGTGTGCTTCTTTTTAAGTTTTTATATTCAATTCTTTTAAGATGCTAACAATCTATAAGTAGAACCAGTCTATACATTATTTTATCCTAATTCAATTGGACTATTGTTAGTGCGGGTGGTGAAATTGAGCTCTCGAATTGTTGTTTTTTGGATCAAAAAAAAAAAAAAAATGATTTAATTATTTGAAAGGATCATGTTAGTTAATTGTGAAACCAAAAAAGATAAATTTTATATTGAAAAATATACCTGGTTTATATTTTGAAAAAATAAATTACATAAATTTCAAGACTATTTTATAGTATTAGATTCTTAACTAGTGCCACAAGAACATTTGTTAACGTTTTCGGATTTGAAAAACAATAATTATTGTGCCATGCCATGATGAGTTGTTTCATATATAACGAATTGAAGGTCCCCCCCTTTATCGACCATATCATGTTCCTTTGCCACCCTTCACTTGCCTTCAATTTAGGCTTTCATGAACTTCAGGACCACAAAAGCACTGTTTCCTTCCTACCCAACTCTAGTATCAAAATATCAATGAATACTCTCAATCAATTGTTTTTAATTTTCTCATATTTCTGATGTATTATCAATCTTACCGTTAATTGAAAAAAGTAAAATAAGTTTTTAATATAACAAATGAGTATAAAAATATTGAATATCGGTGAAATTAATAATACATGAGAAACATGAGAACAAAATAATGAGAGAATCCATTTCGACGATATTCCACCACATTTTTCTTGGTGATGGATATAAAACCAGTAACTAATGTGAAAAAGTGGGTTGGAAAATTTGTCTTTTATTTTTCATTTAATACTATTTGGCAATCTTAAATTACTTTCAGTTTTTTTCAATGAAATCTTATATATTTGGCATAACTATGTGGATTTACTATGCCAAAAATTGTTTTTAAATAGTGTTTTTAACGCTACAAAATGTCCTACTATAAAAGACACCTAACCATATTTAATAGACCGGCTAGCTGTTGAAGTGCTATAATAGTTGTGTGGCAGTGATCAATGTTGCGCTTTTTATAGCAGTTGTTTCAATAGGCGCTATTAATAGTTAATCCTTAATAGTGTTTCATGTACAAAACGCCAATTTAAAGGTCTTTGAGACAAGGGTCTTACACATCAAAAAAATTTAGAGTTTTGGATGACAAACATTGCTTAATACATAAATTGTAGATTTTTTTTGGATCAAAATATTTTATTAGCCTATCTAACGGGTGATTGCTTAATGCATAAACTGTGTGGAACTATTTTTTTAGCTGTCTCTATTTTTTTTTTAAAATTTACATCGCTACAAAGACTGTGGCTAACATGAGTTGATGTCGAGCATCTCATACACGCTTAACTTGAGATTTATATTATCTTCAATTATTTTTTAGATTAGATTTTTGTTTGCCTTAAAATCAAGCCAAATGAAAACTATAAAACTCATACATTTTCCACATTTGTAAAGAATTAGTCAAAATCTCCAATCTAAGAGAGCGAAAATGACTTAGTTACGTAGGGAAATCAGATACTCTTCGGTGAGGTTTTCACTATAGAGAATTAAGTGAAAATCTTAACCAATCAATTTTTTTTACTTAAGTCACCTACTTACTAAACATTTTACTACATTATTGCTGTAGCAAAATGTGAGGTAAGTTAAATCACACATTGTTTAGAAAAGTGAAGATTGAACACTTTATAAGTGAGAGATCCAATACCTTAAAATTTTGGGTATGCCCAATTCACTTGTAAGGTTACTTTGAGTCCAATGTAAATGATTCTTCGACTACTCTGATAATCCAAAAATTGTATATATCAATCCACGACGACAAAAAACGTGTATGCGGATGCACGGGTAAATTAGTAGTTATATAGGAAATAAGAGTCTGAGTTTCTATGTGTAACAATAGTGAATAGTGAAACCAACTAAAATAAGTAAGGGGGGCCAAAAGTCCCTACCAAGGCAATGTAGGTGATATGATAGATGAGGAAAGAAAATATCGTCAGAGTGTATATATTTGATTGATTATACGAATAAAGTTTTACATTCAGACTATATATCATAAATGGTCGATAGAACAATAACAATTTTAATGTCAATGTTCATATTCATGTTTTGTCACACCAATGCTTTTCATTTTTATCTTTTTTTTGGTTGCTTGTGCAATGTTTGTGGAATCAAATAAAATACAATGAACATTAGAAGAGTATGATTTCTTTGAAAAGAACAATAAGGTGTCATGAAATATTGCCTTTCATGCAAATGGTAGGGTTTGTAATTGTATATTAGAATCTCACTTGTAATGAAAATGAAAGGTGGTATTGGACCATGAATTTGACAATTCAAAGTAGCAAAAGAACACTGGCTTGTCAGTTTAATTTACATAATTTTTATATTATATATTCACTGTTTTATTGATGAAATAGGATTGGAGTAATGTAATTATATACTGTATTAACTACGACAATGAAAAACTATTGGTATGCTGGTCATTGACTTGTATATCTTTTTCAGAAAATAAAATCACAACAAAATATATGATTCTTTACAACTACTACTAACTATTCAGGCATGTTATACTTATACATACTTTTAATTTAAAAATAAAATGACATTGATCAGACATATTACTACTGTATAATGCAATGTGTAACAACTCGGATTCTTTTTCAACGTATTTAGTAGGCAACTATGGCGATGTACCTCATCATCTTCTCTACCTCTCTAGTAGAGTTTTTGCCTTTCGTGAGAATCAAACCACGTACCCTGAAATTCAAGTACATGTTCAATTCATTCTGACTATCATTTACAAAATCATTTTGTAAACAATTTTGTTCTCTTTTGTCAAGTTAACGTAGATTTTTCAAATATATTTAGAGCATTACAAAAAGTTTTAAAAAATGAGTTTAAAATTTCATTTATAGATTCAACTTTATACTATTTTTGTCTTCAATTTTTAGCAATAAAAAATTTCTATTTAATTCATATGTTAAACAATTCTAAATTTTTATTAAAGAATTATAATATTCTATTTCTAACCATGTATAAACAATCATTATCATTATAATAAAATACAAATTAATAGTATATTTTTCTGAGGACAGTATTCTGTCAAAAAAAAACACAAATAGTAGTACTGGTTTAAACTATTATAGTAATAGTAGGATTTATGACCTTTTGGGTATGTGAACACTATATTAAAACAGAGTGAATGGAACAGAACCATGTGGAAAAAACAGAATGGGCAGCTCATATACAACTATAAAATATAGAGCTAACCCACTAAGATATTGAGCTCTAGAACAAATCGTTTCCGTAGAATTCGAGTTTAATTTTTGGCAAAAATAATTTTATTGGTCAAATTTTACTTATCTTATAGTCGAATTCTGAATTATTGGAACTCTCTTCTCCTAAGAATTAGAGAGTTAATATATCTAGTTTTATAACCTAAAAATGACAATATGTGATATAATAGTGTGAAATTATCGACTATGGTGAAATCTTGAGAAAATATTTTAAGAATTGAAATTTCAACTTAAAAAATAATTTTTTTATGTTTTAATTAATAATATATAAATAATTATTTAATCCGAGTGATTACATATATCAAATTGTTTGTTGTGTCAAATGAATAAAAATATATGATGAAAATTGTAATTAAGCTTGATATAAGAAAAATATTAACATGAAATGCCTCTTTCCTCAAGGTGATTGTGTCCTCAATTGTTTAAGCAACTCTAATACGACAAGAATTGATGGTTGAAGAAACCTTAAATCCTCTTTATACTATATACCATGCATATGCATAGTTAGGACTTAGGATCAATTAGACAATATTCAATCGCTCTCAAGTGTGTGTGCCAAAGTACCATGCATTTTTCTATATATTCTTTTAGGTCACTTTCTTTCTTCGATTTTAGTTATGAATGTCATGCCATGTTTCCATTCTCCCAAGTACTACAATGAGATTCTTATCTCCCCGTGACATCTACCCTTATCAAGTTACCATCAAGGTTTATAATTGTAATGAAGACAACAAAATAAATAGTCACCGTCAATAACATGTTCATTTGGACAAGGGGTTTAATTCAGGTGATTTTTAATCAAAGCTAGGATGTTTTAACTTTTAAGCATTCTATCAATACTATTGTATGGAGATGTTTAAGAGTATGTACCAACTTGAACTTGAAAGTTCACAGTATAGTGTAAAATCCGCTTAATTACTATTTTACTATCTATAATTTAGTGGACAATAGAGAGCTCTAAGTAGAAGGGAAATGGCCAAAAATTTAGAGATTACAAATTTTCCTAAGGGTAAAGGTGTTTCATTGGAGGACGGCGAGCGGATGTTTACCAACGAGACAATGACTTCAACAAAAAGAAGTTATTTATTTAATAGATGTGTTCATCGTCAAGGTAATTATAGCTTATAGGAATCATTGTCATATTTTTTTTTCGGATGTAGGAAGGCCTAATAAATTTGGGAGAAAGCGGGTTTTTAGCCTATAATTGATGGGCCGATAACATGAAAAATAAGTTTGTTTTCGCATTTTTAAATTGCTAGAGATGTTGTAACAAAATCAGGTCAACATGTCTACAATGACTCTTTGATGTATTGGGCAAAGAAGGAACGAAAAATTGTAGGAGGATGTAGAGTTTCGCCCATCGGTCTTGTTTCAATTGGTGCGATTTGCATCGATGGAAGTCCGTCAACTAGTCTAGACAAATCATCGTGACCAGCTGAGTAATGTGCAATCCACTTCTTCTATCATGGCTGCAAGCACTACAAACACAAGAGGACAACTTGCTATTTCAGTGGCCAAATTTTTGTGAACAACTTTTAAATGTGAAATGAGCTGCAATTTTTAAGGAATAAAATTGTTAAGAGTAGGTATGTGTTTAAGGTACAAACAACTTGGAGATATGACGGTCCCCTATATATATTTGATGGGATTCATGTGAATCTCTATCAATTAGAATGAATATGTAATAAGTACTATGTTAATCCATATGTCTCATTATAAATGTTTAATTTTTAATATTTCTGATGTCACAAATTAATTTGCACTTTAAAATTTTGATGAAAAATTAATCATTTTTCCACTACTCTATTAACTACATTCAATAATGATGTTTTAGTAAATATAATTCATTTCAGTCTCTAAGTATAACTCAGTTGGTAGGGACCTTGTATGTAGTATGCAAGACCAAAATTCGAATACTAGAACTCTCACTCACTTATTCACCTTAAGAAGGTGAACTTCTAGCTACAAAACTACTTGACAAAAAAAAATTGAGTTCATGTTATCTTTAAAATGAACAAATCTAATTTGATACTTTCTATGAGAGGAGAGAGTAGTAATAGTTAGTATTGTACTATTGGTTAAACTTTAGGAAATTGACTCATCCAACCCCCCACGTTTCTTTTATACCCCCTAAACATGCAAAAAGTTTCGGTACGTACAAACCGATTTATTTTTTTAGTGTAAAATTTACACTAAAAAGAACTTCAGTAAATACAAACCGAAGTTTTCAGCATGTTTAGGGGGTATAAAAGAAACATGGGGGGCTGGAAGAGTAAAATTCAAACTTTAGACATAGGAAAAAAAAAGAACAAGTAAGCGAACCATCAAACTAAATAAGGCCCAAATCTGTTAATTCAGTTCGTTATTGGTCTATGGTAGAAGTTACTTGATCATGCTTGGGTATACATATTCCTTCCAAGAAAAATTATCTTCAAACCTCCCTCTCCGCCCCCTCCCCCCCCCCCCCCACGACTCTCCTTTTTTCTCTCGAATTTCTATTTTTGCCCTTGTGTCAAAAATTCAGAACACATTTTTTGAAACTCTTTTGCCATTAAAATAATGTCTGTACTAGGAAAACATCGAAAAACACGTTCCATTTTTTGCAAGGGCGAAAATGTAAATTCGAGGGGGGGAGGGGGTGTTTTTTTTACTATTATAAGTAAATTTGAATTTTTAGTATATTGAAGAGCAGATGTATTTAAGTCCATAATATAATATAGAGTAAATACATCAAACATTGTGTATGTGACATCAAACATTGTGTGTGTGAGTTTCTAATGACTTTGCCATTTCGTCTACAAACCAAAAAAAATAAATTAAATTTGCTTATAATTATAATCGGAATGAATACAAAAAAAGAGTAATGATTAAGCGTCTGTTTGGTTCAACGGAAAGGAAGGGAGAAATTTTTATGGAAGAAAGGCGAGGGGAGGGAAGGGGATAAATTTTAATTACACACGTGTTTGGTTTAAAAGAGAGGAGGAGAAGTATTTTTATTATAAATACGTTTGGTTCACAAGAGTAGGGGAGAAATTTTATAACAAATTTACATTTTCATCTTATAATCTTATAACAACCCATAATGTATAATCATAAACATTTTACAAAAAGTGGTCTTTGGAATGATTTTGCTTCCCTCCCCTTCAAAACCCCAGAACTAAACAAACTCTAACTATAGCGAGTGCCATGAGTTTTCTTTTTCGTTGATTAACAAGAATCTTGTTTATAAATAATTTTTGACCTCGATAGTGTAATCAGAACAATTATTTTTTACCCTACTATTTTTACGGAAGTTTTTTTTTTCTTTTTCTTGAAGATGCGTTAGCCCCACCCAAATTGACTAATTTGAATGAAGTTATCATAAAACAAACGCACCCAAATCCCAATACTATTTCACATAGCACTACCAAATCTTGAACAACCAGAATTATCAACAGAGCAGCTATCAACATTAATTTTGATGACATGGTCCTGGGTTGGAGACCAAACAATTGTCTTTGAGGCTTATGGTGAGATATATATATTGCCCAACACTTTTGTATCCTCTCCCAAAAAAGAATCTCATGTTTTCTCTCATTTTTTTAATCCAGTATTTGACCAAAACTAGCCTTTAGTTTAATCAAGACTAGTAGTCCTCCTTTGTTGATTATATACTTGATTCTTTTTTATCCATTTCACATTGTATGAAGGCTTCTTCTAACGTATATATGTGAACGTCTTTGTAGTTAAGGTCACAAAAGTAGGTTCCTTAAAACAATTCACGTGAGAAAGAAACCCGAGACGCTCAGGCACAGTTTTATTGACTTTGGTATTTGTCGCATAAAAACCAGGGCATATTGCTTTTGACCAGATTAGATGCAAGTTACAACTGCTTACCTCTAAAGTACTTCTTAATCTCATTTTGCTTGTGGCCGTAAGCTTTTTGTTTGGCGAGGGACCATAAAATGTGCTGAGAACAAATGAAAATTAGCAATAGCAATATCAAATGCCAGCTCAAGTAAATGAAAAAGATAATAAAAAAAAAACTTATCTGCTGAAGCAGGGTAAGGAGGGTTAACAGGCTTTCTTACATAAATAAATCAAAACTGACATGGAGAACATGATCTCTAATCTTAGCACATGATTTGTTTAAATTTTACAAACGTTCCCCCCAATTGTAGTAAGGGCCAACCAGTACTATATATGTTTGAATTTTATCCTTAAGATCTTAACTATTACTAATTTATTATAAATAAAATAGAATTGTATCATGACAATTCTATAGTGAACCAACACACTAAAATTTTCAAAAATTTCTCAAGATACACGTTGAAGTAAACTTTACAGTCACCATTGACCTAACCACTGAGGCATTTATCTCATCTCACTAGTTGAGAGAAAAAATTGCAAAAAAGAATAAATGTCTCAAGTCTCAACTGAACTAATTCATTTTCCTTAATTTTTGTCAAACATCATCCAATTCATGAGTCATGAAAACAAGTATGACAGTAAGCTTACTTCAAGGGATGGGATTGGTTTTCGTTGGAATTTCGAGTGATTTTCAAGTGTTGGTCTATATTATAAGCAATTTATCCAAGTGTTCTATTGTAGGAGAAGACATGACACATTAATTTGCAGAGTGAAGGTGCAACAGATTGAAATTGCAACTTCAAAATAAATTTGAAGGACATTATAAAGGAATCCAAGAGATTTAACCAACAAAAGAATGGTACATTGGTACTTATCTTACATGAATCGGAGGAACTTGCGACTCTAGTATATCTCTACTCTACAGCCTTTTACGGCTAGCACTACCCAAGAAATTTTTCCCCCTATTACTGCTGCCTGTTGTTTTCCATTCACAACATTTGGTAGTTGCATCAAGAAACGTTTCTCATGCACGATGCTGTAGATCGGTTTCTATTGGATGGAGTCTTCAAAATGCTCTCTATCAGCCTGTACATTGTTTAGAGTGATGATTGTTCCAAAAGTCCTGCCAAAACAATGTAGGTCTATCTCAAATCATACCATCATCAGATGGCATCATATTTAGATCTGGTATCATGAAAAAACTCTCTCCAGTGGACTCAATCTTGTTTGGCCTAGATTCCAATGCTTGTGAACGGGTATCATCTTGAGTGGCACGCATGAGGACCTCAGAAGCTACTATTCTCTGGTGGGGTTGACCGGCAACCGTACCCTCTAGTTTAACTGAAGTTGAACTTGGATTGTTATGAGATTTTGATCCAAAACCAAGCTGAGAATACAAAAATAATCAGGGTAAGTACCAAACAAAATGGACATATCAGAAGTGCAATCCAATATGATTCAATTTTGAATATACCTTCATCCTCTTCAAACTCGCATTTGTATTTCTCATTACCTCAAAATTTGCATTTTTAGTAGCAATCTCCTGCAAAACAATATCCACATATTAATAGTCTAGCATGGCATCTCAAACATATGCCCAAATCAGTAAATTACCGAGTAAAAAAAATAGATGAGAAAATTACCTTCTCTAAAACTATTCTTTCTTGTAGCAGGGAGCTCTCCTCTTCCTTCAATTCTGTAAAGGACTGGAGAATGACAAAAACAATCAGTATTTATTTAATCTTCTTGTAACATACCAATAGGTAATGCAAGGTCACAAGCAATGGCTTCTCAAGCCGGAAATCATTCACCATGTTGAATGGTGGCATTTGAATAAATATATATCTAAAGTAAAAAAAAAAGAAAAGGAGGTAGCTCTTCATTGGAACAAAAAAAAAGTGAGAAGCAACCAACCAAAGTAGCTTTACCTTTTTTTTTCTGCACCTTTTGGTAGAGGCGGAGTTGCTAGTGTATCCACTTGTAGCAGTAGCCTGAAAAAACAAATCCAATATCAGTAATTAAGTAGTATTAAACATAATAGTGATATACGCTGTACAAAATTAGATTAAGTTGAAAGAATAGAAAAGTAAACAATTTTTGGCTAAGTCATGTGAATGAAGATTAACTAAACTGAGAAGAATCATACAAATTTAATAAAACAGCAAAACACAAAAGGAGTTGAGTCAGACTCAGACCGAATATGTCAGCATAACCCAAGGGAAGGAAAGGTACAATTGAAGCTGCGATCCAGTTAAGTTAAAAATCAGAAATTATCTTACCAAAAAAGTTGCTCACCTAACTGCTTGACCCTTGCTACTTATATCTAACATACCATATATTATATCCAATTAAAAAAATATTATATCAATTTTAAAATCAACATCATTTACCACTACATGGATCTGTTTAGTATAGATTGGAACACGTCTCAGATCAACATCAACGACAAGACAAAGAAGCCCATACCCTCCACTATGAGGCCCACGTATACACAAACACAACCCATTGATTATTCTTTTCTTTTTTTTTTACTAGTTGAAAAAGCAATTGCATCCACATAGGACAGCCCAGCTGGCATTACTAGAGGCACGCGATAACACGTGACGATCTTATTTGGAATGCTCACGTGACTTGGAGTTGGATCCCCATAAGCTACTCTCTCGATCTCCAATTTCATTCAATTTAAATATAATAATAAATTTAATTTTTGTAGCTTATTATTTTTATTCTTGGGGATAAGCTTATAAATAGAAAAATAAAACGAGGCAGCGCGCTGCATGCTTCTACCGACTGGAGTGGGCCAAACAAAGGCCGCAGATTCTGCTTGGTGCTCATTGCTTGTCTCTTTTCTCTATTGCAGCACTTGCACACCCAACCAAATCCAAAATTTTAGCGTTATAGAGATTTAACTTCCTATTATTTAACACACCAACTTCAACTACCTTCACTGTCATTCCCGTGATACTCATACATCATATTAATCAACCAAGTGATGTATTGTATCTTACCGATTTAAAAACACGAATTCAATTGAACAATTCTTGATCAGACTTTCGAGAATCAGAACACTTGAGTTAACAATAAAAAGTGCAATCTTAATTTTAAATGCTTTTCGTTTAACTTTATTTACAATTAAAAAACAAATAATGTTGGATCTGTATTAAATTCACATCACCTTTTAACGTAATTTCATTTAAGTTACCGAATCCTTAATCAAAAGATAGACCCATGGAAGCGATTAACGAAGCATAGCGCCATAATATAAACCACATCCAGTCAGGAATTGCAGTCACGAAGCAATCCTTAAACATTCGCACTGCACCCATCCCTATCTTAAGGGACCCACCCGTAAACCATTATTAACATCAATTTACCAAAACACCCTCGATTTCTCACACCCAAATTCATTTATTTTTTTATTTTAATAACAAAAATAAGTTCACATTTGTGTATTGACTCAAAGTGGCCGGAGAAAGTGGTGGAAACGGGAATCGGTCATTTTACAAACAAAAAAATAAAAAAAATCAACTGTCAAAGTAGAAAAGTTAATTTGCGGAATCTTAATCGGACAAAGGAAGGGTGTTTTCGTCAATCAACAATTAAGTAACACCAAAGTGCTTTCTTCTTCCATTACAGTGCCTGACCTCACGCCAAATCCAGATGCCAACAACATCCAGGGGCATTTCCGTCACCACAATATCATTTCATAATTAAAATTAATAAAATCAAAATTAAATAACAGTGATAAAAGAGGAGATTAACCAAAGATACTAATTCTTAACAAAAAAAATTCCCGCACAAAAAAGGAAAAAGCAAAAATGAAAAATATGAAACGGTTTCAGTGAGTGCATGGTTTTTATTTTTCTTTTAAAAAAATAAACGGAAAATAAAATGGCAAAATTGACAGATTTTCCAGTCAGTAACTATCCGGTGTCAGCGGAAAATCGAAAACGAAATGCACGATTGGAAAACGAGAAAAAGTAACAGAGATCAAGGACAAAACCGTCAAAACCAAAAGAAACTTCGTTCCAGAGCAAAAATGTCTGACACACACGAAAACCGTTTCAACCGCCGGAGCCACGTCGCTCCAAGGCGGAGTTAAACGCCGTACACAGATTTCTCAGTCAAACAACAAAAACAGAAAACAGATTGCAGATGAAGAGAAAGAGATAGAGATAGAGATAGAGATTGATATAGAAATTGATATAGATAGTGATGAAGAGAGAAAGTAAGAATTAATAGAACCTTGGATCTGGAAGCGTTATGATAACGGCTTGAGTCTTCATAACCGTCGGCGGTGACAGACGGAGAAGCACCGCCACTCCATGAAAGAGGAGTCGTTGGACTGCATCTAGTTGAAAGGGCACGGTCGCAGCGAGAAACGGAGGCGGATAGTCTCGATCTTGAGCGTGGTTGTTTGTGTCCCCAGGAAAACGGTAAACCTTGAGATTTGGTCTGAACACGGTGTTTGAGGCGTAACAGAAGCTCGACGACAACGGTATCGTCTTTGATGGCGGCTCTCATCCAGTCGTCGTTGAGTGTCATGGTGGTGGTGGTCGGCGATGGTGGATAACAGTCATGTAAGAGAGAAGAGAAGAGAGGAGAAGAGAATCTGTTTGTAGTGGTGGCGTTTGTGTGTTGGGTGAAAAAGACGAAGAGAGGGTAGAGGATAGGTTTATATAGAGATAATAAATTGAGATTGTGAATTGTGATAATAAATAAATAAAATGAAAAATGGAAAGAGGGAGGGTAGGGATATTATGTGGCGGTGAAGAAGAATGATGATGGAAGGGAATAGATTCGAGTAATTGTTGTTGTTGTTGTATCTTTCGTCGTTCCTAGTAGTTACTAAAGCTTAAAGGCAAGAGTTGTGTTGTGTCTTAATCCTTTGCGCTCTTTCTCATTCTCTTTCGGACACGGGACCCACTTAGACTTGTACTGTACCATTTTCATTTGTGGGCAAAAACAACCCTTTACAAGCTTCCCAAAAATAGATTACACAAATTAAATTAACAAATATACTTAATGTTATATAGAAAATAAAAATTATGAGTTAGTTTATAAAATTGTTCTTTATTCATAGTATATGAAAGATAAATTGAAAAATTAAAAGAAGAAAAAATAATAAATAATTAAGGATATATTAAAAGAAAGTAAGGGTTTGTAAAAAAATTATGGGTATAATAAAAATAATAGCATTAAAAGTTTCATCTGTTATGAATAATAGTCCTTAGTGGATAACTTAGTGGATGTCCATCCTAATCTCTTCCTTGTCCTATAACTCCCACTAATGAAGTGAACCTTAATTAATTAGCTTTGGTCTTTCACTTCCCTCTTTGTATCCTATAAATAGGACTCTATCTATGATGTACAAACACACAAGTGAAGAGTTGAATACAAATATTTCATTATCTCTATCTCTATACTTTAGCTCTTATAATTTATTTCTAACACGTTATCAGCACGAAGCTCTATCTTGAGGTAATGTTAGTTCATCCGTGTTTTTGATACTACTTGTAACATTGTATGTAGAAATAATATTGATTCATAACTTTTATTTATAATATTACTTATAATATTGTATGCTTGTTTGTAAAATAATCTCTTGAACTAATATGAAAGAAGCAACACTGCATTATGCTAGTTTTAGTATATATTCAATCCATGTAATAGCTATTTTCAACTACACCAAATTTTCTACTTGATGCCTATATGCATTCTATTAATATATGCCACCTATTAAGTTAAAATATGTCCGATCCAACTTTAACATATTTCCTTGTTTATGATATAATTTATAATGTTATTTTGATTTTTATGTTTTACTTTTATTTTCTGCACACATATATAGCACATATTGTTATGTTTGATGCACATATGTATTGTCGCTACTGCTGTATTATAGTGATTTTAGTTTAACCATCATTAGAGTTTTTTTTATTTAATGTAATCATTGCATAATTACAACTCTCTATTACACATTTCTTCTAGGGTACATGGTGTTGTTATAGGATTCAATTGTATAGAATAAATTCTTGAAAATTTTATAATTAACTGGTTTGGTTAAATGGATTTGTTATCTAAATTTGTTAGAATCCCCTTTGCTCCAACTTTAATCTATTATAATAGAAAACTTTATATGTTTTAACATGATAGTATTTGATTCAATTTAAGCCAAAATTTGCTCCCAATTTTGATTTCTTTTGTCTAATATGTTTTATTTTTATTTTAACTTTTAACAATAATGATAGCATTTGATCTATTATTACACCAATGTAAGTTTTCTATTTCTATTTTTGCCTATATCTTGTCCAGTTTTCTTTTTTAATATTTCTTTTCTTGGCCAATATCCTGTCTAGTAGTAAACCGTTTTATATCTTTACAAATTCTATTCTATATGTATTTAGCAATACATTTTCTACCTTTGTCTTTTCTGCTAACTGAATGGACAAATATTTCATTTTAGAGATTTTCCAACTTTTATATGCATTTTATTGCAAGATAGTGTAAAGTTATCTAACTTGTTTAAACTTTTATTATAGTACTCATTATGTCGAACCTTACAAAACTTGATTTTGAGGCTCTTGATATTTCTGGAAAGAATTATTTGGCTTGGGCTTTAGATGCCGAAATACATTTAAATGCCAAGGGTCATGGAGATACTATTAAAGAACGAAACAAATCATCTGATCAAGACAAGGCGAAAGCCATGATATTCCTTCGTCACCATCTCCATGAAGATTTGAAAAATGAATACCTTACTGTAAAAGATCCACAAGTTCTTTGGAACAATTTGAAAGAAAGGTACGAGCATAAAAAAACTATCATCCTTCCAAAAGCTCGTTATGAGTGGATACATTTGCGCTTACAAGACTATAAAACTGTAACCGAATATAACTTTGCCGTGTATAAAATTACTACTCAATTGGAATTGTGTGGAGAAAAAGTGACCGACCAAGATATGTTAGAAAAGACATTTTCCACTTTTCACGCATCTAATGTGCTCCTGCAGCAGCAATAATGAACTTTTGATGAAAAATCATGAAGCTCGTCCCACTGGTACTGCTCCATTCCCAGAAGTGAATGTAGCAACACACGGCCACTATGGATAAACTCGTGGTCGTGGCCGTGGTCGCGGCCGCGGCCGTGGCCGTGGTCGTGGTCAAGGCTATAATCATGGTTGTGGACGCGGTCTAGATTATAATCGTAGTGGAGATTACAAAAACACATTTTTTCACCAGAAGTGGAAAAATGCTCAAAAGAATGAAAAAGGTGATCAAAGTAGCAAACGTGATGAGAGTACTTGCTATCGTTGTGGAGGCAAAGGTCATTGGGGTCGTACTTGTCGTACACCAAAGCATCTTGTTGATCTTTATCAACAATCACTTAAAAATAAAGATAATAGGATTGAGACTAATTTTGCTTGTGATGATGATTTTGATTATGGTAATATGGATGCTACCCACTTAGATGCTGCTGATTTCTTGGCTGATCCTGATGGAAAAATTGACCACTTTATTAGAGATGGCAGTGTCCAGAAATAGAGATCATAAATATCTCAACAAGAATAATGTTTTATGTCTAAGAGTGTCTTTGAATTTTCTATGGTAATAAATGTCTTTAGTGTCTTTGAATTTTCTATGGTAATAAAAGTCTTTAGTGTGTGTCTTTGAATTTCCTACGATAATAAAAGTCTTTAGTAAGTTTCCTATGATAGTAATAATCCAGTTTTATATTTAATCATGTTTTCAACTTTCTTTTCTTAGATAGCTAATAATAATAATAATAATAATAATAAATATATATTATGTTTAAATAATTTATAACTTCATTCTTATACTTATATCTTGTTTTGTTCATTTTGAATAGAATGAACATTAATGTAGACCTGTGTTGCTTATAGTGCAAATACTCGTACAATTTTTAAGGGTAAAATAAAATATATTTTTTAGTGAAGCAAGAAATCGACGTTAGTACTATATCTGACACTCCAAAAATAATAGAAGGCTCCAAAATATAATAAAATTTTGAATATAATGAGACATGATTTAAATAAAAGAAGTGTAGTGGAAAAATTGCTTGCTTTTCCTATGGATTGTACTACACTTATATAAGTACAATTGAAACACAAATTATTGTAAACTAGAAGTTTACAAATCATATTAAGTTTGTATTTGGCAAGACCGGTTCGGTTATCCCGGATCTATTATGATGCGAACAATAATTATTATATTATTTGATATGTATTGAAGAGACAGAAGATTCTCCACTCCAATAATTTGTGTTATTAGTTCCCAAAGGACGTTGAAAAAATTGAATCTCTCACAATTTGAGAATGTATATAAGGTAATACTTGTAAATCAGTACACCAATTACCATTTAGATATTTTATGATTTTAATTGATGCATCAACTAAATGGTTAGTCAATTCACAACCAGAAGTTTGTGAAATTGTTCTCCTAACTAATTTGACAAAGATATCATTTTCAGAAAGTATTGGATAAGTATCAAATATAAATCAAAATTGATATTGAATATCTTACAGCATATGCTAATTTAAAATATGGACCCGAAGATCCTTTCTTTAGACGTCTAAAGTTAAATGTGTGATTGATACTTACGAAATCATAACTTCAAAAATTCCACTTTGGGAACATGCAATCATTTATATTGATTTTTCGCTTCGCATCAAGCCAATAAGTTATTATATGAAAGTCCTCCCCTTAATTTGCAATTAAGTTTAAGTTTATAACCTAATACTTTTCATATAAGCATTTTTGGATGTGTTGGTATGTTCCAATTGCTCCAATATAATGCACTAAGATGAATTATTAAAGAATATTGGGAAAATATATTTGATATGAATCTCCATCTATTATAAAGTATATTGAGTTAAAACTTGGAGACTTGTTTACAGCCTAAAAGACTGATTATCAAATGATGAATTAGTTTTCCCAATATTAGGGGGAGTGAAGAAGCAGCTGAAAATATGAACCAGAAGTTCAAATGAATTACTTGAAATAATAGTTTATTATTACTATCTCATCTTGATCCTAATATAAAATAGTTTGAAATATATGTTCAAAAGATAAATCATTTGCAAAGTTTATGAAATCAACTATCAGCTGCTATTGCTCCAATCAACTATTGCAAATGAGTCTTAACCACCATGAATGGTGGTAGGCCGGTCGGTTCCAAAGATAAAAATCCTCAAATAAGAAAAGGAGCTAAAATGAAAGATGACCCAAGTGAGGATATGAAAAGAATATTTGACATAATTGATTTTTCAGTTCCAGAAGAACTTATCAGGTACCTGAAAGTTATGAAAATAAAGAGATCTCGACGAATTATGTCATGAATAAAAATTATATGATGGAACCGAAAGAAAGTCAACGTTGACGATGTTTATTTATATAGTATATAGTATAACATTATAAATGATAAGAAATAATGAGGATCATTAATCAAAGTATATTAAGGATCATGGAAAAAAAAAAAAAATTGCTACATAATTAAACTCACTTTGCAAAGTGAAAGAATTTTGGACCAGCAGTCCGTACACATGATGATGTAAAATGATGAGATATGAATCAATTTTCTTGCGAAAAAGAATGATGAAATACAAATATTTAAAATTTGATCTATTATCTAAGAGTATTGATAAAAGTTTTTCATTGATATATATAGCTAAACAAAACGTTTCTATATGGACAAATCTCATCAATTGTCTACTCCAATGATTGTTCCATCACTAAATGTGAAGAAAGATCATTTCATACCTCAAGAAGAGGATGGAGAAATATTTGGTCTTGAAGTACCTTGTCTAAGTGCAATTGGAACACTAATTTACCTTGCTAATTATACAATTACCTGATATTTTATTTTATGTCAATTTATTATCAAGATATAATTTTTCACCTACACGAAGTCGTAACAGGTTATGCAGATGCAGGTTTGTTTTATTCAAAAGTACCAAAATTAGAATTAACAGGTTATGTAGTTGCATGTTATTTGTCAAATCATCATAATGCAGGTTACATGTGAAAGTACAATCATTTCATGAAGATTTGTGAAACAAAGTATAACATCAACATCATCAAATCATGCATAACTCTTAGCATTACATGAGGCGAGACGAAAAACGGGTTTGGTTGAGATCTCTAATTCAACATATACAAGAGAATTGTGGTTTATCTTCGAAGGATGGCAATATAAATATTCAACAAATTCGTTCGTGTGCAAATATACCAGACATTCTCACAAAGTCACTCACAAGTAGAATTTTTGAACAAATGATACAAAAGATTGATCGTCGTCGTCTTAAAGATGCTTGTATGGTTGAGGGGGAGAAATAAATAAATTATGTAAAAGGATGTTGTACTCTTTTTCCTTCACTAGAATTTTTTCCCACTGGGTTTTTTTCTAGTAAGGTTTTAACGAGGCACATCCTCGATGGACATTCAAGGGGGAGTGTTATGAATAATAGTCCTTAGTGGATAACTTAGTGGATGTCCATCCTAATCTCTTCCTTGTCCTCTAACTCCCACTAATGAAGTGAACCTTAATTAGCTTTGGTCTTTCACTTCCCTCTTTGTATCCTATAAATAGGACTCTATCTATGATGTACAAACACACAAGTGAAGAGTTGAATACAAATATTTCATTATCTCTATCTCTATACTTTAGCTCTTATAATTTATTTCTAACATCATCGATGATATAAAACGATTTATAATTTGATACAAATTATGAACACATTAAAAATTCATGTGAGAAAAAATATGCTTAATAAACACATACCTATAAGAAATAATTGGGTCACATCATAGAAAAATGCCTAAAAATTTATATGAGGACCCAAATTCGAGAAAAATGAATTTTAAAATACGAAGACTATTTTTGTCAAAAAAAATACGAAGACTATAATTATTATTTTTTTAGAATAAGAGAACTAAACATGCATTTAAGTCAATTATTAAATTTAAAAAAAAAGAGAAGTAGCAAAATCATCAACTCTAACTCTTTCCGATCAAATTCCAAATCTTAAATACTAACCCCATTCCAAATTATAAGATCATATTTAATCACCGTATGTTATAATCACTAATATTTTTATTTGTCTATTAGTAAAAATTCTAAAAACTTAATATTTTGAAAAACGAATTGAACAAAATCTTA
Organism: Trifolium subterraneum; assembly: GCA_951799995.1. Classification (NCBI taxonomy): domain Eukaryota; kingdom Viridiplantae; phylum Streptophyta; class Magnoliopsida; order Fabales; family Fabaceae; genus Trifolium; species Trifolium subterraneum. Next base: position 50,157,344 of record OX637468.1, on the reverse strand, counting down.
TAATTAGGGGTGTCAAAATTACCCGTTTATGTGTTATCCATCCAATTCATTCACTAGTTTATCCATCCAATCCATCTATAAGTAAAAAAAAATAGTTAATGGATTTGATTGATGTACTATGTACCAATTTAAATGAATGAATATTGTTGTTTTGTTGGTAAAGAGAAAAACGTCAATTGAAATTAGGATATAAAATTATAGCTATACTAGCATGTTTATGATAGGTACCAGTCAAAGCTCCATGCTTCTTGTGTGACTACTAACTGTCGTTTTGGTCATAAACATTCACATGGAGACTTTAGGATTATAAACAAGCAGAAATACTTGGATTGAAGTTAAGTACTTGATGAAATTTGCGCTACACAGACAAAATAATCATGACTTGCAATAATCACTCAAATTCATTGTATGTCCCAAAAACGTATTGCGTTCGCCATTGTAAGCATCAAATTCATATATATATGAGGATTGGGTATACGGACGGGCTTAACATTTGATGCTTACAATGGCGATGGATTTACTCGCGATAATGGTTGTGAATTTGATGATAGCCGGGATGATGATTGTTATTCACCTATTCCGGGTATGGCTGTACCTCCCTTTCTTAATGATGCCAATTCTTCAATTATACAAATTTTTAAGAATTTAGGTTTACTTCAATTATACAAATTTTTGTTTTGCATTCATCTGAGGATGCTATAACACTTGGACAAAATCATTTGGTTTTAATAGGATGACTGGTAAAGACAAGAATCAATTTATTGACAATACTTTCTTCGAATTTCATAATGTGCCTTAAACCACTGAATAAACCTATACTGCGAATATTTTCATCTTTGGATCTGATTTTTCTGTCATGATCAAATAACTTGAAGCCAAATTAGAGTTTAACAAATGTTTCACAATAGCATGACAAAGTCTTATCCTATATATTCAATTCTCTTTTTCTAATAAAAAGTAACTAAGATTGTAACTATACAAAAGAATTATAAAGATTAATATACCAAATCTCATTTAAAATCACACATATGATGTATGTATATAACCTTATTTTTGGTAAAACATTATGGAAAGGAAACAAACCAAAGACCTCTAGCATACGGGTGGAATGAGTAGCTCAATTGGTTAAACCAGTTGAGCTTGTTGGGTTATTCATCTCTAACCCTTTGAACAAAAATTGAAGGAGATGAATTATGAGAGAGATGGAAAACTATGAAAAGAATAGAAAATTATAAAAGGGAAAGTAAAAAATCTTATTCTTCCACAAAGGGCCTTATTTGTTTATATACAATAGGTGGTTGCTTCAAATGCAAGCAACTGCATAACTACCTAAGACAAAACAAATGCTAACTACCTAACTGAAATGACAACTGTACATGCCAGCTAATAACTAACAGGTAACTAACTAACTGCTAACTGTCTTCACAGAACAATGTTACAACATTGTATAGAACATCAGGTAGAGCATCAGAGGGGTAGAGCCTCTGACTGATAGAGCATCTGAAGGACAGATGTTCCAGCATCTGACTCAACATTGCACAGTCTGAGTTATAAAATCCAATACTCCTCCTTAATTCAGACTGTCAAAGCTGACAATTCTCATCTCCCTTCTTAGCTTCAAAAACTGATCTCTCTTCACAGCCTTAGTTAGTATATCAGCTTGTTGATCACTAGTTAAGCAATACTCCAGGCTGAGTTTGCCTTTGTTAACTTGGTCTCTAAGAAAGTGAAACCTTGTCTCAATGTGCTTACTCTTGCCATGGCTGACAGGGTTCTTTGCCAAGTTAATTGCTGATTTGTTGTCAATCTTCAGCATTACTGTGATGTTGTCAGTAATCTTCATTTCACTGAGAAGTGATTGCAGCCAATTAGCTTGACAATCAGCTAGAGAGCCTGCAACATACTCTGCTTCACAGCTAGATAAAGCAATCACTGATTGCTTTTTAGAACACCATGAAACTGGTGCATTTTGGAACTTAAACACATAGCCACTTGTGCTCCTCCTGTCTACCTTGTCTCCACACCAGTCAGCATCAGAAAATCCATTCAATTCAAGTTTGGAGCTATCACTTGAATATGGAAATAACACACCATAGTGTATTGTGCCATTGATGTATCTGAGTATCCTCTTTGCTGCTAAGAGGTGAGACTTCAGTGGCTTGCTCATAAATCTACTAACATAGCCTACTGCATAGCTAATGTCAGGTCTAGTTTGACACAAGTATCTTAGGGAACCTAACAATTGTCTGAGCATAGTAGAGTCCACAGTCTCACTGCTTCCATCTACTTCTAGCTTCAGCCTTGTGTCTGCAGGTATCACTGCTGAATTGCAATCAAGCATTTCAAACTTCTTTAAAATCTCAGTAGCATACTTTGCTTGATGCAATATCACTCCTTTTGGCGTTTCCAGGAGTTCCATTCCCAGAAAGTAAGTCAATTTTCCCAAATCAGTCATTTCAAATTCACTCTTCATTTGTGATTTGAAATTCTCAATCTCCATGGGTGAGCTGCCAGTCACTAGCAAATCATCAACATACAAACATATGATTAACATATGCTTGTCATCACTGTGTTTCACATAAACACCATATTCAACACTACATTTCAAAAAACTTTGCATAACAAGAAATTGGTCAATTCTCTTGTTCCATGCTCTTGGGGCTTGTTTCAGGCCATACAAAGCTTTGTTCAGTTTCAACACCTTATCTTCCATGCCTTTCAACTCAAAGCCAGGTGGTTGCTTCACATATACATCTTCTTCCAATGGACCATTTAGAAATGCTGACTTCACATCTAAGTGGAACATAGGCCATCTTCTACTACAAGCTAGTGCTATCACTAACCTTATAGTCTCATGTCTAGCCACAGGTGAGAAGACCTCATCATAGTCTAATCCCTGCTTTTGCAGAAACCCTTTGGCCACAAGCCTTGCCTTATGCTTGATCACTTGACCTTCAGGATTTTGCTTCAGCTTATACACCCATTTCACATCAATTGCTCTTTTATCTGAAGGTAGCTTGCATATGTCCCATGTCCTGTTCTTCTCAATTGACTTTAACTCATCAATCATTGCTTCTAACCACACTTTACTCTTTAGTGCATTCTTGACATCTAGAGGTTCAGTGTCTGCTAGCATAGCATAGTGCACAATGTTCCCCTCATTGTCTACAACATTATCTGGAATCATATCACAATCTGCTAACCTTCTTGGGATTTGAGTAGTTCTGTGAGTTCTTACTGGTAGGTGTCTTCCATTATCCTCATCACTTGAGGCATCTTCCTCATTGTGATTCTCCTGATGTTGATGTTGATCAACAAAAGTTACTGGTGCATTTGCTTCTGATGTTCCAACATCGAAGTCCACTTCACAAGTTTTCTTAGATGTGGATTTCTGTTTCCAATCCCAGCTTTCATTTTCCAAGACCTTCACATCTCTACTGATCTCTATCTTGTCTGATGTGGGATTATACAATCTATATGCCCCAGTTCTATGATATCCAACAAAGACCATAGGTTCACTCTTGTCATCCAACTTCTTCCTTCTAGCATCAGGTACATGCTTGTAACTTAAGGAACCAAACACTTTGAAGTGAGTCACATTTGGTTTGCACTTAGACCACACTTCTTCAGGTACCTTATCTATCAACTTCTTTGTTGGACTTCTGTTTAGGATGTACACAACTGTAGACACAGCTTCACCCCAAAACCTATGTGGCAAACCCTTCTGCTTTACCATACTCCTTGCCATATCTAGGATACTCCTATTTCTCCTCTCAGCAAGACCATTATGCTGAGGAGTATATGGTGATGTAACCTCATGAATTATGCCTTGATTTTTGCAATAATTCTCAAATTCCTTTGATGTGTACTCTCCTCCACCATCTGTTCTCAACACCTTAATCTGCTTATCACTTTGTTTCTCAACCAGTGTTTTAAATCTCTTAAACACTTCAAAAGCTTCACTCTTAGCTTTTATGTGATACAGCCATATCATCCTTGAGTATTCATGCACAAATGTGATGAAATATTTGTTTCCACCAGTTGATAACACATCAATTGGTCCAAAAATGTCTGAATGCACAACATTTAGCGCTTCACTAGATCTCATAGGCAAGTTACTTTTGAATGATGATCTAGGATGTTTCCCTAACAAACATGTAGTGCAAGTATCTATTGGAGCTATAACACTAGGCAGTCCTAACACCATGTTCTTTGAATTAAGCATTGACAAGCTTTTGAAATTCAAATGACCATACCTTCTGTGCCATAAGTCACTGTCTTTATCTTCAGTAGATGTAGCTAAGCATTCAACTTCAATTGTCTTAACTTGTGTCTTGAAGGTTCTGTTTTGACTTTGAGCTGTTTTCAAGATCAATCTCTGCTTTGAATCAAAGAGCATCGGTATTTCACCTTCAAACACTGCTTTGAAACCTTTCTCAAGCAATTAACCTACACTCATCATATTACACTTCATCCCTGGCACATATAGGACCTTCTCAATAACTGCCTTTTTTCCATTGCTCCTCTGAATCACCACATTTCCCATGCCTTCAGCTGCAATGAAATTACCATTGGCCAGTTTGATCCTTGTGTTAAGACACTTGTTGAAATCAGTCAAAATACTCTTGTTCCCTGTCATATGATTTGAGCACCCTGTATCAAAGTACCAAACCATAGACTCAGTTGTTTCATCAGTAATTGTAACCATGAAACTCACATCATCTTCTGATGTTGAACCGTCTTGTGCAACATTTACCTCTTCTTCAGTATTCTGACTTTTCTTCTTCTTTGGAGCCTTACACTCACTTGCATAATGACCATACTTGTTACAGTTGTAACACTGAATGGTACTCTTATCTTTCTTTGTCTTTTGCCCTCCTTCTTTCTTTGAAGATTCAGGCTTGTCTTCAACACTTTCTTTCCCTTTCTTGGAACCTTTCTTGTTCTGCCACTTCTTCTTTTCATCTTGATACCTTTTGAACTTCACAAATAGAGCTTGCTCATCTTCTTTGCCATGATTTCTCTCACCATGCTTCAATTCATGAGCCTCGAGAGTGCTTTGCAGATCCTCCATCTTTATTTCACTCAAGTCCTTAGTTTGTTCAATTGTCACTACAATATGATCAAACTTATGAGTTAAAGTTCTTAGTACCTTTTCCACCATTTCTTCTTCACTGAGTGTGCTTCCACAATTCTTCATCTGATTTGTGAGAGTTTCCACCCTTGTGAAGTATTCTGCAACTGCTTCATCATTCTTCATCTCCAACAGTTCAAATTGTCTCTTTAAGGCTTGTAATTTCACTTTCTTGACCTTTGCATCACCTCCATAACTCTTCTGCAAAATGTCCCAAGCATCCTTAGAGGTTGTAGCATCTGCAATTTTCTCAAACACCTTTGAATCCACACATTGATGAATGAGAAATAGAGCCTTGCTATCCTTCTTTTGTGCCTCTCTGAATATTGTTCTTTGCTGCTCTGTTGCATTGGCTGACAATGGATCAAGAACTGTATTCACTTGTTCATCAGCTTCTTGAACAATGAATATCACCTTCATCTGTTTGACCCATGTATCCCAGTTCTTTCCATCAAGAATTGGAAGATTTGCGTGGAAGTTGCTCTTCCCTGCCATGATTGAATCACAATCACAGATTCTATCCTCAAGATTGAATCAAATATCCCTAGGATCGTACTTGCTCTGATACCACTTTGTTGGGTTATTCACTCTAACCCTTTGAACAAAGATTGAAGGAGATGAATTATGAGAGAGATGGAAAACTATGAAAAGAATAGAAAATTATAAAAGGGAAAGTAAAAAATCTTATTCTTCCACAAAGGGCCTTATTTGTTTATATACAATAGGTGGTTGCTTCAAATGCAAGCAACTGCATAACTACCTAAGACAAAACAAATGCTAACTACCTAACTGAAATGATAACTGTACATGTCAGCTAATAACTAACAGGTAACTAACTAACTGCTAACTGTCTTCACAGAACAATGTTACAACATTGTATAGAACATCAGGTAGAGCATCAGAGGGGTAGAGCCTCTGACTGATAGAACATCTGAAGGACAGATGTTCCAGCATCTGACTCAACATTGCACAGTCTGAGTTATAAAATCCAATAGAGCTAAGAAGAAAACTTGAGAGAAACTCACTCTAGAATCTCAAGACTTCACCATCACACCAACCCCTGCGATTTTGATATCGCGCGGTTAATTATTAGTTTTGCAATGAAAAATACGGGTGTTCTTATTTATAAAACTTGCAAAGAGATACCACGAAGGGCATAGTAAATTAGTACTATTATATTTCCATAGAAATAGTACACTGACATAAGTTTGTTGGAAGTTCATTAATTAATAAAACTAAGTCACGGTTTACAGCCCAAGGCAATGCAAATATTTTTCCTTTTACTGAAATAATTATATTAACTGATTTAAATTGATGGAATATATTGAAAATAAATATAAATTTAACATCACTAAAATTTTAGAAAATAGTCTATGAACAAATTCAGAGCACTCAATTTTTTTTTAACTTTTGTACCTAAGTTTGATCGTAACCTCCTAAAAATGAATGTAAATTAGTCTTCACAAGTCAATTTTATATAACGTAGCCTGAGAGAACATAATTGTATTTTGTGACAAAAGTTTGATTGACAAGATCGGAATTAGCTACGGTAGCAATTTAACATAGTTTGACACAATACGTGATATCGACCGTTGACGTTAAATAAGACGGTTTTAATTAATTACATAGTCAAGAAACAACTATAAACAATCTTGATCATTTCATTTCAGATTTGTCGGTTAGGATTAATGACTACGTGTCATTGCATCTTACTTAATTCCCGACGGCCATCACCTAGAAGATGAACATTTTCGTTGAGTTTTAGGATGTCTTTGGAAGGTTCCGAGCGCAATGACTAGCTTTAGAGTTGGTTGATCACTTTGTTGGCCTGAAGTACTTTTATAGCTTGATGAACATATCACATGCTATTATAGGTAAGCTTTTCTCATGAAAAACTTGATCGATCCACACTATTTAGTTGATTATTAATGATACGCATTATTCAACAATAATTAACTACTACTCCTACATTATTTGCCTTTCGGTCTTTTTGGTGTTAATTAATAACATAATTCTTCACATAAGTAAGATTGTCACTAGTTATTTTGTTTTACTAGTATTGACATTGGTTATAAAATCGCAAAAAACCAAATCTCATATTCTGGTTTCTGAAAAGTGTAATACATTGTTATATTAATCTCTAAATGTATTGAAATTATAATTACATTTCATTTAAAAGTAATTTTATGGACTAAATTGACCAATAAATAATACATTTAAACACTATATCTTTGCAAAATAGGTTATTTTAAATTTATTTTTATAAGTGCTATATTTTTAAAGTCTCACCAAAATATTTGTTTTAGATCACTATACATGTTGGGTGGGCTCTCTGAAAAACAGCAACCCGATAAACAATTGAATGCAGTGTTTTAAAAACCGGACCGGTCATCAAACCGGTGAGGGTACTGGGTCACTGGTTCATTGGTCGAACCACCGGGTCACTGGTTGAACCGCATGCATAAACCGGATCAAACCAGATAAACCGGAGGAATGAACCGGTCTCTTTAATAAAATTATATAGCTATTAAACCGGTCGAACATGATGACTCGATCTCTTAAAAAGTTAATGACAACTAAAAATTAAAAAAAAATTAAAATGTCATAATGTCACAACTCACAAGTTATTAAATTCAAATCTTAAATATTGTCACCACGCACTATAAAATAGTACAAATTACAAAACCAAATAGATTTTAAACAAAGTCTAATTGAAACATAATCTAATCGCAACATAAACGAAATAACAAAGTCTAATAATAAATTTAATTCCAAGGAGACATATTTGTTTCGGACACTATTTGTTTTAGTTTAGTTTTTTCTATTTACTTTTTTTAAAAAAATAATTATGTAAAAAAAATGACGTCATTTTGATTTGAAAAAAAAAAAAAAACAGACGCAATAATAAAACCGTCGGTTCGCCGGTTTTTCCGATTTTTAGCAGTTCGCTCCGGTCTAATTACATGTCCGGTCCAATATTTGAACCAAACCGACTACCCCTCCAGTTCGCGGTTCAACCGGTCCGACCGGCCGGTTCGATCTGGATTTTAAAACACTGATTGAATGAATCACACAAAATGAGAAGCAATAATAAACGAAATACGGAAAAGACAATTTGTCGGGCAATGATAGAGTGATGAATAATGGAAATTTCAACTCAACTACTACTAACATACAAAGTACTACGTAGTGTAGGAGTGAGATACTAGATATGATCAATTTTAACAACTATAAGATACAGCGTTTATTTCAAAAGCAAATCATTTGCATTCATTTAATTTAACCAAATGCCCACCCACAATGGAAAATTGCTCTAAAGGCCCCCAAAATTGCTTACAGGCCCCCCAGATTGACAAAAATGTCCTTTGCGTGCGATGGGAAGATAGGATCCGAAATTACAGTCTGTATGGGATCCTAAAATCCAAAACAAGTCAATTTTATAGGGTTTTATTGTTTTGAAAAATTAATGGTTTTAGAAGTTATCTTGTGAACTGAGTTTTTTAATAGCAGTTACAGCAACTATACTTTCATATCATAACCGACAAGAAACTCCAAAGCTACAAAAAAGATGCAATTTTTTCACGTGTTGGAGGTATGAAAGCAACATTTATTCACACATAAAAGGATTTTTACAGTCATTTGACTTCAAATAACAGGTAAATATGTGTTTTAAACGGTTTAATTTTTGAATTTATTAAGAATTTTGTAATCTTTGAAACCATAATGGGATCAAATTAGTATGCAACATGATATTTCATGGTAGTTTAATGGCGGTACTATTGCTCAACTATTTGTTGGATGATGTTATTGTCTCTTAATTGTGCTTTATTTGAGTTTTATGGAAGAGTTACTTGATGAACCTTCATCCTCCACACTTGATTGTTGTTATCTTCAAAAACAAGCATTATCTTCATGTTATTTAATTTTAAATAGTTTAACAGTAAATTTAATAATTTAACATCCTCCGCTCCCAGTTGAATTTTGCTCAAATTTTGTTAATATTATTCTGTGTATCAGTCTTTATGATCATCCTTAATTATTTTTTCATGCAGTTATTACTACTTCTTTACTTGTAGTTGTTAAGGCATTTTTTGCACTTGCTTTTAAATGGTGTTTGATTAATGGCTATAATTTTGGTTTTTGGAGAGGTGATAAGTTATAACAGGATTTGGAACTTTGACGTTGTTCCTGCTAAGTATGCAGGGGTGTATATTCGTAGTTGATATGTAACGTTTGTGTGTTAAGTGTATTAAATCCGTCTGTCTTTTGTTATCAATGGGATGGTATATATATAGTGGTCCAGAGGTAACTGCCAAAACGTTGGACTCCTCATTTCCCCACGATCTCCACTGGGGAGCTGGATGATCGTGGTCACGGGCTCAGCTGTTCGCCCTCCCCACGTGAAATATGGGTGAACGTGGGTTTGAGCTGGTCACCTCCTGTGGTGGATGGACTTGGGCGAGTAGATAAGTCGGGGTGGCCCATCAGTGGATACATATTGGGCTTGGGCGAGTTGGGCCTTGGTTGATCCCCCGGTACACAGCCCCCCAAGCACAAGGCTCAAGTATTGAGGTGTAGTGCTGATTGAGTTGGGTTTTGTTTGATCCCCCGGTACACAGCCCCCCAAGCACAAGGCTCAAGGCTTGAGATGTAGTGCTGATTTGTTCCTTGTTTATCGGCGATCATTGCTGTCGTCTACGTCTATAGCTGCGTTAACTGTTGCGATCTTCTAAATTTCGAATTTCCTTGCTTCCCTCAACGGATACGTCGTCCGAAACGGGCGGTCCCGCTCCCACAACAATATCACCTTATAAGTGTGCTCCGCTTGCCTTTGACGTTCATCACAAGAAATTTCGTCATTCATTAATCATGAGTTCCCCGGTGCCATCTATCATCCAGGATTTGCTGAACGAATTACTTCAGGGACCGGATCATCTGCTCCGTGAGGTGGAGACCTTCTCCTCTCTTGTTGACGACCTTAGAGGCTACTCATGGAGATTATCGTCTCATGAGTCCTGTTTCCTTACGCGTTTGCTCCGCTTGAGGGCCGAGCTGGTTGATAAAGTTGCGCTTGTATTTTCGATCGAAGATGCGGAGCGGCGGCATCGTCAAACGATGACCAGGACTTTTGATCAGATCTGGTCTGTTAGTGAAAGCATGCGGACATACGAGAGTAACCTTGCTGCCCGCTTTCATGAAGAGGATAGCTGCGACGCTCGGATAGCTGAGCTGAAGGGGGAACTGGCCAGGCTAGAAGGACGGAAGTTGGAGCTGCAGGCTGGTATTAAGGAAGATGTTGCCAAACTCTTGGAGAAGAGGCCTGTTCTCTTGGAGCTGGAGTCTCAGAAGGCGAATCTTGGGGGTACTTATTCAAGGATAATGACGGACATGGAGCTTGTTAAGACCTGTCGACGCGAGATTGAGAACATGTGTGCTGAGGCAGAGGAGGCTGCAGAATTGTTATAAATATCTTTCTTGGCCCTTTGGCCATGTATTTCCTTTTCTGCAAAATGAACCCTGTGTTTTTGGTATTGATTGTATACAAATTTTGCTTGTTGATTTTTCTAGTATTATAATAAATTTTGCTTGTTGATTTTTCTGGTATTTCGAAATTATATGCACTGTAGTATATCGTATCTGTTCGCCGATATTATCCCTGGGCGAGATGAACGAACAGACCAGACACGGGCGACAAAACGCGTGTGATCGACGAAAATGTGCCCGGTGAAAATACTTGGTGTTCCACACGCCATGTGTCAATTGTGTGTACTTTTTCCTATTTGTGTTAATGAAGTGTTCCCTCTCCCTTATATCCATTGGATAAAAGGGTGCTTCTTCTATCCTATAAGAACACCATTTGTGTTGTTCTTCTCATTTGCTCACAAATGATATTTTCTCCCATTTCATCAATTGTTTCTTCCTCCCCCATGGTGTCTTGTTCCTCTTGCAATTTCTAAGAAGCTTGGATATTTGTTTTTTGTTCCTTCTTGGTGTTCATTTTGCCGGTAAGGATCTTTATCTTCTTCTTGTTGTTGGTTTTTGTTGCCTTCTTTCATGCCTAGATCTCTTTTCCTTTAGATTTCATCCTCTTTAGTGAATCTTTACATATAGAAATGGATTATGCAACCATATAGAAATTAGTCATGGTTAGATGTCTTATAGTGTGGTTTATGCAATCATATAGAAATTAGTGATGAGTAGATGTCTCATAATGACTTTCACCATTGGCCATTCACAAGAACCTATATGCAAATGACACTTTACTAGATGCATTCGAGGGGAATTGCTCGCCCGCGAGAGGGCTGCTCGCCCGCGAGAGGGCTGCTCGCCCGCAAGAGGGCTGCTCGCCCGTGACTGCTCGCCCACGAGAGGGCTTGATCGCCCGTGACAGGGCTTGATCGCCCGTGACAGGGCTTGATCGCCCGTGACAGGGCTTGATCGCCCTTTAAGGGCTACTCGCCCGCTAGGGCTCGTTGTTGCTCGCCCATGAGGCTTGCTCGCCCTCTAGGGCTACTCGCCCGCGAGGGCTTGTCCGTGCCCTTTGGGGTTTTGATCGTCGCGGGGGTTATACGTCTGTAGTTTCTTAGTGATTCCTGTCATGGTAAGGGTAGTAGTTATTTAACAATGACTACCTCGTCTTTCACAGGGTGGTGCTCGCCGGGATGGATGTCACGTCAAAGTTCACTTCCCCTGAGAGTATTCTCCGTTTTAGGGAAGGTTATTCACTATTCAACGGTGATGGTGAGGATAAACTTGTCATTGTTGAAACTGTGCGAGCAGACGAGTTAGTTACTGCGGTTAACGGGAATGAGCCTCACTATTTTTACATGTATGCTAGTGTGATTCAAACATTGAATTTGTGGTTTCCTCTTACCATTTTTGAGGATACTATATTGAGACTTTTGAATGTGGCGCCTAGCCAATTTCATCCCAACAGTTGGGCCTTCGTTAAAGGGTATGAACTTCTATGCTATGCCTTGGATTTAGAGCCTAGTTTAGGGGTGTTCTTCTCTTTTTATCATGTGAAGAGTCTCACCCCAGGAAGATTGGTCTCAGTTTGTGCTCAACCGAACAAGGGGTTATTCAAGTTGTTCGCCTCTAATTTTAAAAATTATCAGGACTCCTTTTTTCGTGTAAGGTATGGGCCTGGGTTGCATTCTTTGATGTATGATACTGACGGCGATCGTTTGTTTCCGTTTTATTGGACTGAGGATCCTAGGGCGATTAAGGGAGTCTATGACGACGTGCTAACGTCCTTTGAGAAAGAGACTATAGCCTTTTTAGAGAACTTTAACCTTATTGATATTAAGGATTTGCTTCGGCGCGAAACTAATGCCAAGCGTCTTACGAACTTTATACGTAAGTTGTTGTTAGTGATTTTGAATGTTGGCTTTTCTTTGTGGCTTTTTCTAACCTTGTATTTCCTTCTTGTTGTGAATTTTGCAGGGAGAATGCAGACCGTTTCTGATGAAGAATGGATGTCCTTCTTGGCCAAATCCAAAGCAAAAAAGCTTCAACCTGATGAAGTCGCCCTTCCTGACGACTTGCTGGTGGTGGGTGAGACTAAAAGCTCCAAGAGAAAACGAAGGGGTGATAGGGCGATACGGGGCGATAAGGGGAGGAGTACCCAAGATGTGGGTTCCTCCAGCCCGGCGGCTAACGTAGCGTTTGGAGTTTCTGTTTCTCGTTCGCCCCAGCCTAGTGGTAGTCGTGTTTTGCGAAGTCATTCTACTGATGTTATTCAGGCTGAGGATGTCCAGATGGGCGAGTTTATTGTTGATGGCGGGGTGACCGTTCAGACTGCTGGTCCACCCCCCGCTGTCGTTGGTATCGGGTCATCTGTTTGGGGGAGTACGTTCGATCCCGCTGCTTTTGTTGAAAATACTCTTTTGGGTGCGGGTGACTCAGCTAGATTTGATTCCTTGACGACTGCGGAGCTTCGTAACTTAGCTCTTAGCTATGAGGTGAAAGGGACGGTACTTACCCATCTGTTGTCTGCCCGTCGGGACAAGGAGATTCTGGAGGCGAATTCTAAGGTCACCCGTGCGGAACAAGCTGTTTCCGATGCTGAGAGGACGATAGCTGAGATAAAGAAACAATGGGTGGATGAGGTTGATCGTTTGAAGAGGACACATAGAGAAGCGTTGGCTGAGATGAGAGGTGCTCACGGGCGTGAGATAGCGGAGTTGCGAAAGAAACACGCTGATGAGAAGGCTTCGCTACGGGCGAAGGCGGCTATTCTTGAGGCCGAAGTGACTACCTTGGAAGTTTTGCGTAACAACTTGATAGTATCATTGACTCAGAGTAGGAAGGATATCTCGGAGTTGGAGGAAGATGTCGATGAGTTAGAGGAGACGAATATCGCGTTGAAGCAATCTATGGCTGACAAGTATGTTGATGGTTTTTGGTCTTCTATCGAGCAAGTGAAGATACTTTTCCCTGAACTTGATCCGGATGTGCTGGCTCAAGTGGATGTAATGAAGAGGATTAAGGATGGCAAACTTATTTGAAGATGGTATCACATGTGATGTTTTGTGTTCAACTCTTCCTTTGTTCGTGTTAGTGTTGCTGTATGGTTCCTATGGTCAAGTGGTTGAATGGACGTTTATGCTTCCTTTTTGCACTTGATGATGTATTTTGCTTATTTAGCCTTATGGTGACTTTGATGTATTCGATGTATTTTGCTTGTTTAGCCTTATGATGGCCTATTTGATGTACTTGACGTATTTTGTTTCGTGTGACGCCTTGTCTATTTTCATCGTAACAATGTTTTTTGTTGTTTGTAGCGTTCTCTATTTTTAAGTACACACTTGTTTTTGATCTGGGTATGCTCGCCCAAATAAGGGGCATCTCGCCCTTGGGGGTACTCGCCCAACTAAGGGCGTCTCGCCCATGGGCTACTCGCCCAAATGGGGGGCACCTCGCGAAAGGGGCATCTAGCCCATGAACGATATTTTTCACGGCAAGTCTTGGTAGACGCCTGTTTTTCATGGCAAGTCTTGGTAGACGCCTTTCTTCATGGCAAGTCTTGGTAGACGCCTGTTTTCATGGCAAGTCTTGGTAGACGCCTGTTTTTCATGGCAAGTCTTGGTAGACGCCTTTCTTCATGGCAAGTCTTGGTAGACGCCTGTTTTCATGGCAAGTCTTGGTAGACGCCTGTTTTCATGGCAAGTCTTGGTAGACGCCTGTTTTCATGGCAAGTCTTGGTAGACGCCTTTCTTCATGGCAAGTCTTGGTAGACGCCTGTTTTCATGGCAAGTCTTGGTAGACGCCTTTCTTCATGGCAAGTTATGGAGAAGAAACGATGATGTTTAAAAACGATGGGCCTCGATAAAAACTCCTGCCCTTGCAGGAGAAAAGAGTGTCCCATCGCCTTTTTTATTTAATTTAAAAAGCCAAATGAAACATGTTCCTGTTACGACATATGGAAAAAAAACATGAAATAAATTGCAAGAAGAAACTACTTTAAATAGGGCGACCATGCGACCTAGCTGTAGTAGAAACGTAGATTAACCACATTCCACGCTCTAGGTAGCGTCTCGCCCTTCAACGTCTCCAGCCTGTAAGCACCTCCTCCTAATGTTTCTTGAATCCTGTATGGGCCTTCCCAGTTGGGGGCTAGCTTTCCTCCCTTGTTTCGTCCCATCGGCCGCTTCAGCACTAAGTCTCCTTCTCGGAATCCCCTTGCCATTACCCTGGTGTTGTACTTTCGTGATGCTCTCTGCTTCACCGTGAATTCTCTGAAGTGCGCAGTTTCTCTTACTTCGTCTAGCAAATCCAGGTTCTCTTTGAGCGCCTCATTGTTCACTTCTGCTGTCAACGTTGCTCTTCTCCAGCTTGGTGGGTCGACCTCTGCTGGTATCATTGCATCGGCGCCATATACCATCTTGAAGGGAGTTTCTCCAGTTGAGGAATGTATTGTGGTATGGTAGGACCATAGTGTTGGGAGCAGATGCCGCCTGCCCATTTGCTTGGGGGTGCTCCACTGATATGAACGTGTTACGGATGCCTTTTTCCTGACAGAAGTTGATCACCGACTCACTGGTAAACTGAGTGCCATTATCGGATACTATATATTTAGGTATGCCGAATCTGCAAAGGATGTTCTTCCAATAGAACTTTTTGACTCTTTCCGCCGAAATAGTAGCCACCGGTTCTGCCTCTATCCACTTGGTAAAGTAATCGACAGCTACTAGTAGGAACTTTGCTTGACCCAGTGAGGTGGTAAACGGTCCCAGTATGTCAACTCCCCACATGTAGAATGGCCATGGGGACATAACTGACTGCAAAGGCTCCCCTGGGGCATGGTGTAAATCTGCATGCCTTTGACACTGATCACAACTTCTTACGTGCCTATTGGCGTCGCTAAGCAATGTTGGCCAGAAGAATCCTGCTCTGGTTACTTTTCCTGCTAGGGATCTCCCCCCTATGTGACTACCACATGAACCATTATGGATTTCGTTCAAGATTCTGCGAGATTCTGTTTCTCCTACACACAACAGCATTGGGGATGAGAACCCCCTTTTGTATAGTTCGCCGCCAACCATAGTGTAGTGTGCCGCCCTCTTTTTAATCTTAACCTTCTCCTCCTTCTCCTCAGGCAGCTTTTCATTCTCCAGATATTGGATGATGGGCGTTCTCCAGTCATCGTTTCTTGTTACCATCCAGACCTCCAGGTCGCCTGTGCTAGGCTTTGCAACTGTCTCTTGTATGACTGTTCTGTTGTTGCCTGGTTTCTTGGTACTTGCAAGCTTGGACAGCAGATCTGCTCTCGCATTCTGCTCCCTAGGAACATATATTAACTCGAAAGTATTGAAATGCTTGGCTAAACTTCTAACCTGTTCGAGATACTTGATGAGCTGAGGATCCTTGGCTTGGAATTCCCCTGACACTTGACTTGTGACTAGCTGTGAGTCACTTTTTGCTCTTAGATCTGCTACCTCCATCTCCTTTGCTAGCCTCATTCCTGCAATCAGTGCTTCGTATTCAGCTTGGTTGTTGCTTGCTTTGAAGGCGAATCGGAGTGACTGTTCGATCAAAACGCCATCGGGTCCTTCTAGGACTACGCCAGCTCCGCTCCCTCTTATGTTTGATGCTCCATCGACTGACAACGTCCACGGCTGCATGCTCGTCGCTTCTGGTGGTGATGACAGTTCCAGGATGAAGTCTGCCAGGAGTTGTGACTTAATATTTCCCCTTGGTACGAATGTAATGTCGTACTCTGATAACTCGACCGCCCACGCCACCATTCTTCCTGCTAAGTCTGGTTTCTTTAGCACGTGCTTGATTGGATGGTCTGTTTTTACTACTATTTTGTGACTTTGGAAATAATGCCTCAACCGTCTGGCGGTGGTTACTACTGCAAGGGACAACTTCTCTATTTTCTGGTACCGAATCTCCGCTCCCTTGAATATTCTGCTGACAAAGTAGACCGGTCTTTCCTCGCCTTTGACATCTTGTACTAAGGCTGAACTCATTGAGTTTTCTGATACAGCAAGGTACAGGTACAAAGGGCAGCCCAGTTGTGGGCGAGTCAGTATTGGCGGAGATGATAGAAATACCTTAAGCTGTTGAAACGCCTCTTCGCACTTGTCAGACCATGTAAATCTCTCGCCACTTTTCAATGTGGCGAAGAAATGGAAAGCCTTTTCTCCTGCACATGAGAGGAACCTCGACAAGGCTGCTATTCGCCCTGTGAGTTGTTGCACTTCCTTTACCGATGTCGGGCTTCTCATATCTATTATGGCCTGACATTTTTCTGGGTTTGCCTCTATCCCTCTGTTTGTAAGTAAAAACCCTAAAAACTTACCGGCCTGAACTCCGAACGAGCATTTCGCTGGATTGAGCCTCATATTGTACTTCCTTACCGAGGCCAGAATGTCCTTCAGGTCCTCGTGGTGCTCGCCATCGCTTGTGGTTTTAACTACCATATCATCGATGTATACTTCCAGGTTCTTTCCGATTTGATGAGCGAATACTCTATCCATCAGGCGCTGGTAGGTGGCGCCGGCGTTTTTTAGACCGAACGGCATGACAGTGTAATGATAGTTGCAGGTATTAGACATAAATGCTGTATGGGGAGCATCCAGGGTGTTCATTTTGATCTGGTTGTACCCGGAATACGCGTCCATGAAGCTTAGAATTTTGTAACCTGAGGCGCCATCAATTAATCTGTCGATGCTGGGTAGCGGGTACGGGTCCTTGGGGCATGCTTTGTTGAGATCTGTGAAGTCAACACACATCCGCCATTTCCCGTTCGACTTCTTCACTAACACCACGTTGGCGAGCCATTCCGGATATTTGATTTCTTCAATGAAGCCAGCCTCTTTCAACTTGTGAACCTCTTCATCTATTGCTGTCCTTCTTTCTTCTCCTACCTTCCTCTTGCGTTGTGACACTGGTTTCGAGTTTGGAGCTATGGCCAGTTTGTGAGTTATGATGGTTTCATCAATCCCTGGCATGTCCGACGGCTTCCATGCGAACAAATCAACATTTTTTCTCAGGATTTCAATGATCTTCTCCTTCTCTCCTTCATCGAGATGGGTTCCCAGGTTTGTCAACTCGTGTGGTGCCTCACCGATCTGGATCGGTTCCAGGTCTTCTATGGGACTAACTCTTCTATCCTGGAATTCCTCCCTTGGATCGAGGTCTGATGTTTCCACCATATTTGCTTTGCTTATCATATTTACCCTGGATAAGATTGGCTGATCGGCTGGGGCATGGCTCCTTTTTAACCTCAGACTTAACTCATAGCATTGACGTCCCTGTGCTTGGTCTCCTCTAACCGTTCCAACTCTTCCGTCGTCTAACGGGTATTTCATTGACAGGTATAAGGTTGACAATACCGCCCCTAAAGTGTTAAAGGCTGGGCGGCCTATGATTATATTGTACGATGTAAAAGCAGTTTTAACAACTAGGTACCTTACTTTGATGGTTTTGGCACTCTCTTTTTCGCCGAAAGTTGTTAACAGCGTGACGTGCCCCATTACTTCTACCTGCTCGCCTCCAAAACCTACCAAAGTTCCATTGTATGACTGCAACTGCTCTCCTGCTAATTGCATGGCTTTGAAAGCCTCCCAGTACATGATGTCTGCCGAGCTGCCGGAGTCTATCAGAACTCGCTTCACATCGCAGTTTAGTATCTGGACTTGGATTACCAGAGGGTCGTCGTCGTGGGGGAACACGCCTTCTCCATCACTGGGTGAGAATGAGATTTCGGGGGCTCTTGAAAAAGATACGTGTGCCACCGTGTTTGTTTCCTGGATGATCCTCCTGAGGTATCGCTTTCTGGCTGCTTTGGACTCGCCTCCTCCCGCGAACCCTCCGGCTATCGTGTTGACTGCGATCCTCTTGGGTTCCTTCTCATCACCCTCTCTTGGAGGTGATCTTCTTGGGGAGCGAGGGGGTGAGCGTTTGTTCAAGTCGCCTTTGGCTGCTCGTTCCAGGAATTTCCGCAGGTGACCACTGCTTATCAATTTCTCTATCAAATCTTTTAGCCGGTAACATTTTTCAGTGTCATGTCCCTTCGCCCTGTGGTAATGACACCATGCGTTCTCATTAGCACCCATCCTCGCATTGCTGTCCGGTGCAGGGGGTAGTCTCGCCAGCCCTGAACTCAGAATTTCGTCCAGCACGTGCACTTTCGAGTCGTTTAACTCTGTGTATTCCTCTCGTGCTCTATAGGTCCTTTCGTTGTTCCGCCATGGCTGACGGTACCTTCCGGCGCCTTTATCCTCATAACGGCCACTCCGTTGACTGTTTCCTCTGTTGTATCGCTCTGGAGACCTTCGGCTGAAAGGCTTCTCTCTCGAGTCCCTGCTTCTCTTCTCCGCGTTGCTTTCCTCTCCCTTGATGTAGCATTCTGCCCTTTTCATAACCTCTTGCATCGTGCTCGCCGGTTTTTGCGCCAGTGACTCGTTAAAGTGACCAGCTTTCAAACCATTTTGGACAGCTGCTACGAACATTTCTTGGTTTGGGTTGGATACTTGTATGGTAGCTTCATTGAACCTGGCGAGATACTGACGCAGGTTTTCGTTGTGTCCTTGGCGAATTCCAAACAAGCTTGTAGCCGTTACCTGCACATGCTTGGAGCCGGCAAACTGATGGATGAACTTCTTATGGAAATCTGTGTAACTTGCGATGGAGTTCTTTGGTAGATTCATGTACCATCGTAGAGCGGCATCCTTCAGGGTGCTGGACAGGAGTTTGCACTTCAAGTGTTCCTCCGCTCCTATGATAGCAGTTTGAGTACCGACGGCCATTAGATGCTCTAATGGGTCGGTTTTTCCTTCGAAGGTTGGCAGTTGGGGGATTTTGAAGTTTGCGGGGACCTGAGCATCCCATAGAGCTTGGGCTAGAGGTTGTGAGTCTTGAATGTTGTCTAACTCTGCTTCCTCCTCCCTTTCTGCAGCTTTCTCTTGCTCTATGGCCGTCATTTTGGCCTTGAGGCGATTTATCTCGCTAACCGCCGCTTGTAGGTTCATAGCAGGTCCCTCGTCGTTGGGAGAATTGCGTTCCATTGTGATCGTCTGATCAGTTGTTGGTAGGGCTAGGAATAGTTTTACCGTAGCCCCACGGTGGGCGCCAAATGTTCCTGCTAAGTATGCAGGGGTGTATATTCGTAGTTGATATGTAACGTTTGTGTGTTAAGTGTATTAAATCCGTCTGTCTTTTGTTATCAATGGGATGGTATATATATAGTGGTCCAGAGGTAACTGCCAAAACGTTGGACTCCTCATTTCCCCACGATCTCCACTGGGGAGCTGGATGATCGTGGTCACGGTCCCCACGTGAAATATGGGTGAACGTGGGTTTGAGCTGGTCACCTCCTGTGGTGGATGGACTTGGGCGAGTAGATAAGTCGGGGTGGCCCATCAGTGGATACATATTGGGCTTGGGCGAGTTGGGCCTTGGTTGATCCCCCGGTACAGACGTGTATGTTATTTTCCCTATAGTCTGGCTATAAGCTTCTTGGTTTAATCTTTGAATTTCATCATGACTTGGTATACAAAGCTAATTGTGTGGTTTTTCTTCTTCATTCAAAAGTGATTATTATTAGCATGTAGACATGCTTCTCCAAAAGAGCGACATACGTCAAATAGTCATTTGAGTAGGAAAAATGTTTATTACTAATTTTTTTATCTTGATTATACTTATTCACCCTTCTAATTCTTTTGTCATGCATTTTATTGAATTTTGATGTCGTTCTTGGTTAATGTAGGCATGACTGAATCTCTAGTTGAATTGGAACCCGGCGTTGATAAACCCGATATTGTTCAACCTGTCGAACCCGTGATTGTTAACACCGCCAAGCATTTTTTTACAAATGAAAAGTATAAAGTTCGAGATGACTTGATCAATTGGGTTCGCCGCGAGGCTACAAAAGTTGGTTTTACTGTTATTATAAAGAAATCAGATAATGGCTCTGGGCGAAGGAAACAATTTTTTATATTGGGTTGTGAAAGAGGGGGTGCGTACAAAGTGGGAAAAAAGAAGTTAATGAAAGAAGACACGGGGTCGAGGAAATGTCAGTGTCCATTTAGACTGCGCGGTTACTTTTTGGCATCACAAGAATGGAGTCTTAGTGTTGTGTGTGGTGAACATAACCATAAGATGGATGAAAAGTTAGAAGGTCATATGGACTGACGATGGTCTTCATATGGACTGAACGTACAATCATCCACCTCAAGTCGATCTAAGAAAGTCCTATAAGTGTGTGGATACTTGTGACCTTTTCCAGGAAAGAATCTAGCTGCGACTGGATCAACATGGTTATACAAGGGATCAATCTCGCGCGGATATATGGTCTCAAAGTGTGCCATGATCCATGCCTGAAAACAATAATTATAAACAACAATAATAATCACTTTTAAGAATACAAACATAGTATATAATTTTTTTTAAATAAAAAATAATACCTGAAGTAGACAACTATAAACGCCATGATGACTCGTTTTTGGAATAGTCGCAGTATCCATATAGTTATACAAATATGCAAGTCCCGAGGCACCCCAGTTCCATTGATTCACTGTATTCAAGTCTTGGAAGTATTGAAGGAAAATCACATCTACATATTGGGCACTCTTATTTGTGAAAATGGTGGCACCGACCAAAAATAGCAGAAAGGCTCTAATAGTACATTCTCTATACTGCTCTATAACATCAGCATAGAGTTCATCGCTCTCAGCTTGCAGGGCATTGTTAAGGTTGTCATGGTAAATTTGCTGAAGCTTGGCAAAACTGATATGAGACCCTTTCATTTTAGTGAACTCTTTGTTACAATCCACCTGGTTAAAGTTTAAGAACTCATTACACATGTCCACAGATTCGTCTTGGTTCAGTGATGTCCCGACATGGATTAACATCTTACCATCTATCGGAAGATGCAACAGACATGACACATCATCCAGTGTGATAGTCATCTCACCAAGTGGAAGATGGAAGGTCCCTGTCTCAGAATGCCACCGCTCTGTGAACGCGGTCAATAAACCATGATCAACCTGCCCGTAGTTGGTCTTTAGGAGCGGTCGTAGTCTACTAGCATCAACAACACTCCAAAACCATTCAAGATTTGTATCTGGTTTAATGAAGTCGATCACTTTTTTCCCATTATTCATACACTTTAAAGTCCTCAAGTTGTACTGGAAAATAATAATAAAATAAATTAATAAAATTGAGAAAACATATAGCGAAAATATAAGTAATTATTAAAATAACTTACTTCTCCTTTCCACAAACGAGCAGCAATATGTTTCCCATATGTAGGGATAACGGACAGGTCAATAGAACCATCACCGAATACCTCATCAACTGGTGGTGGTTGTGGTTGTTTGTTTCGTACTCGTCGATTTTGTACTTGTGGTGGTGATGGTGGTGGTGAAATATCAGCATCATCTTCATCATGTGCAACATCACCATGTTCAGCAGCATATTCAGCCTCAATTTCGTCGACATGTTGACGCTTGTATTTGTGCTCATGTTGAGCCTGTGACGATGACGATTCACAAACATCTCGACGACCTTTCCTTCCCCTACCACGTTTTGGGAGAGGAGCATTTGCCGCACACTCTACGTGCAGAACCGTGTGCTGCACTTTGCCTACCCCATCTTTCTCTACCAACATTGTCGGTCATTCCTAAAACAATAAAGAATTCGAATTATTAGTTCCAGCTACCAAACATATTTGAAAGATGTGAGAATTTTTTTGTCCAAAGTTGTTAATGATGTTAGCAGATAATTAATAATATCTACCATAAAAGAATAAATCTTGACAAAGAATACTATGAAAAAAAGGAATAACAAAATGATGATTAGATTAGTTTATTCATTCATTTCTAAACAATAGATTCAAAATAGGACAAGTTGTGATAATCCACTGAAGTTTTAATCCACCGAAACAAAACCCAAAAGGGTGTAAAGAAAAGAGAAACCTTAAAGGTATGTGAAAGTTGAAGCCTAAAAAGTTTAGTCATTATACTCATAAAAACATTCTTAGTAAATACACTTGCACTTGCATTACTGTGAGCCTCAAATACACTTGAACTTGACTAAAATTCTCTAGTAAATGAAATAAAACAATTTCAATATTAGCCTAAAAAGCATTTGGGCTAATAACAAACAATGTTAGCATGAAGTGTGTCTAAGACACGTGAGATTAAGAGGTTTGTACCTCTATGATGCCTTATTCTTCAATGAAAATAACATAAGTAGTTGAAATATGATAAACATTTGAAATAAAATATAACAAAAATAAAAGAAAAATATATTTGAAAAGCTTGTAGCAATGGTAGAAATATTCAGTCATTAAGCTCTATATTAATGGCAATGTATTCGTTAGGCTTCTAGCAATGGTTCTAATATTTGCAAATTAACAGAGTTGCAAAGTAGTGCATTAACTACTATTGGGTTAGTTTTGAAAAGTATATGTTTTATTTCAATTTTAGATTTATAATGTATGCTATAACATCAAAGAATTCAAAATTAACTTCATTCATGCATTTTGTCAAACACTTGGTATACATAAATATCACTAAAATTCCTACACACTAATTCAACCCAACAACTACCATAATAAAACAACAAACCTTGTTATAATTCTCTAGTCAAACATAAATTCTAGCACATACACTATATTGTTGAACATAAACCTTAAAATCTATAACTATAAATTTCAATCAAACCCATAACTATAATTTTACAAATTATAAACCGATGTTAAACAAAAACCACTTACTTGTTTTTGTGTTGATGAAGTTGGATAGATGATAAAGGATTATTGAAGTGGATGGAAGGACTTTGATGAAATTGAGAGTGAGATGAAGTGAAAATTCAGTTTTGTGAAAAGAAAAAAAAACGTAAACATGCAATTTTCAAATAGGGTTCCTGTTAAAGCTGACTATTTTGGATTTTATATCCTCATTCTCTACCAATTGGAAATTACGTTCCGATTGCCACTGAATATTCGGATTATCACTTCCAGGTCTTTGCATGAACTGTTTCTTTCCTTTGCAGGCTTTGCAACGTTTGGCATTACCACTCAATGGGAACGCATCTTCCAAAGTTAATTCCTATTTTGGATTGTACAATCCCATCTATATTAGGCCTAAAATGAAGGGTATTTTTGGATTTTTGGGGGGCCTGTGAGCAACATGGGGGGCCTTAAGAGCAATTTTCCCCACAATGATTCATGTTCTGGACACACGACAAAGTCTCGACCCATCATCATCTCTAGGCCCATTTTACAAAGCCCAATCCAACAAAATCTTTTCTTCAATTTTGAATTCTCTTCTACTCGTAATGTCTTAGCAACTAGTAACATTTTTAACGGCTATCATCTTTAAGGTTCGATTCTCTCTGGTGCAAATTTGGATGGACTAATTTAGCTTCTTAAAAAAAAAAACATCTCTAACGACTACTAGATCCCAACATTAATGAGTGTCGTTTGCAACGACCCCTCTCATCAATCTGCAGCAGTTCCTATAAAAACAACTCTTCAATCAATGACATGTGAGATAAGATACACAACTTTAATCATAAAAAATCTCCCACTCTTTGATTTCTTAATGACTCTGGCGTTGAAGTTTTTGCGGGTACTATTTGTCACATCCACCTCAACATAAATTGTTCGAGCTCACTCATTCTCAATCACGTAAGATCAATTTATTTTTTTTAATCAAAAGGCTTTGTCCAAATGTCAATATTGCTAAAATGAACACTTTCACTCGAGTTTGAACCCAAATCTCACAGTTGAGTGTGTGAGTTTAAGCAATGTTTGTTATTTATAGACAAAAACACTTGTCCAACTCAGTTTGGAAAACAATAACATCTAGAATATCTTTGATCTATATTATATCTATTATATCTAAAGTGTGTTGGGCTAAAACCTAGCAGCCCCGCAGTGTTCTCTACGACAATGATTAACTCTAACATCTAAAAACATGAAAATATAACTCGTACTTATGGGTATTTGTTCGAATCCATCTTTTAAAAAAAAACTCGAATTGACTGAATTTAGATTTGCATTTTCTTTGATTTCAAAATACAGAGGCGAAACATATAACATAAACAAGAATAACAAAAATGTAAATAGTTATTATGGGACGTATATTATTTTTCATTTTACGAGTATTATATTTAAAACAATAAAAAATTTAAAGAATCAATATTCAATTGAAAAGTTCCCGTAAACTTAACTTAATTTATAGGGATATTGCATTATATATGTAAAAGTCGAAGTTTGGATCTTAGATTCTCTACTTATTCATCTTTAATATGAAATTTCTAGCCACTACATTACTTTAAAAAAAAAATCAATTGGAGAGAGAAAAGTACATTAGTGATCAACTCAATGTATTTTCCTTTTCTTTCTTCGGATGAAAATAAAATCACCAAAAAGAAAGAAAAAATCATAAAATAAAAATAAGTTATTGTTTGCATCAACTCACATGTTTGTCATGCGCTTGCACTTCCACCTTACCATAATAATAACATTAATTTTCTGTCTATCCACAATTGACCAATTTTCCCTACTACAAATATAAATAAATAAATTATTGAATAAAAAAATGAATAAATTATATATATAAGATAAGGACATTAACATAACTAAACCAAAAATAGAGAGACAGTGACTGTTCAAAGCTCAAAAAGAAGCTTTGATAACAATCTTTCATTGCTAAGAGAAGAAAAACAAAAATGAATCTTCTTCTTATGCTTTTCATGGTGCTTCTTCTTCTTCTTATATTGAGTTTCATATGTATATGGATTTACCACAAAAATTATTCATCTAAATCCAAAAGAAAAAATGTTCAAAACATAGGTATTTTGATTTAATTATTTATTTTGCACTGTTACATTACTGAGTTTCATGTTTTTGGTATTAAGAATTCTGTTTTGTTTGTTCTGTTATTGAATATACCAAGATGCAGAGAAAGGGAACACACCAACACAAATTTTGAGTAAATTCAGTTCCATTGAGTTGGTTGGTATGAAGAAAGGAATTGTTCCAATAATTGATTATAAACAAATAGAAAAAACGACCAATAATTTTGAGGAAAATAATATCTTGGGTGTTGGAGGTTTTGGTTGTGTTTACAAGGCACAATTTGATGAAAATTTGGATGTTGCTGTCAAGAAACTACATTGTCAAACTCAAAATGCTGAGACAGAATTTGAGGTAATCCATTCATTCATTTCATTTGTAACTTCCCTTAAGAAAATTATTTCTATATTGTATTGTATTTTTTTTATAGAAAATCTAAATTTTATATTTATACATATTTAAGATAATTAAACATAAACGAAATATCGACGAGTAATAAGCTGAACCACTAAACCTTTCTGTATTGAATTTGCAGAATGAGATGGAATTGTTAAGTAAAATTCAACATCCAAATATAATTACTTTATTGGGATGTAGCATTAATGGAGACATGAGATTTATTGTGTATGAGTTAATGCAAAATGGATCCTTAGAAGCTCAATTACATGGACCATCTCAAGGCTCAAGATTGACTTGGTTTATGAGAATGAAGATTGCTCTTGACACAGCAAGGTGAAGAACTTCCTTAGTAGATCATTCATACTTTTCATTGTCTCTTGAAGTTTTTTTATCTTAACCAAAATTATGACAAAGACATAATACAAACTAATTATGATTCTTCTTTTAAGCAGAAATCATGTATCTTAGTTTTGTAAATCAATTTTTTTCTTATTAGTAGAAATCAAATTCAGTAATCCAAAATTTACACATATACACAACACACACTAATCACTTGCGCCAGACTCAATTATGTACTTTTTTTTACACATACACATTTTACACATATACATATTACACACTAATCACTTGCGTCAAATTAAAATATGTACTTTTTTTACACATTATACACTAATCACTTGCGCCAAACTCAAATATGTACTTTTTTACACAGATACACATTATGCACTAATCACTTGTGCCATACTCAATTATATACTTTTATAATCAAGTACACTTAATATATATACTTATTTTATGATGACCAGAGGATTAGAGTATCTACATGAGCATTGTTACCCTCCGGTGATTCATAGAGATATGAAATCTTCTAACATTCTTTTAGATGCAAACTTCAATGCTAAGGTAAAATAAATAAATATTGAATTTGCTGTAAATTTCTTCTTTTCATATAGTATGATTGTTTTTTCCTTCATAATTTATTTTATTCACCAAAGTTTGTTTATCTTTATCTATTTGTTTGCACCCACCTAATTATTGGCGGTGGATTCAGCTCTCTGATTTTGGTCTAGCTATAATTGATGGGTCCCAAAAGAAGAACATCAAGCTTTCAGGAACATTGGGGTACGTAGCCCCAGAATATCTTTTAGATGGTAATGCCAACTAAACTTGTAATTATTAATATTATTTCAATGCATATGCATTAGTGTGACATGTTGCTACATGTTTAATGTGTTGCTACTTGCTATCTAATCTCTCCTAATCGTAACAAATCATATCTTAGATATTGTTTTTTTGGGACCCCTTATTGAATTCAATTACGTCATAAGTTTAAAGCGGTTTTAATTTTGAAAATATATGATCTGTGTATTTTGTCTTTATATTGGACATATACCTGCCCTATACATTATTTAAACTGACTTTGTTATGGGTGACTTTATAAAATCTAACACGCTACAATTTGATCCATATCAGAGTGACAAAAAAGTAGTACCAAAATATGCCAAACAATATATCTAGAATATTGGAATTGAGATTGGAGCTAAGCAAGTTGGAAAATGATTGTTGTCCAAAAAATGAGAAACAATGAAAACTTGGGATAATTTGATGGTTGGTTGGTCTAACATGTTTCTAATTTTTACCGAGACTCTTTTGGAGATATTATTATCTATATGAAAGAGCTGACACGGTCACACAAACACTTACACAACAATGATACATCAACACCGATAATAATTTGAAGAAATTAATTAAATATTACATGTGTTGTGTTATTTTGTTTCGGTGTCGTACAATAGATATGTCTATGGTCAAGATTATCCATGCTACAGATGATATTATTCATTGAGATATAGATGAAAAGGATAATTTCTCCAATAATTTTCCAATATTATGGAGAGTTTACTTTGGTCCATAAATGTACAATGTGCAACTCATGAACCAGAACATCTTGAATCATTTATTGAAGAGATTACAATTCAATTAATTTGCAGGGAAATTGACTGATAAAAGTGATGTGTATGCTTATGGGGTTGTACTCCTAGAGCTCCTGTTAGGGAGGAAGCCTGTGGAAAAACTGGCACAAGCTCGGTGCCAATCCCTTGTCACATGGGTATATATGGGTTGCATCTAAATTTTATGAAGTCAAATTAAATAGAATTGCACCCCTAGTATGGAGGATGACATGACTTTTTATACATGCAGGCCATGCCTCAGCTCACAGACAGATCTAAACTTCCAAACATTATAGATCCAGTGATAAAGGACACAATGGATCTCAAGCACTTATACCAGGTTTGTCATCTAGGAATTCATTCTCATAAATCGAGTGTTATATATGATAAACAATTGAAGTGCTGTGTGCAACCATAGCCAAGTTACAATTTTCTCACTAAAAATTAAATGCAAGCATGTCATATTGTTTGTAGGTTGCTGCAGTAGCTGTGCTGTGTGTGCAACCAGAGCCAAGTTACAGGCCATTAATCACAGATGTTCTTCACTCACTTATCCCTCTTGTTCCTGTTGAGCTCGGAGGAACACTCAGAGTGTCACAATTTATTCCTCAAGACACTCCACCTGTGAGTTCAAGGCTGCAAGGCAGTGATAAACTTGTAACACAATAAGAACAGAGAATCCAGCACATGCTTTGTGATCGTGATGGTACACCAATTAGTTTTATTTTACAAAAGAAACAAAGACAGACTAGACTGCCAGCATCATTGTTTCAGTCAGGGTACAGCAACACTCAACAATATAGTCACATGAACTCTTAATGAAGTTTTTGTATTGGTTTAAAGTAATGGAAGGAGTGAGAAGACATTTATTTTGTTTATAACAAATGTAAAGAATAAATTAATTTCATTTTTAGTTCATTAATATTACTGTTAGGGGTCACTAAAATAATAACAATATTAAAAGCACAGGTGAACCAGGGTAATTCTGGAAGTGAATTGTTGAAAACAAGTTTTTTTATTTGACAAAAGTTTTTTCAAATTCATTCATTTAAGCAGAAAGTTCAAAATGGATTTCCAGATTTCCGTGAACAAAACGAATTGAAATATTTCATACTCGTAATATACTTTGATAAAAAGAAACACCCACAACCAATTCAACAAATCTAACAATATATACATTCAACATTAAAGGTTAAAACTACAATGGCACAAATCATTGAGTAGAGATTGGGGTTAGCTTCTGGTTATGCCAACAAAACAGATCAATTAAAACACAACTAACCAAATTGGGCTACCATAGTTCCATTTTAAAGAAGAATAACATATAAAATTTAAGACACAAGAAGATGCATTCAGGACCACACTAAAATAACCAAATTGGTTACTTGATTTGCTAACATATTAACAGCATAGCGTGAACTCTGGATAATAGTAACAGGAAATTGCAACAAAAAACAACAATCTGTCCTAATCACTAGAAGCCTTTAACATTTAACACTAATTCAATTCTTTTAAGCAATCTTGGTAGGAAATCTCAACAATAGATTAGACTAAAAATGCCTATTCAAACCCAGAAGACTCGAGCAGATGACTCGAGTTGACATAACTAGCATGCCAAACTACACTGAATTGTGAAGCAAAGATAACTGGATACAGCAATTTTAAAACTCCAGTCATACGAAGTCCGTGTATTGAATTCTATCCGGAAGCCAAATATTTATAAACAACAAATGAGTAAAAGCAGATTTGGATTCAATGCTAAGTTAAAAAAATGAGACAATAAATTTTATACAACTTAAAAACACGGCAAGAATCAGTTGATCATCAGCATGCACCAAAAATCACAAACTAAACTATCTAATGACATAACCTAAGAAAACATAAAACCAGTGAAAGAAAAAAGGATTCTGCCATATGGTTAAATCAAGCTTTCATATTTCACTTAGCCTATGCTTGATATCACAGTTGACATGATTTTGGCTTACTCACTATGAATGCCAAACATACACTTAATAATTTTCAAAAAAATGAAATTGAATCATGTAAAGCGAGAAGTTATAGAATAACGAAACGAAAAACAAAATTATAATCATTGTCACAATAGACAAGCCATTGATAGTCGGAATAAAACAAATTCTAAACAAATTCAAAGCTACAGATATAACCATAACCATTGAACACAATACCGAATGCAAAGAATCCCAATTGATTTAAAAAAGGTGTAGAACACCGTTAATTAACTACAATAAGTTCCTCACACACTGCCAAAAGGTATTAAAATATGACATTACAGTTCCAAAATTTCATTTCTGTCTGAAATTAAACAAAAGCAAAGAAAAACCTAACGAATTACATAGAGCAAAACGCAGCAAAGCAAGAACCTAGAATCCGAGCTTGGTGCGGCGCCAGTGACGACGCTTAGCGTTGTACCTGAAATCCAAAAAACCAGAACAATCAACACTAGAAGAAAAATGAAAACTGAGTAACAAATCAGCGAATGAAAGAGATTTACCTGATGGTGTTGTCAGTCCTCATACGGATCCAGTATGGGATAGGCCTATTCTGCCTCATCTTCTTCGCCAATTTCTTCTTGATTCTGAAGGTCTTGTGTGACGGCTACAAACAAAAAACAACAAATCAATGATCCAAATTAGTAATCAAATGAGAAAATCAGAGCGGAATTTGAATCTCATGAAAAGAGAAAATTGGAGATTGAAGATTGCGAGTACCATTTTCGCTTCGCCGGGATGAGATCGACTGCTGAAACGTCTTGAAAACCCTAATCTGGAACCCTAACTTTATTTTCAACTCTTTTATAGCTTTCATTTTGTTTGCTGGGTTTTTTGTCCAATGCAATTTTTTGTTTTTTCAGTTATGGGCTTGGTCCATTAAGCCTCTTTTATTTTCTTGTTTTGCATTTATTTACTTCATTCACAATTTAAAGTAGTCTTCTTCATATCCCTCAAATTGTATTTTTACCCCACATTTCTTCTTATTTTTTTAACAAAAGAAACAATTATATTACAAAAAAAAAAATTAAATTTTAAAAATTATTATGATTTTTAGGGCTCCTTCCAATACACCTTTTATGGTAGTATGTGTATTCGTAGTGTACTTTGTGTTGAGATTCAAATTTTGTTGGTTGGCATTAAGCTCTGTTGGTCAGTAGATTTCAAAAAGTTATATTTTTCAAACTATTTGTATTTTGTGGGTCCGTTTGGCCCGCCCTTTTTAGCTCTTAGAAGCTGATTGAAAACTAAAAATGAAAATAAGAACTTTCAAAAACAGAGCAAAAGTTGTTTGGTAATTATTGTTTTTTTTAACTTCAAAGTTATCTTTAATCTAAAATTTGTTTAGTAAAATATATTTTTTTAAAAAAAGATTTGTACCAAAAATAAAAAATTTAAAACAAGATAATAACAACTAATAATATTTAAATGAAAACAACCTAAAAAATAAAAAAATAAATAATAAAAAGAGTCTTCAGTGGGATTCGAAGCGGGATCATTGCAAAAAAAACTCCGGATTTTTTTTCAAAAGTAGGTTTCAACCTCTTTTTCTAGAAGCTCATTTAATCCAATTTTGCACATTGAAAAAATCTGTTTTTTTACGATTAAGAGCTTTGTTAAAAATGTGTTTGGCCCAACTTTTGATTAAAAAGAGAATTTAAAGCTAAAAAAAGCCGGGCCAAACGGAGCCTGTGTAGTGGTGAGTACCGATATTGATAGATTTTATCATTACTAGACTCCAACGCACGAACCCGTGCGTTGCACGGGTTTTGTGGAGAGTCAGATATACGATTTAAATTGTTGCAATTAAAATTGCAAGTAAAAAATAAAATGAAATCAAATTATATAAATATAGAGAAATTGAAAATAGTCGCTACAAATGGAACTACAATATATATTTAAAATAATTAAATCAATACTAAAATTATATGAAAAAATGCAAAAATTAGGCAAATAACTGACTATTATAAATGAAGCCAATATTATAAATGAATCCAGTTGATAGAGAAAAGTAATCGTTCACATCATTCAAAATAAACAGTAATGATATCATTACATAATAATCATTGCACAAAAGTTTCCCATTAAAATTGAGATGAGATCGTCTTTATTCAGACTATAACGATTCAAAAAAACAGTAATGTTATCATTACATAATAATCATTGCACAAAAGCTTCCCATTAAAATTAAGAAATATTATTTTGTACATCAAGTGCAATGAACTTCAATGTTGATCCAGTAGAAAAAAGCTTGAATAGCATATCTACATCAACACGAAATTTTATCCAATACTTTTGTAGGTACCTACATCAACAACTTGCATAAGATTATAACAGTCAAGGAATTGCAATGATTTAAAGAGACCGTTACACTATATATGAGAAAATTGTATCATTTTTGGGAGAAAAGTTTATGAAGCATTTTACTTATAATGCGCGCGCACACACGCATATGGAGCAAAAATGCAAGGGTAACAAAAACTTGAAATAGAACGATAAAATCCTATATAACCATATATACATCGATCATAGGTGATAATGGACTCTCCAGGGAAGATAGAGAATAAAATATTAATGAATATTGTACAAAAGAAGAATGTCATTTAACCTTTTTTGACATTTACCCTTGTCCTTATAAATTATAGTTAATTTTGAATAATAGAACGGTTCAAAGGAAGGATATAATTTTCCACGACAACGATGAACGTTGACCAAATTCACAAACTTATTCTAATAAATTACAAACGAATTTAAGTTCTCAATGTTAGACACCAAATTTTCAGATAGTCACAACCTCATATCAGAAGTTACAATTGAAAACCTTAGTTTACTAAAAAGTTACTAATTTACCAAAAAAGTATACACCCATTTTAAACTAAATGTAAGTTTTAACACTAAAATGAATCAAATACCAAAGACAATGAATAGAAGAAAAAAGTATGTTCCCTCAATAAATTGAAGAAAGAAAATTTGTCAAAAAAAGCAAAGTGATAAAACCATGATCTCTCTTTTTTCACAGCTTGCTTCTCCGACAATTAGGTCACCGGATCACCGCACTACCTAAAATCTGCAAAGTAGTATAAGAACACATCAAAGTAATTCAAATGCATTGAAACAATTTGCAAAACCTAACTACATAATGGTTAGGTGAAGAGAAATTAACTCATTGAAATTCAACAATCTCAAATCAAAATTAATATCCTGGAAACCATGAAAATTTTAACTAATCAAAGTAGTTTTTTAAAGCATTATTTAAAACCAAAAAACACAAACTAAATGAATACCAAGTGGATTTTCTCAACAACAAAAAAATGCAAAATCATAAACAAAAAACATAGTGAGAGAAAAAATACTTTGAGTAAGATCTGAAAAATACAAAAACATAAGAGTAAGAGAAAATGGGCTTACTTTGGATGACCTTCTTGGTGGTCGGTTCGCTTTCCAAAAAACCATGAAGGGCTTTGTAGAATAAAACTTGTTTGGGAGAGGCATTTAATATTTGATAAAGAAGAGAGACATAGAGGAAGTATGGAGATTGAGATTGAAGAGGAAGTATGAGAAACTGAGAATGGAGTTCTGGTGTGTTGTATAGCGCGTATGCATGGATACATGTTCCTTTGCTGTTTAAAGTTTCACGCCTGACAAAGCCTTGTAAATTGTAGTACTTCTTATGCATTAAATCAACCTAGAAAATAGGTAAAAATATTCCTATCATGAATCCCAATTTTATAGTGTTTACCGTTTTTTTTTCTTTCATTAAAGTCAATCCGTTTTTTTATTGACGGACTCAATAAACCGTAATTAAGGCATTTAATCTCTCGTGAGAGTATTAATTAAAGAAAGTAGCAGATTGATTTCAAATAATAAACTTAATTCTAACATATTATTGAAAATGCAGGAGGAAGAAGAAAAAAATGCAGAGAAACAATAGAGAGAAGACAAATGCATGAAGAAGAAAAATATGACAATTTATATAGAGAGGAGATGAGAAAGGAGAATGAAAGGTTTTTCTATGCTAACAAAAAAGAAGAAGATTTTCACGTGTTTTGAGGGAGACTATATTATAGGAGTAGGTTAATGGAGGCAATTAGGGTTGGGGGAGTGATTATGGTGGGGCTGATTTTAAATTCAATTAGATATTTTTTTTTTTTTGTAATGCTAATTTTAAAGGAGGGAATTAGGGAGAAGGGTTAGGGTTAAGTGGTTGCAAATCCAAAACCCTAATTCTCCTTTTATTTTATAGTAATAAAGATAAAGATGTCAATCTCCCAGTGGCTGTTTGTAAATTTTATCATTAATGTGCGAACATTTTAGCTAAATTGGGAGCAAATGACGATAAACCTCGGGTCGTTGTTCATTAAACCCTAACTATTTAGTTTGTTGGTTACTTAATATGTTTGGATGGTCAAATGCAAGGGCAACCTTGAGCATGTACAAAGTGCTATGGGGCCGAACCTTCATTTCTTTGGGGCCTAAAAAAATTATATTGTAGTAGGTATCTAAAAAAAATGAAAAACTTAGATTAAAAAAATAACTTGGAAGACATATACATAGCTATATCGCATATACAGTTTTGCTAAGTTTTGTACTATTGAGTATTGAAATGTTTAATCTGTTTTGTTGGCCATGATTTCTTTCTTCTATTTTTTTTTTGTTAAACAACGAAAATATAGTATTTAATATGAAGCAATATGGCACAGGGAATGCCACAATTTCCTACATTAATGTGATCTATCATAAATCACAATACATAATAAAAAAGTGCAGCCATATTGATGTGTAGAAACATGTTGTCAAAGACTTCTGTTTGTGTTCAATCGGCTGCAGATGTTTGGAATGTATCAGTAAATTGATAATTTTCATCACCACCAAATCAACTAATGCAGGCCAAAGGTGATTAAAATAAATCATTTGAATGCATCCATCTTAACTTAAAATAAACCATTTCTAGAATGTCATTTTAATTTATTTATTTTTTGTATCATAACCAGGTTTTAAAAAATAAAAGTTTT
Organism: Trifolium subterraneum; assembly: GCA_951799995.1. Taxonomy (NCBI): domain Eukaryota; kingdom Viridiplantae; phylum Streptophyta; class Magnoliopsida; order Fabales; family Fabaceae; genus Trifolium; species Trifolium subterraneum. The sequence goes on along the minus strand of OX637468.1, from coordinate 50,122,518 downwards.
GCACTAACTAGAGCCGGTCCAAAAAACCTGAGCCCACAAAGAACAGGGCTTGGACAACAATATTAAAGCCCGTTTATAGAAAATTTCTCAACCGACCCCCCGCCATTCTTTTTTACCCCTTGGATTTCCAATTTCGCCCTTAAAATAAACTTCGATTTTTAAAAACCAAATTTTTTTTTGCCTTGAAAACACTTTTTGGTTTTTAAAAATCGAAACTTGCACTATGGTAAAATTCGGTGTTTGTGAACCGAAGTTTTCTGCAAGGTTAAGATTGGAATATTGGGGGATAAAAAAGAATGGTGGGGGTCAGTTGAGTTTTTTCCCGTTTATAATCCCAAACTTTTTAGTTAGGGCTGAAAAAAGTTGAGCCCGACGTGGCCTAGTCTGATGCAAGCTGGGTCGTCCAGTTTTGCAATGTCATTGTATACAAATTAAATCGATAAAAGAAAAAGCAAACAAACAAACAACATCTAAATGAAACTATATTCTAAAAATATAAATTGTATAGAGTAAAATTTTAAAGATATCAAAATTTAATTATAGTGTAATTGTGGACATTCTTTTTTGGTGTGTCAATATCAGTTATTTGATGTTCATGGAGACAACCCAGATTTCATGGTAAGTGGGCCTTTGTTCAATCTCGCTCGGGCCCAAACTAGTGATGTTTAGCAATCAGGTAAAATGCATCTATGACTACTATGCTTAGGCTTGACCTGACTACAGCCTAACCCGTACACACATTAAAATCATTCAATAATTCATGAAGGATATATTCATGAAAAATATATACAATAAACGACTCATAAATAAATATGTAAAATGTTCATGAGTCCTTATTGTAAAAAGAGCACATTTGAGAACATCTCCGACATTTTCGAGAGAAACTCAGATAACTGGAATGATTGACCTTCATGCATATCTCCATTGACCAGAACATGACATTAAGTTTAAGTAGTTAACAAGTTCCATATAAGACGAATTATTCAGGAGAATTCGAGTTCGGGTCCTGGTAAAAATAATTTTTTGTGGGATTTTACTTACCTCGTGTCGAACATTACATTACTGGAAACTTTTCTCCTAAGAACTAGAAGATTAATAAAAAATAAACAAAAGAAAAAAAAGAGGGAGTAAGAGTAACACAAAATCATCTTCATCAACACATAAGAGTCCAGTTAAAAAACACAAAAAAGGAATAGTACTTCAATCATGATCCAATAAGAAACCTTGCCCCCTTAAAATCATTGATCAATATATTCAAACTCTCAACTGGCTAGCAATTAAGACTGGCGGGGAATTTAGACCATTTCTTCTCTCTCACCCAACCAAAACATCAATCAAGTCACAATGACTATAGCTAATTTACACAAACTTCCTAAATTATCGCCACCAAACCTATTCTCAAATTTTGCCCGTTATGTAAAGCCAATTTTTAAGAACATGTCTCCTAGCACAATAGTAGAACAACTCCTCCATAGTTAAAAGATTATGGTCACAAATCTAAGATACAAATGTACAGTTAATTTTATGGGACTACAACTAATATATCCGCGATGAGAATTGTGTCTACTTAACAAAAAATTGACAAATGATTCTACCGATATTGGAGGAGTCTCTGATACATTTTAGAATTAGACGCTGAAACCTAACTCAATTATAAAAAAATCAATTTATAAGGTAAAAATTATATGATGTGAGACACTTAACAAATAATCTCACAATATAATACTAGCTGTGTTGCCTAGGTGCGGGTACGGTACCGGTACCCGATACGAGTACCGGTACGAGATACGACATTTTTAGAAAAACTAATACATGTGTATGAGCATAAATTAAGGTACGAATGTGTATCCGGTACTGATACGGGTACGTATCCGGTACCGATACTTTTCCTCAAACAGTGTACCTGTGCATCATAGAATACCAGTAATAGGCAAGTTGAAACTATGTCTCATGGTTTCTGTTACCAAAATCTACTTAGGATTTTGAATAGACCGTTTTGGCATGCAATTCAAACCCTCGTCTAATAATTTCCATTTACATGCCAAAAAAGTAACTGCTTATATCTTTGTAATTATCTGTTTAACTTTATAGCGATTTTGACATGGATGAAAAAGGTCTTTACAATAGTAAAATGCAAAAACATAGTATTGTTATTTAATACACAAACCAAACCCTCCAAGTCTTGGAATTTTGCAGTTTTGTACTGTATTGCATGTGCATAATTTTGACTAATTTCCGTGGGGACAAAAACTACATTCAATGTCCAACCAAATGTCTTGCAATAGGGTAGACAAAGAAATACACCTCCATAAATAAAACAATTGAGTACCATGCTAACGACATTACTAAAATAAATTGATTATTAATCTACAACATATAAGAGAATTTAGTCTCGTCGTTTCTTTATAAAGAATAAGATAAGATTCTAAACAAAATTTGTATGATACATATATATTGGAGTTGTTGGACTTAATTTTAATAAGATAGGATTGTTAGTGAATTGTTTAGAACAGTTAAGTTAGAACATGCACGTGGTAAGTTGCATATGCTTCTTCATGATATAAAGGACGGATCTAGGGAGGGCATATATAGTTAAAAACATTTAGTCTTTTTTCATTTTATTTTACTCTCTTTTTGATGTTACATATTTCTTTTGGTACACCTTAAATTCACACGTCGCTTGGAAATCAAGACTAATAATATATATATATATAACACTCGCACTCTTTAATCCAACGAGACATCTTTTATAAAGGAAAAATTGTGAGGGCTCAGATGTAACCCAAAATGGATAATTCTTCAAATATGTGGTGTGACATACTTAAATCTGAAACAAAATATCCACTATTGTTAGATTATATACAATGTGATGTAGCATAGTTGAGTGTGAAAACCAAATAATATTGAATGACATATTTGTAAATATATTACCAAATGACAATTTTTTTTAATCTTTAGTGCATCATTAATTCAATAATTTGATTGTGGTTTTTTTTGTCAAGTAGTTTAATGATTAAAAATTTATCTTTTGAGGTGAATAATTGGGAGATATGATCGAGTTCGAACCCCAATCATATAAAATGCAATATCTTTACCAATTGAGTTATGCTCACAAAAACTTTTTTTTGTGCTTTCTAATTGATAATACGTCCATAAAAATATCTTATTTTGATTATGCGTGATTTTTAAGAAAATTATTAGTTGTGTCAATTTTAATAAAAGTGTTTGTCATTCATTTTGGGACGGAGGAATTACATTGATATTTAAATGGGTTAAATATATTTTTGATCCCTATAGTTTTCCAGAATTTCATTTTTAGTCCCTAAAGATTTTTTTCACACTTTTTAGTCATTGAAGTTTTATCAGTCAGTGTTTTTGGTCCCTACTTTTAATCAAACTCTTCTATATTTTCGCATTTTTGAATGATTTTTTGTATCCATGTTTATAATATTATAAGAACATATCCGATAAAATTTTAGAATTTTTTAACATAAGATGAATTATTTATGAATTTTTATGTGCAAAAAACTAAAAAATTCTTATTTAATTCATCTCTTGTTAAAAAAAATTAAAATTTTGTAAAAGAGATTCATATAATATATTAAACATGACCGTGGAATTTTTTTTAAAATTTCGAATGATATGCACGAGTTTAATAAAAAGTAGGGACTAAAAACATTTACTGGTAAAACTTCAGGGACTAAAAAGTGTGAAAAAAATCTTTAGGGACTAAAAACGAAATTCTAAAATACTATAGGGACCAAAAACATATTTAACCATATTTAAATTAACATTTTTTTAAACATAGAAAAAAATTAGTATTACTATAATTATAAATGAAACATCTTTTATGAGATGATGGGAAATGACAGGTAAAATGGGGCTCATTGACCGTAGGGAAATGTCACATCATTTCTTGATTCATCTTCACGGTTAACTCTTCATTTTCTAACTTGTTTAGCAACAAAACCGCGTCAATACTCACGGATCAAAAATCATTCACATGTTTGTGGATAGCAACTTCAACTTTTGGATGAGTTATCTTTGACTTAGAAATTTTGTGAACTAATTGCAATTTGGAAAAAACTAGAAGGTCATGACTCATGACTCACGAGTAGAACAACACAATTTGTATATACTTCATTTCCAGCTATTATGTATTCGTAAATGAAATTCTTTCTCCCAAAGAATTCATAGGTTGGAATGAGAGTATTAAAAAATATATATAATTTTGACATTTCTTGAGGAACAAGAGTAAAATTTTTCACCTAAGTCAGGGGACAAAGTTAACTCAATTTCATAAATATGACACTTGTAAGAAGAAATTTTGCAGGCCGACCAAACATGCTTTAGTTGTGTAGCAAACATTGAGATGAGATGAGACACTATTGGAGGTAATAAAAGGAAAAATATGGACTTTTTAGGTTTAGGTAATTTTTTTAGTCAAAAAAAAAAAGGTTTAGGTAATTTTTAAGTGATACTGATATAGTACTACTGTGGTGGAATGACAAAATAAAAGTAATTAATTATAGTCTTTTTAGGCTTATCAACAAATAATGTTGAAAAAATGGGGCCTATAAAATAAGGATTTTTTGTGCTTTGCCTTTGGATTTGTTTGGATTTCAAGTGTGAGTGGTCGAGTCTTATATCTACTAGAATGTTGAATTTATAAAAGAGGTGATTCGTTCATCACGTAATGCCTTAAGGTTTTGGGTGGAGATGTGATGTCTCTCTCTGTTATGGTTTTGGGTGGAGATGTGATGTCTCTCTCTGTTATGGTTCTGAAGCATTTGACTCGATATTTCTTTCGAGTAGAATTGGTGATTAGTCCATGCCCAATGAAACCATATGCTCATAGCAGTAAAGAACTTGTTGTAGCGGTAAAAAACTTAAAGTAAATGTTGAACATGTTTTAACATCGAGGTTATAGTTTGCAACTTGAACCAAGGTGGAGGTGTCCCACAGTTCTCTATATTGAGATGTATTATGTGTGAATTAAAATTTTATATTGGATTAAAAAGTTGATGTTCAACAATATATAAGTGAGATGATTCATAAATTTACTCTATGCCTAAAAGTTTTAGATGGTTTTGGATGAAACTGTGATGTTTTTTCTCATGACTCAACAATAGTATCATAACCCCATTCAACTTGATGGAGAGAGGGCACATTGGATAAATGAGTTCATGTTCAATAACATATAAATGAGAGAATATATAAACTTAATGCCTTAAGATTTTGATAAAGATTTAATGTTAAAATCAATTGTGTGATTACTCGTAACTCAAACATATATATAGAACCACTTATTGTAAAAAGAGGTAATATGCATTGCTTTCAAAAGCAAGTGCATTGAAAAATAACAAGCTCACGCCATAAAAGTATCTCATCTGTTTTACTTATCTAAATCACTTTATATGGTTTGCCCTATATAAAGTTTTTCTTGACTTTTTCCTACTCTTAACAATTGGATGTCGTATATTTTCATTAATGGTACTTTTATATAGGTCTTCACTATATATGCTAAGATGCTATCATTTTTGTTAGTATGAGTTTTTTTTTAAACACATATTCTCTATACGCAATTATAGAAACTAATTAGTTCTCTAATTTTGTGAAACTTAAAATATAGGTCTTCTAGTTAGAACTCTTTCAGCGTCCTTTAATGAGACTCTTTGGAAGGATTCATAAACAAAAATATGTGAGATTAAGGAAAAAAATATGGAAGTTTTAGCACTATAGTCAATAAAGTTGAGAACGTGCTTTTGTTAAGGTTTGTGATTTTACACATACAAGAAATTTGAAGACGACGATATCACAAAACAGCTAATTCAGAGAAGAGTATAGTAATAGAGATAAAATAAATCTTTTTACAAATTAAAGTCACCACTAAGTAAAACTTCTAATCAACTAGTATAGAAGAATAATTTATCCTCTTCGTTTTAGATGTAATTGTCTTTATTAGGAGAAGAAATAAATGTGTTATGCACTCTTTTTTTTCTTCGCCGTGGTTTTGTTCAATTGAATTTTTTTAGTAAGGTTTTTAACGAGCAGTTAACACACAAAAATATATTGTACTCGTTTTCCTTCATTAATATTTTTTTCCACTGAAGTTTTTTTAATAAGGTTTCAATGAGACACATCATTGATCGACAATATTCGAGATAAAGTGTTATAACTATTTTTTTTAAACGGTATAATATTATTAATAATATCCGAGATAAAGTGTTATAAATATTAGGGTTAAATATGTTTTTGGTCCCTATAGTTTCACAAAATTTCATTTTTAGTCCCTGAAGATTTTTTTCACAATTTTTAGTCCCTGAAGTTTTCTCAGTCAGTGTTTTTAGTCCCTACTTTTAATCAAACTTTTGTATACTTTCACATTTTTGAACGGTTTTTTGTATTCATGTTTAAAATATTATGAGAACATCTCCGATAAAATTTAGAATTTTTAGCATAAGATGAATTTTTTATGAATTTTTATGTGCAAAAAACTAAAAAATTCATATTTAATTCATCTCTTGTTAAAAAAAATTAAACTTTTGTTAGAGAGATTCATATAATGTACTAAACATGTCCGCATAAAAAATTTAAAATTGCGAATGATATGCACGAGTTAAATGAAAAGTAGGGACTAAAAACACTTACTGAGAAAACTTCAGAGACTAAAAAGTGTGAAAAAATCTTCAGAGACTAAAAATGAAATTCTGCGAAACTATAAGGACCGAAAACATATTTAACCCTAAATATTATTAGTGGATATCCGTGTTAATGTAATTGATCCATTATATTTAGTATTTACCCACAGCTAAACTTACGTATCATTGTAAAATAACCTAACCGTAAATAACACATACGTATTTCGTTTCTCTCTTCTCTTCTTAATATCTATTCTTATTCATGTTGATAACAATTCGTGGAATGGGGATATAGGTAAATGTTGGCATATTCATTCAGCAATAACACCACCTTAGGAAGAAAACAAACTAATCAAATAAAAGACAAAATGACATAGGGGAATGTCGTATATGTACATGCATGTGTTGGTTCAATTTAGTACTCATAAAATTAAATAAAATAATGTGCTTCATTTGTTACTAGTTTGATGAAGGAAATCCCATGTTATGTACTTATCCACAAGCCACACCTTTGTCATATACTATAGTATATATATGTATTTTGTAGTTAGATTCAATGGATTATGAACATTTTTGCCATGTGAAAGGAAATATATAGTCCACACATGACACGGACATGATGGGTGTCATGTAGCACTTAACAAAACCATGGGAGGTTTAGATTATTTGCTCTCAAACAAAACAACCCTGAAGATAAATTAATTAGTAGAATACAAATTAATTAGTTGATTAAGTAGTTATAAACACTGCTTTTGCTCCCATCACCCATGTTATGATATGGGTCCCATTTCACGCGGATGTAATTATGTGGGTCCTAACAAGTTTAAATATTTTATTTAACTTTCTTGACATTTTGTGCATACAATTTGATGTTAGCTGGAAGTCAAAATAAAACTCCCTTTAGAAAAAAAAATTTAAAGGTAAAATTTTTCGGTACACATTTTATTTTTATATATATACCGAAATATTATTGAGGTGAATAATTTTTATAGATTTATAAACAGTATTTAATAAATAGTGTTGAATCTATTAAAATTGTTCACCTAAACAGATATATTAGTACGTATCGAAATGAGATGTATATCGCACAATTTACCAATAATAAAATGAAAAGAGACATAGATAGGGATATATTTATAAAGTTCATAATCTTCCAATCCTTGGTTTACATGTTACATGTTCTTTTGTCTCCTTTTCTATTCCTTTTTTCCTCTTTCTTTTTATATTGTCATTGCTATTTTATTTTTTCCATAATTAGGCTTAGGAAGAAACAAAAAGCAAATGTTGAATAGTTTTACCTTCCAATCCTTATAGACAGTTATGTAAGCCAGCATAAAACTGTGCTAAAGAAAAGTTCTTCAACAATAGTGATTGTTCATGAAGAAAATAACAGCATAACATGGGCCTTTAGCCTTTTTCTTTCTTTATAAGCATTTTAGTTATATTTTAAGTTTGAATTTACTCGTATGAGAAATAGACACACATTGTAGATTAATGAAATTCATTTTAATAAGTGAATCTTCTAATAAATTTCATTAATCTTTTAGTTGTGTCTATTTCTTTTATAAATTGATAATTAATAAAAGAGATAACTCGAATATAATGTATCTGTTAACTCAGCTATATTCACGGTATTTCTGTTTTATATTAAAAAAAATTATAACATTGACCATAGTCTTAATTCATTGAGGCTACACGTGGAACACAAAAAGGAGACTACCACAATATGCAAAAATGGACCCATCATTGTCTTATACAAACAAATAAGAAGGTATTATTAATAGTAGTTTAATATATGGGATTGATCATAGATGGGATTGAAGTGACTAAAATTACCTATTCAGTTAATGGACGACACCAACAAATTTTGTTGTAAATTAATTAAACACATAGAAAGGGATCTTCTCTGTAATCTCATGACAAAAAAGAAATAATGTAATAGTAATTCTCAACAAATAACTGCTTCAGTTTTAGCAGATAAAATATGGAGTAATATTTTACTTTTTTGCCTAGTATTTTTTCTCTTTGAATGTTTTTAGGATTTATATATTTGAGTAGGATTTTTTTTTATTTATTTAGCAATTTGAGTGGACTAATTTAACTTCTTCAAATTATTCTTTTTAGCATTACCCTATAGTATGCGCACATGGATGTATACCTAATGAGATTTGAATTCGCTGCATTCACACAAATACGTGGTCTCAGATGCAATGTGCATGAATAAGATCAAATGGTTAACAATTCGACTTTGTGCTTTGAATCCATTTACGAAAGTCAGAAATGTTGTGAATTGTGCGATTTTGGTATACGACGATCTAAATTATGAAATTACATCAAATATTTGATTTCGGAGAACAAAGAAAATTTGATTAACAACGTCTACTACGTGCCAAGTAAAAATCAAGTAACATATGCAATGTTCTTAGTCTAGGAGAATTGGGTTGAACCACAGCCAATTCAACAATTTCGATCTCAAGTTTAGTTTTTAAAACATTGTTCATATGCTAGTGGTAAAGTTCAACTGCTTTGTGGAATAAGAAGCCACCCAATGTTTATAAATAGTCCCAAATCTCCAATTACCGATCTAAATACTTTATCTCATATGTTGATATTATGATATGATAATAGTGAAGAAGATTTATCAAATGATTTGATAGGTTAGGGTAATTATAAGATGGTCCAAGAATCTTTTGATTTTAAATCAATATGGCCCAACTTGCAATTGACCAAAATATAAAATACAAACATATTGGTTAAGTAAATCCAATTTTAAACAGCATGATCATCAATGTTTAAGCAAAGAATTATTGCAACATAGGATCATTATCAATGTCTAAAACATAATATTGTCTGTTTAAAAGTAACATAGAAGCTCAAAATCAACTTGATCTAAAAAAATATTTTCATTAAGGCACTTGATTTTTTTTTTTATAAATTATTATTTTAGTAGGATATGTAATATGTTCAAAGATCTTGTGGATCAAACTTCACACATACAAAAGAATACTACAAACCAGTCATTATCCACAAATTGTTTCCAAAAGATCAGTTTTCACATGAGAAGAATCTATGGACTGATCCTAATAATTAACTTCAATAAATTTATATTTTTTGTGTCCCGTGTATATTTTGAAAGACATGTGAATGAACTATTATTATTTCTTGAAGCACTTATTCAAATAATCATGGTTTGCAAATTGCAATACACCAAGTTACCCAAGTTATTATTTTAGTTAAATAAATAGGTGAAGAAAAATAAGGTAAGTCCTTAAAAAAAAAATCCTTAGTGGGACCCTACACCCTTATTAAATTGTTGCTAGATCCATTAAAAAAAAGTGCTACATTTGACACAATCCCAACTACAAAAACCCATCACCTCTCCTTCTCCAACACCTCCTCTTGGTTTCACAATAGAACTCTTTATCATAGCTCAAAAACACTTTCTTAAAAGAATACATTTCTTTTCCCAAACATGGCCAGACCACAACAGCGTTATCGAGGCGTCCGACAAAGGCATTGGGGCTCTTGGGTCTCCGAAATTCGCCACCCCATTTTGTAAGTCAGCATTAATCTTTAGTCAAACTTTACTTAAATTTTTTGTCGAACTCTGATTTATCAGAACGTCTTCTTGTGAGAAATCGGAGGGTTAAGACTTAAGACCACACATTATATATATGTGTGCACATAGTATATGTCTTTAATTAAACATGTTTGTTTTTCATTATGTGTAGAAAAACAAGAATTTGGCTTGGAACATTTGAAACAGCTGAGGATGCAGCAAGAGCTTATGATGAAGCTGCAAGACTAATGTGTGGTACAAGAGCAAGAACAAATTTCCCTTACAATCCAAATGTGTCTCAATCATCATCTTCTAAGCTTCTTTCAGCAACTTTAACTGCAAAACTTCATAGATGCTACATGGCTTCATTACAAATCACTAGGCCAATTTCTCTGCAACAACCTCAGAGAGAATCTTCACAAAGTGTCATGAATTCCACAAACAATGTTCCTATGAAAAACAGTGAAGAAATTGAAATTGACACTACAATGAGACATGAAGAAGTGAATGAATCAGAAGGAAATTGGGTTTTCAAGAAAGTTAAAGTTGAAAATTCTCAGCAATTTATTAAGCCTCTTGAAGAAGATCATAATCATATTGAACAAATGATTCAAGAATTACTTCATTATGGGTCTATTGAACTTTGCTCTATTATTCCATCACAACAAGCTCATTGATTCATCAACTCTTTTATTTTTCCCTTTAAGTCTTTGACTTTGAGTATTTCACATTTTTTTTTCACCACCAGTATCCAGCCCACATAACCGTCTAATCTGATTCGAGGGTCAGTTCTGGCATAAAGTGATTTCAGCCTCCTCCCGATTACAGTTGCATGAGATCAAACCATGGAGTATTTCACATTCTTATTATGCTAATTTTAACTAATTAATATTATTAATGCTTTAGGCATTTATTTAGCTAGTGTCCTCTTTTGGTCCTAGATATTTTATCTAAGTGACCTATTGGACAATGTTTTTATTATGTACATCCAATATTATGTTGTCATATCTATGATATTATTATTATTTTCCATGTTTCTCGGCTCTTGCTTCTAAGATTATGACCTTTGCAATTTGCATTCCTAGTTGCAGAATCAATGCTTCAGTTTCTTGTCTGTAATTTAAGGGAGTTTTTGTCAAAATACACGGCTAGAACACTTCATATTTCAAAGATTGTAGAGTTTTATGCACTGGCATTGCTGTTAAATTCTGACACAAGTGTTTGAAAATAAAATAAAATTTGAGTTTGAATTTCATTGCTATAGGACAAAATTAATATACTATCTCCTTAGTCCTTCCATTCTATAAGCCCCATTTGCATTTTTCATATAATCAAAAGTGTGCACAAGATGTATCGAAAAAGATTATGGCAAATTACAAAAGCGTTATAGAGACATAAAACTATACAATGCTCAAAGATAGTCCGATTTTGATCCTTGACTCATACAATCTGCTAAAAAGCGGTATAAAATTTGTATCTATAATATGGTAATAAAAAAAAGTGCAGTGTATTTACTTGTTACGTCTATTTTGTGTATCATAAATGCTAATTTTATATAAAAATATGTTAAATTCTGAGTTCTCATTTTTCAAAACGCTTCACAATATGAATCACGAGTATATTTCAATGATAATATTAATAATAAAAATAATGTATTTAGTAATTTAAAATGGACTATATTTAGATAGGACTAGTGCATATTTTTCTGGAAAAGGTAGTTTATATTTAGCCACATGGTAGTTGTGGAATGTGAACCAATCACCCATATTCCGTTTGACCCGGCTTTTTTTAGCTTTAAATTCTCTTTTTAATCAAAAGTTAGGCCAAACACATTTTTAACAAAGTTCTTAACCGTTAAAAACAGATTTTTTTTAATGTGCAAAATTGGATTAAATGAGCTTCTAGAAAAAGAGGTTGAAAAAAAAATCCGGAGCTTTTTTTGTAATGATCCCGCTTCGAATCCCACTTAAGGCTCTTTTATTATTATTTTTTTCATTTTTTAGGTTGTTTTCATTTAAATATTATTAGTTGTTATTATCTTTTTTAAAAGTTTTTATTTTTGGTACAAATCTTTTTTAAAAAAAAAATATTTTACTAAACAAATTTTAGATTAAAGATAACTTTGAAGTTAAAAAAAACAATAATTACCAAACAACTTTTGCTCTGTTTTTGAAAGTTCTTATTTTCACTTTTAGTTTTCAATCAGCTTCTAAGAGGTAAAAAAGTCGGGCCAAACGGACCCCAAGTTGTTTATTACTATCATTACCATATGTAGGCCAAGTATATAGAAAAAAACTTATCCCAAAAGTTTAACCTTTTAGAATAGAGCTACATCAATGATTTTATATTATTTCTAACACATCTCCACTCACGCAAGAGCTCATTTGGACTTGAAGCGTGGATAATGCATAGGTTCACCTATCATATGTTTAAATTCCACTTTTTAATTAGAAAGTGAGGGGAGCGGGGATCGAACTCTAAACCACTTAGTCATAGAGGCGCTGATACCATGTCAAATAACTAATTATCCCAAAAACTTAAGCTTTTAGGATAGAACTACATCAATTGTTTTATATTATTTATAACAAAAACTTCCCCGGGTCTTTTTCACAGTACACAAGTCATAAATATTATTATAACGAATACGAATTTTACAAAATTCACAATTGGATCGAATGTTTATATCATATAGATCATCCATAAAATTTGAAAGTTTATATCATATAGATCATCCATAAATTTTACGGATGATCCATAAAAACTGTAAAAAAAAAAATTGTATTCGTTATAATATTTTCATGACTTAGTTTGTGCACGGTGAAAGATTTGATGAAGTCTTTTATATTAGACAAAACCCCATATTTAATGCGATAATGGTAAAAAATTTAAGTGTGTCTAATTGATTTATTTTTAAAGGTGTCGAAATTTGATTCTAAAACCATAGAATTAATTTGAACACATACGAATGGTTTTTATTATAATTTTTTTTTAATAAACAAGAGGGCCTAAGCCCGAAAAAGAAAAATTACATCGGAATTAATCTAGAGCGTTACATCGAAATCAATCCACGGGTACAATGACTCATCGAAATTAATCTAGGGGTTACATTGGAATCAATCTATTTATGAAATCTCTTTAGAGCTGACCAGAAAAAACTTGAAGGTAAAAGATTTTGTCAAAAAGTAAATAAAAAAAACCTTGAAAGTAAAAGATTTTGTCAAAAAGTAAAAAGACTTGAAAGTAATTTTTACGGATATGTACCCAAACACAAACTATTTTACATTCAGTTGATTTTTAACTAAAAAATTAATCTTTGTCACATAAGAACCAAACATGCATGCACTTTAGAGGTTTATTACTATTTGAAAGATTTCCCCTATGAAATTTGGCAAATAATAGTAATAGCTAAACATAGGAAATTATTTTCAACAAATAGAGTAATTATTTGAGACCCTTTGAGTTTGAGTATCATAAGATTCACAAGTCATAACATAGGAATATAGAATTGTCAATAATTTTGAAGTGAATGGGCGTGAACAAGATAGTTTTGACTTAGTGCACGAAAGATATGATTAATGTTACAGTCTAGGATGAAAATTTGAGAAGAAAAAGGATATCTTTTTTGCTTTGTTTGCTTTAAAGAGAGAAAGAATGGACACTGAATAAGATTGAGTGGATATTCTAATGATTTAAGGGCCCATTTTTGTAACACAAAGAGGCTTTTAAGGTTCATTTTCGTACCTCCTTTTTTCTTCAAATCATACCTCTCTGCCTCTCATGCACGCTTCCTTTTATATTTTTCGTCTCACATTAATGTATCAAAGTTCAAGATATATATTACTTTCAGAAATTCATAGTATCTTGACGAAGAATTTCATGGCCCGTGCTGAATTTGCCATATCATATCATGGCTTACTTTCATATTTTTTATTTTTATTTTAACATGAGACAAATATAATTGGTCTAAGCGGTAAGAATTTTTTGTTGCATTAAGCAGGCGGTCAAATATTTGATCTTTGACTTTTGTGTATGGCAAAAATTCGGTTAGAAAAGAAAATTAGTCAACGCTTAAATAGTGGTGAAAATTTTATACCTATTACATTAGTAAAAATATTGTAAATAGTGTATTTAATGTGTTTATAAAAAGTATACTTATTTATATTTAAGGAAAGTATTAAGTTTATTACATTGTTCTTTTTTATTGTTTATTTGATTAGAAAAATGGTTAAATATTGAATAAATAAATAAAAAAATGTTAAATAATCGACCGTTAGTTGGTCCAGTGGCGATTAACATTGGACTTGGTATGGATGACTACGGTTCGATTCTTTGCAATTGCGATTGATAGAAGGCTGAAACCAGTTGATGCCAGAACTACCCTCGAACTAGATTAGACGGTCCAATGAGCCAAATACTGATAGTCAAAACAAAAAAATTGTTTAAATTTGGATGACTATAGACTTAACTAAAGTTAACTTAATTAGAAAAATGTCTAAATTTAGTTTAAAACTTATTAGATGAGTGATCAAATCTTTTTGACCGATAGATTTCCTAACCAAAGTTTACTTAGTTATTAAGCAAAGTCTTTTTTTCTAATTGGTCATTTATGTTATAAATCACTTTAATATTGAGACAAGTAAATCACTTTATATAGTACCTTTTGCTGTGTTACTATTACTACTTCACTCAGAGGAATTCATTATCTTTACCACAATCTTTGAAACACACCTAAGACTAAGAGAAGCATGAAAACGATAGTGGCATCAATATCACTGAATCAATTTGGTAATCCTAAGAGAGAGTCAATGTCATCAGTCTGGAAAATCTTGTTTTTGATTGGTGAAAATTTGGTAATCCTATGTATTTAAAAAGTGAATATGTCATTTTCATGTACTAAAATTTACTGCAAATTTAATCATCTTTTGACCAAGTAATAAACTGTGAAATTTGTGGGATCATCTTTGATAACCTCATGTCACCTTCATTAACTTCAGATCTTATTCAGTTCAACATAATAATTAGCCAATTCTAGATTCCTTTTATTTATAGAAGCAGATCTTATATCCATATATAGCAAAAATTCAAATTTGATCAACTAACTGAATAAACCTAAGTTTGGTATCATGGTAGATACATCAGAATTATAGTAGTCCACCGTGATTTCACAAAAGCTACATATTATAATTTTTTAAAAATTAGATGGACTGTGATTTTGACATATCCACTGTAATACCAAATATTGACTAAGTATACATTTTGGAGAATGAAACTAAAAAATTAGTGTATGTTTGGTATCACAGTTGATACATCAGAATCACGGTGACCCTGACCTACCGTAATTTTACAAAAGCTACAAAGTTTAGCTTTTAAATATTCACGGTGGATCACCATAGTTCTGACATACTCACTGTGATACCAGACATATGCTTAAACATTTTTATGAGATGTTGATCGAAATTGATTTTATCTTTAGAATTCAGTCCATAATTTGGTTTTGACTTTCACATTCAAGTTTATTATTAAACTCATTTTTATGTGTAAATTTATTCAAATATAAATCGTTTTACATTCAACCCACTTTTAACTTTATTAAAACTTAATTTTTGTTGCCGCAGAACCAAATACATGCCACAACAATTGACATGATTTTAAAAATTTCTTTTTTAATTACTATACTTCAATTTTTTCTTGGTTAATTACTACTAGTAAGATTTTCTGCCAAGAATGTTAAAGTGTAACAATTACAAATTAACCAATAATTCAGAACTTAGATTTATTTTAATGATATCCCTATATGTAGTGTGTTTTGGTGTTCAATCTCTATCAGTGAAACTTCATGATTATTATCACCTGTTTGGGAATTGATTTTGCTCCCCACAACCATCAAATAATAAAGTAGTAATTTAGTCTCATTATTTTGTTTTTCTTTTGAATCACTAAAGTTGGTTAAATCATGGCATTTTATAGTGAGTTTTTCATCATTAATAGTTTGAATCTTGTGACACAGAGGAGAACTTTATACCTGCCCTCCACATTTTTTTCCATATTAGTGTACAAATGACAAACGCTAATCATATTCTAAATTGGAGTTAAATTCGTGAGAGATGAATAGAGAAAGAAAAGAAAAGGGTTAAATGCTTTATTTATGACATGCATTTTGTTTTATCTAGGAATTCCTGTTGATTAACCTTGGTTAATTATGAGTGGATGAGCTCATGGCTTGAATTACACACATGATGCCACTTTTGACTTCTCATCATTATTGATAAAAAAATTGTATAGTTTTTTTTTTATATATTTTAGAGGTTGAAGTTCAAACATAAAATCATCCACTTATTTATTTTATATAAGAAATGTGGTCACTAATTAACGAATATAATTTTATATGATTTGATGAATGGTGAATATGTATAGAATATAATTTTACAAGTTGTAGCCTAGCTTTGAGGTAAACTAAAAAAACATCAAATTTTCTATAAGTAACGAATCTTGCATTTAAGATATAGGAGATTGTTCGGTCAAGATCAAAATCAAATGTTTTAAAAAAGTGTAGATTTAATTTTTATTTTATAATTAAAATTATTGAATTTAAATTTGAATCTGATCAATTCGATCTTTATCGAATGACTATTGATATCGCGACTATGTGAATATGGAGAATATCCTACTACATGAAAACAAAGACCCTAGAAAACCATAAGAGGAAAGTAAAAGTGTTTCTCAAAATCACATTGCATAAAGTTGGAAACAATGTGTGTGGATGTTAGTATTGTTAAAAGAAAGGCATGTGAAGGAGTCAAGGTTGTGTGATTCTCCTTAGAATAAAAAAGCAGTCAAAACCAATCATGTTGCAACCAATATTATTCATGCATGGTTTATATGTAGAAAATGCAAAGGGAGATACAATTATACATGACATTGTACATCCCCCACTCCCAAAATCACATTTGCAATATTATTTGTTTTTCAGGTGATTTGGATCAGAATGGTCATATAAATCCAAAAGGGGAAAATGTTTTGTTGGAAGAGAAAACAAATTAAAAAGTTTGGTGACCTACTCTCCTAAAAGCCAAATAAACTTTCAAAGAGCAGTTTTGGAGCATAAGAAATTTTCAAAAAAATAAGTCGAGTATAAAATGATATTTTGGTTTTTCTGTGCATGTGAAATAAAATAATCATTTTTTATATTAACCTTCTAATTTTCGTGAAAGTTAGTTTATATAAGTTGAAATTTGACTGAAAATTAAATAAAGACTAACTAAAAATAATTTTCCCGTAGAAATTAAATTCAAGTTCTCACGAATTATTCGTCTTTACGGGAAACTCGTTAAAATAGTATTTTTAGTTATTTTCCTTTTTAGTATGAAACAAGACAAGCAAAACACCATAATAAACTTCAACATACCGTGACATTTGGTTTTAGATTTTAGTAGCACAAGACATGTCTGGAATTTTCGATACTTGTCTTTCTCCATTTTTTTTCTTCATGTGGTTGAGGGCATGTGTACACTTTGATCCACATGGTCTCAAACTACCCTTCTTTTAATCTAAGCAAAAAACCAAGATCATTTGGGTCCACCTCATATGCACTAGTGTTATATGCACCACTCTCAAGTTTAGTAAGACATAATGGTGAAAATAATTTTGTAACTTCATTATGCTTTTTATTTATTTACATATTTTTGAATCTATGTAAAATATTACTAATTGTCATTCAGTATAAAATGGAGGAGTAAGAGTTTAAATCTAGTCCTCTCCAAGACCAATATCACAATTTTAGGTATAATTTTTTTTATTAAGAAACGATATTCATTCGATTGATAGAGTACATTGATGCAATATCGCTAAAATTAAGAAGGACGAATCTGCGAACAAACTCACACCATCCATTTTAATAGCATAAAACGACAAATTGTATAAACCTACACATTTAATTATATTGAAGTGTCCGGAATATCATGTCACTGGATCAGTGGTAGCATATATTGATAACACAAAAGTCATTGATTGAATCTACACTTGATCAAACTTAATCTTTCAACCTAAAACAAATTAACACCGCACCAAGATGGATCAACAATACTCCACACTTGGACGTGAAAACAAAATATACCGCACTAAGGTAGGAAATCAAAACAAGCAATGTCACATTAATAATGGCAAAATCACAAAAAATACATGAAAGAAACACTAAATATACGTGGAAAATGGAAATTACACTTATTTAACTAAAATAGATAGAAGAAACAATTTGGAGGAGTGAAAAATGGAAATTACACTAAATATACGTGGAAAATGAAAAATGGAAATTACACTTATTTAATATACAAGATTTTATGGTGCATTTGATTTGCTAAAAATTAAATGACTTGTTGGAGTTTTGTATGTTGGCTACATTTTGCAAAAACAATCTCTAGTCAGTGTTGGACCAGGTGATGTAACATGTGGGAACAACATCATGTAAGCTTTAGTTTCGCGCTCTAATTACACGTTGTATCTCTTGAATCTTTTTATGAAAACCTCGTGAGTATTCTTGTGCGCTAAGATGCGGTTTCTCTCTACCTACATAAGGATTTACGTATTATTTATTTTCTTAAGATGTGCCAACATTTAAGGAAACATAAGATTTGATTCAAGAATTTTTGTGCTGGACCTTACAACGTACCGGCTGTGTTTCACTACAAGAAAACCTTAATTTCTTGGCCAACATTCTTGGCGGATTTTAGCCCCCAATATTTTATTGGAGACTAAAAGGCCCCAAGAAGCCATAAATTTCGCCAAGAAGCCATTTGACCGTTTTGAAAATTTTGAAATGGGATTGTTGGGGGTCATGGGCCGCCAAGAATGAAAGCAAAATCTGACATGTTTGTTGGGGGCCATGGGCCGCCAAGAATCCATGGACTGTTGAAGGTTATTGGCGGTTCATGGCCGCCATGAATCCAAGGAACCCATTTTTTATTATTTTTTCTTCCAACTGTTATCTTCTCTACACTTTTAATATATACTTCAATCCATTTCTTCACTTCATTTCTACTACTTCACTTCATTTTACACTTCCAAACTCTCTCTAAATTTCTCTTACTTCTCTCTAAAATCTCATACTTCTAACTTTCATTTTTTTTTTCATACTTATCTCCAAATTTTAAATTTTAATTTCACATCTCTATCCAAAAAGTGGTAAGTATTTGTCTTTTAATTTTAAAAAGTTTGATTTTTTGCTTTATTAACTTAAATGTATATGTTCTAATATTTTTTGTTTACAATTTTTATTTATCAAGTGTTGATAATTTTCGTGGTCATCTGAGTCGGTGGTTGGAAGCGCTTCAAGTCAGACACTACTCAGCGCTACAAGTAAGTAATGTAATTTTATTTTATAAACAATTTATTTATTTATTTCTGAAAATTGTGTTAAAGCTAATATATGAAAATAGTAAAACTTTAAATATAAAAACTGTATTTAAAAACGAATTTTTAAAAAAAAAAAAAATTCATCACTGAAACGAAAAATATAATAAAGAAAAATGTAAAAAATTAGTACTTTTAGTTAAAATAAAAAGTTAGTATTTTTAAGCAAAATAAAAAAGTTAGTATATGTTTAGTCAAAATAAATATAAAGTTACTATTTTTAGGCAAAATAAAAACAAAGTTAGTTTTTGTAGACAAAATATAAATAAAAGTTAAGATTTTTAATCAATATAAAAAAATATTTAATTATCATTTTTTGTTGAAATAATTAATTATTTAAAAATCAGATTATTTAAATAATCTGAATTTTAAATAATTAAATTTTTTTATTTTTTTTAATTACGGATGCCTTCTTGGCGGTCATGGACCTCCAAGAAGACATGGATTGTTGGCGGCCATGGACCTCCAAGAAGGCAATCTGTGAAATTCAAAACTGACAGGCTTATTTGGGGCTCAGGGCCGCCAAGAAGCATATTGGGGGCTCAGGGCCGCCAAGAATCATTCCTGGAGAGCGTTTTCTTGTGGGTCTTGGGCCGCTAAGAAGCCATGTATTCTTGGCGAATTTTGTGACTTCTTGGAGGCCTTGGACCCTCAATTTTTTCTTGTTTTCTTGTAGTGTTTTGAAGTCTGAAATGCTCATTCAACCCATGCTAACTAAGGCTATATATATGACAATAGAAAACCTAATTGTGTTACTGAAGTCGTCATTGCAAATTGAGTCTTTAGGGTTTTAATTGTTTCTTGTGAGTCTTTCTTGTGTCACCTTGATGCAATCTTATGACTGTGTTTTATTGAGTTGTAATATTGTGAACTTATCCTAAGCTTTAAAGTACGGAGATAGTTTGTGTCTTGAAGAGTGTCTTCACATTTGTTGTTATTGTTCATATCACTGGTCGAGTGATTGAGGGAAGTGAGACAAAGTCTCATATCTAGGAGTTTTTAGGTAGAGTTAGCACAAGTAGTTGTTAGGAGATAAGTCGTAAACTGTATGTTTGTTGAGAGCTTTGAACTAGTACTATGAAATGAATTTCTGTCTGGCTTGGTAGCCCCCAGAGTAGGTGACGTTGCGTAGAACTGAGTTAAAAAATAACGTGTGTTATTTACCTTCCATATATTTATTGTTTTATTGTTCATTATGTTCTGTATTAGTAAAGGTGTTGGAACATCTGTCTCAACATTCTATTAGCGACATGTGTTGTAACATCAGGTAGAACATCTGTCTACAGTGCGCCAGAATTTCCTGACTGAACATGACAACTTTACATGTAGTGTGTTTGATTTTAAAACAATTTTTGGAACTTGACAAACGGGGTTCAAAGAACTGAACAAAAACTAAAATTCTAATCACATGATAACTTTATGTTCTATGCAAAAGTTGTCTAAAATACCAAAATAATCTTTTGTCCACCAAATATCGTACAAAGAAAGAAAAAATTCAATACTTTCAACATTTGTCTTGTGTTGTTCTATCTATACTGTCCTATTAAGTATTTATATTTTGTAGATCAAACAAACCCTTAACTTGTTTTGGCCAAAAGAGATATTTATTTATTTATTTAATAAATACTGCTTTTTTTCTAATTAATTTCCATTTAATGTCCATCCTTATCAACATATTACTAACATTTTAAATGCATAATACTAAATACTAATAATATAATAATAATTTCTCACAAAAATAATAATTCCTCACAAAAATATTAACATTACTACTCCCTCCGTCCCATATTATAAGGGAAAAATGACTTTTTTTTTGTCCCAAATTATAAGGGAAAAAACAACTTTCAAGAATGTTTTTTACTTATTCTTATAAAATTAAAGCAAATTGCATTTAATTTTTTTTCTTTCTCTCATTTTCTCAATAAACAACAATCAATCAAATTTGTTTTTACATCTTCCCATGCAACTTATTTCAAGAAAAACACACAAAATCATATTTTAAATTCTCAAATTTTGATTTTCTTAATAAGTGTGTTTTTTTCCCTTATAATATGGGACGAAGGGAGTATCTCATTATTGCAATGACTCTATTGTTAACATTTTGAGTGTATGAATATGCAATTGTAAACAGAGTTTTGTTATTTAACCAACTAAATTTGATAACTTTTTTGTACCAAAAAAAATTGATAACTTTTATGACAATTTTAAGTGATTAGCGCAGTTTTAATAAATGATTAATTATATACAAACACACACTAACCAATCAAAATTAACAATTTATAATAAAATAAAAAGCTTTACAATATTTGTAATTTCATAATTTACAAAAACAATAATTCTTTGAGACAATATAATTTTGAGCTTAAAATAAAATTGAGAATTTTACTTTTAATTTATAAAAGTAGTGTTACAAATTTGAATTAGCGTGAAGATCCATGGTACTTCACAATTTTCTAACAAGGCTGATATGAAAAAAAAATTGTCATGACATTTTCATATTGGACAAATTAGTCCATCTATATATTATAAAGAACTAGTGACAAATTTGTCTCCAATAATATGAAAATGGAGAGACTAATTTGAATTTTTAATTTGTCAGGATTATTGGGTCGTTAGAAAATGAGTATTTATTCTTTTAATTAAAGAAACAACTAAAAACACAAATAATATATTATGATCTTGGAGTCATACATCTCAAACACCAAGAACAATTAACCGACTACACACATAAGTTTAAATGTTAAGTAAAAAAAATTAATGAATCATATACAATAGATTTCCCCTTATTATCATGTATTATATGACTTTTATAGTCATGCATATAAATCACCAAAAATGATATCAACTAAACTACATGCATAACACTAATATATCTTTAAAACAATTCCTTCTCTCAACTTCTTCTTATATTACATAACTATTATTTCATTCTCTCAAATTCCTCGTCTTGTAAAATAGAAAAATTACATGCATAACACCACAAATATATTTTTAAACTAATTCAATCTCTCAAGTTCTTCATATATATATAATATATATAAAATAAAAATACATTTAAAATAATTAGTCAGTTTAGAGACTACATTAGTCTTTTTTTGTCAAGTAGCATAGTGGCTAGAAATTTCACTCTAGGTGAATAAGATGACCGAAGTTCGAATTTCGACCCCTGCATATATATATATATATATATATAATGTATTGTTCCTGTCGACTGAGTTAAACTCGCGAGACACTACACTAGTCATTTTATCAAACAATAAAATATAAAATATATTAACACATTTTGTTAAAAAAAATATTATTACACAAAAACTTAACGTGGCTAACATAGGTCAATTAAAATAGCTATGCATGCATTTGTTACCGATGAAGCTCGCCTTTGGATATGTTGTTTTAAACGTGATTAGTTAATAGGGGTAAAAATGGATGTCAGATAAAATAACAAGGGTATTAACAAAATAAAAAGTGATAAAGTGATAAGCTATAAATTTAAAAACTATTTGAAATATTATTTAAAAAATAAGTTATAAACTAGTAAAATAAATTATAAATTCATAATAAAATAATTGTTAATAAATAGGTTTTTTAGCTTAAAAGTTATAAGTCATAATTATAAAAAAAATTATAAAACTAAATAAACTTTATACTTGAGAAAATTGTAATTGTAATAATAATATAATATATAAACACCAAAATTCATCTCTAAAAAACTCGCTTAAACTAAGATACATTTTCAACTTCCCCCAGCTCGGAAAACCTAAATTCTTTCCGGAAACTCTAATTTTTCCAATATTTCACAAATTGAAGTGATGTAGTTCTTTGCCAAGGAAAAAATTATTCCACAAATTGTGGTGTTAGAAGAAATTTTTGGGGAATTTTCAAGAAGTTTTTTTTCCCATTTTGATTTGTTTTTCACAATTTTGACTTTATATTTTGTTGTTTAATTGGAGTCTGCTGCTTCTGGACACAAACTTTATGCGAAGCTAGTTGTCTGAAAAGATTGCAAAGACCTAAAGGTAGTTCTCAGTGTATTAAGTTTAGATTTCAAACTTGCGGAATTCTTCATTTTTTAGGAAACTCTAATTTTGCCTTTGTTTTCTCTGAGACTGAAAGGCATCTTTGATTCTCAACTGTTCTTTATTTTTCATCTTTTCATTTTTCTTTGGTGGTTTTTGATTTACAGTTCTATGCTTCGTTCAATTTTGCAATTATTTTCAAAATCTCTTAGGGTTTTGTTTTCCGATTTTAATCTTGTGATTTAATGACATTAATTCCGAAGTAAATGATGTTAATTATGGATAAAACATAATTTATTTGATTGTGTCTGACAATTTGACCTGTCATTCAAAGTTTATAACTTAATGATAAGAATGAGTTATTTTAGTCCAGTTATATGATTTAATTAAAAAAGCGATTAAAATTTTGGGTAGTACTATTACTAAAGTAATTGGATATTAAGATTTAACTCTAATGAGATATTGAATACATTCTTGGTTTCTTAACTAAGATGTTGTGAAATTACTCTATTTTTGTTCTATGTCCACTGTCTCATATGTTTCTTATTGCAAGTTTGAATAACAGTAAATTTGAAAAAAATATAGTGTTCCACTGTGATTTTGGTAATAACTATACTTTGAAGTAGGGATGTTATTGGATATCTCGTAGATGATTTGCGAAATATTAGCCACAGTTGAACCTTGGTTAAAGTTTCAAAAATCTTTTCTCAAGTTTTTTGGTTTGCAATTTTGTCTAGCTAAAAATAGGAGGCGTGAGGAAAAATTATGAGAGTTAATAAAGTGTGTCTAGCTAAAAAAGCTTATTAGGTTCTTAGTTTATTATCTTACTTTATAAAGAACACTCAATGCCCTAACTTAATAATTTGACACAAAACCCCAGTGCCCTAACTTAATAATCTCAAGGGAAATTTTGTCTATCTTTAATTTTGGGGGCAAAATCTCAAATTTAAATGACAAATTGTTGGTAAGTGAAGTGTATGGATGTAAAATGTGGACATGCATTTTTCAAATTCCCAAATTTGGCTTAAAAGCGTTTTGTTCCCAATTTGTAAAAATCAATTTTCAAAAATCAAACAGTTTATAAATACTCAAGGCTTAATTATACTTTTAGTCTTTTATCTTTATTTTAGGTTTCAAATTGGTCTCTTATCTTTTAAAAGTTTCAAGTTGGTCCCTTATCTTTTTTTTAGGTTTCAAGTTGGTCCCTTCCGTAATTTTTTTTACTGTTACCGTTAAATTTGAACATGTGTCATCTGTCCAGATGTGCCGTGTCCAAATTAGTTTGTCACGTATCCAAATTTAACGGAAATAGTTAAAAAATTGACGAAAGGGACCAACTTAAAACCTAAAATAAAAATAACGACCAACTTGAAACTTTTAAAAGATAAGGGACCAACTTAAAACCTAAAATAAAGATAACGAACGAAAAAGTGTAATTAAGTCAATACTCAATTTGTTGAGAATATTATACTCAATTTGTTGAGAATATTTGGTGGATAGCACTGCTTAAAAAAAAACAGATGTATTTAATGGATAAGATTATTTGTTGAGATATTTATGTCAAAGATAAATTTAAATTTAAATTTAAAAAGTGGATAAACTAGAAATATAAAGATCGAATAAAGGTGGACAACAACATTAAAAAGAGACTCCAAAAAGACTAAAGAGTGGCATCTATTAATATGAAAAAGCCAAAGCTATTTGTCTTTCTCTCTCCTCTAAATACTTTCCTCTCATCCATTCTCTTCTCTCATTCATTTGGTATTAATTGCTATTGTAAACATAATAGTTTTATAATATTTAATCCTACAAAATAGTTTTTTTTTTTTTTTGAAAAGACAAAATAGAATTATTTAAATACATAGCAATATTTTTTTAGTAATTTAAACAATATTATTATTTGCATGTGTTTATTCTTCTACCATTTTTTCAATAAACTGGTTTCGATTTTTACAAACCTAATAAAAAATTTAAATTCTTCCCTGATATTTCCAAATAATTAAATTTATTGTTTTGGAAATTGTTATCAATTTTATTTTTAAAAACTATAATTTATATAACTAACATTGCACCCCATATTATTTTTACAAAATAAATCACCAAATATTATATGCCACTATAATTTGTCAGAAAATAAACAAAATGGCACGCTATATTTATCAAATTAAAATCATTTAATGCACAATAGTTTTTTTTTTTAATGATATGATGCACAACAATTCTAAAAAGTCAACAAAACATTTTAAATTGTACAAAAAGAAACGGATCATTACCAACTTATTTAGGAAACGGATCAATACTTGATTCACTAATTAATACCAATACAAAAAATTAATAATTGGCTCCTTCAAAATTAATAATTGGCTCCTTCCTTTTTGACAGTATAATTGTCTCCTTCCTATTTGATATGCAAATTGTCTTCTTAATTTCTAATATACTTCTTAGCGCGTGCTTATTTATAATGTAGGTGTCGATGATTTTCTATCCCTCTTCTCTTCTTTTTTTTCTTTCTAATTTTTTATTTTTTATTTCTTTTGCAGGAGTTGTTGAACTCTTAAACCGCAACACCATAATATGTTATTGGTAATTTATCATTGACTATAACATTTTCCGTTTTTTTTTTATTGTTGTATTTTTTCATTATTTGTCCATAAAAATTATGTGTATTTTTTTTCTTCTATAGATAAGATTTGTATTTCTTTCTATAAATTGTGCCTAATTGTGTTACTAATAGTTGTGGCTGGTTTTCATTTTTATATTAGTAATCTCTTTTAAAATTATTTTATATTTTGGTGGGTTAAAATTATTTTCAGAAAAAAAGTAAAAAAATTATTGGTCTCATGGAGAATTTAGCAAATAAACATGACGGGATTCTAATGTTATCAATTATGTTTATGTCGTATGTGTCTTTGAATAACTTGAATGTGATTTTTTGTTATAGATTTTTTACCAAAGATTAATCTTTTTACCGCATACTTTCCCTTGATTCATTCATTCGTTTTTCTCTCTCTTCAAAATCTCTTGCCTCTCAGCCATTTTCTTCTCTCATTCATTTGATAATCAATGTATTCAATGCATGCTTTTTATTTTTCAAATTATTTAGTAAAAAATAATAACATACGGAAACAAATTCAAGGCAATATAAGGCAAGTAATAATATTTGTAGAACTTGGGAACATTATGATACTCCTTTTGACCAATATTAATTTAGTTTTGTAAGATTAATGAAATATACAAGAATGAAAAACGTGTGTATACATCATCATCATAAATTGATTTTTTTAAAATTTAAATGATGATTATTATATTTGTTTCAATTACATGCTTAAATTACGGGAATAATTGATATGGTTACTTTCTTTCTTTTGCTATAAATATTGCTTTTGAGTCTTAGGATTTTCACACCAATACTAAATTTTGAAATTCTTCTTATTTGCTTTTGAGTTTCCAGTTTTCTTTTTAAGAATTTTCTTATTCTCATTTTTTTCCATGGCTCCGATTCCAAAAATTAATTCAATCTATGTCAAATTTTTTAAATAATTTAGTTATTGTCGATATAATATTATGAGTTATATTTAGTCAATTTTACATCTGCAGGTGTGCAGAAGAGGTTTGACATCGTTGAGACAAAGATAAACAATTGATTTTTTTTTTGACAAACAATTGAATCTATTTATGATGAATTAGTGTTATATTAATGGTTATGATTTGGTGTCAATTTAATTTTGACACATTGATGTCATTTGATTATAACTATATATATATATTTGGTGTCATTTGATTAATAAAAAAAATTCTTTCTAATGCACACAATTAATACATAATTTTTATCACATTGTAGAGTTGTCTTTCCAGCATATTTTTAGGTTTAATTGCAATTTTTCGTCCGCCTATTTTAACCATTTTGTAGAATTGGTCCCCATATTTTATAATTTAACAATTTTAGTCCCTCCAACACAAATTTTGTCTAAAATATGGCGATA
Source organism: Trifolium subterraneum (assembly GCA_951799995.1). NCBI lineage: Eukaryota > Viridiplantae > Streptophyta > Magnoliopsida > Fabales > Fabaceae > Trifolium > Trifolium subterraneum. The sequence goes on along the minus strand of OX637468.1, from coordinate 50,094,914 downwards.
CAACATATTTTAATTATAATTATGGGTATCCAATTAACAGTTTTTAGTCCCTCCAACATGTTTTAGTCCTCATATTTTATAATTTAACGGTTTAGTCCCTCCAACATGTTTTTTTTTACATAATTTATTTTTTTACATATCAAGAAATAATAGTGACCCACACTGTGTATTAAAAAATAAATTATGTAAAAAAAAAAAAGACATATGCCTCCAATATAGGTATCCAATTAACACTACGATATAATCAAAATTAAAAAAAAAAACTAATAGTTTTCAACTTTATGCTCATAAAATATTATTCTTTTTTTTTTTTGGTTACAAAGAGGGCTAAAAGCCCACATAAAATATTATTCTAATACAACTAATGTTTTTCGGAAAGACTATTTTGACAAAAAAAGTCTTGAAGATTTTCAAAGACTTTGTGGGATTATATTGATTGTGTGAGATTTTAAAAGATTTTTTTTCAAAAGACTTTTTACAATCAAGATTTTTAACATATGATTTGAATGGATTTTGAGAGATTTTTTTAAAAAGACTTTTTACAATCAAGATTTTATAATACTTTATATATTAGGAAAATTTCAAAAGACTCAATAAATTTTAATAAAAAAGTTATGAATATTCTATTGTATTCAAATTTGGAATCTTAGCATCTAATCACAGTAACATACCTTCATTTCATCATATATTTTTATATTGTCATCAATCAACTTTACAATGAAAACTATTTTCTATTTCAACACTCTTTAGTTAATTAATCAAGTTTAAGTTCCAACAAATTGAAAGCATAAAAATTAGATTACTGCTTCTTTTCGTCGACAAGAGATGCGACTTCCGATAGGGCTCCACCTCAAATAGAGGCAGGTCAGCATGTGCAACAACGACACCACCACTAGCAGTGCAAACGTTCATAACAAGATCATCAAAAAAATTGGATTCTTGATCCAATGGCAAAAACTTATGTTTCATAATTTTAGAGTGTGGTTCTTTTGATTGATTAAAAAATAATTTTGATTGGCCTTCACGAAAAAAATATATGTGGTTAATGACTATTTTTTTTACTATCCAACTTTTATACACCTAAAATCGTATTTATATTGTTATTATTTGGCAAAATTACATTGCAGATCCTTTATCTTATTTTTTTGTAACACTTTAGTTCTTTATTTTTCTTTTGTAACACTTTGGTCCTTTATCTTCCTTTTTGTAACACTTTGGTCCTTTATTTTTTTTTGTAACATTTTGGTCCTTTATCTTTTTTTATTTGTAACATATAGGTCATTTATTTTTTTATAAATAAATAAGATAAAAGGCCAAAAGTGTTACAAAAAAAAGGACTAAAGTGTTACAAATAAAAAAGATAAATGACCAAAGTGTTACAAATAAAAGATAAAGGACTAAAGTGTTACAAAAAAAAGATAAAGGACCAAAGTGTTACAAAAAAATAAGATAAAGGACTTGCGGTGTAATTTTGCCTTATTATTTTGATTAAAAATAACATTATTTAGTTTGAAATTAAAAAAATAACTACTAAGTGATACAGTACATGTTATTTTATCTTCCCAAGAACACTTAAATTATGTTAAGTTGTCATTATAATTAAAATATGTTTAAATGTATATTTATAGTGATTTTGACGTTCAATAATTTAGATATTTTATAGAAAAGTAAAATTTACTTTGTGTTTGTTTATTGTAATAAAAGTCAATTTTTTTTAACTAAAATAATCTTTAGTTTGTTTGGATACAACATATAAAAGTGATTTTTTTAATTACAAAATAACTTTATTTTTATAACATTTATTTTCTCTCTCCTTTAAAAAAATCTATTATTTAAGAAGCTACTCTTAGCAGCTTATCATTTTTAGTTGTTTTATGATTATTTTTAGCTTCTGATTATTTTAAAAATCTATAACAAACAAATGCAATATTTTTTTAAAGTGAATATTTTATTAAAAAAACTATAACTAACGGCCTCTTAGCCTCCATATTTTTATAAGGTGAATACTTTGGTGCATCCGAGTTTGGTTGTGTATGGGGTATCAATATCCAAACGACTCAAGGGTACCAAAATTTTTAGCCTTTTATAAAAGTAAATTTAGGCCCCTACTCTAGAAAATGATTTTTTTGGCCTAATTTTATTTTTTAAAATTTTTGAGTCATTATTTAATTATATGCATTTTAATTTATAGTGTAGTAACATTTATTGAACATACTTCTAATGATAATATTATTCTGTTATAAATTTTCATTTTTTATATTTGATAATCATAAAATTTGAGATATTAAAATATTAATTTTTATAGTTATATTTTTACCCGTGCTTGGCACGGGTCCGGATACTAATTCGAAATAATACGTTACCTTGATTGATCTAAGTGAGTATTACTTGCTCTTAATCGCTCTTCCATTCATCATAATCTGCACTTTTTTCATTCTGCATTACTTCGTCTATTTCATATGAATTATTTTTATTACGCTGATCAATTTTTTCCTTTTGTGGTCTAAACATTTATTTGTTCTACTTGTGGTGTTTTATGTAGAAAATATTGCGGAACAAAATCACTAGGTTTTGTCTAGTGATAAGGGGTTTGAGTAGTATGTTAGAGGCTTTCGGTTCGATCATTAACTCTATCGTAAACAAAAAAATATTGCGGAACAAATTTGGTTTATTAGTATTGCTGAATTTAAATTGTAATTTTTGCTGCTGCTTTATATTGTGCAGAAAATTCAAGTTTTATTACACCAAAATGTCATCATCAATTGCGGATAATAATGATGATGTGATAAGCTCTTTACCGGACACTGTTCTATGCCATATTCTAGCTTTTCTCCCAACCAAACATGTCGTTGCCACTAGTGTCCTTTCGAAGAGGTGGACTCATCTGTGGCGATCAGTTCTTGTTATCAACTTCGGGACAGAGATGTGTAAGTTCTATGAAGAAGAAAAACTTATTCGCTTTAGTGACATCGTGAACTCTGTTTTGCTTTCGCGAGATTCCAGTTCGATCAAGAGTTTCCACCTCAGTATTTCTTATAACAATGATGATGATAATAATCTTGACATCATTGGCTTTCCTAGTTTGGTCAAATGGGTCGATCATGTTGTACAACGCAATGTTGAGAGCCTTGATCTCTCTGTGTACTGCAAGAAGGGTATACCCAAACTGTCTAATAGCGTTCTCACATGTAGGACTCTTATTGTTCTCAAATTAGATCAGTTCGCTGTGAATGGCTTTTCTTCCATTAGACTCCCCTCGCTCAAAACCCTTAGTATCCATTTATGTACATTTTCAAATGGTTGAGATTTTTTGTTGCTTTTGGCTGGATGTCCGATTCTTGAAGATGTACTTGTATATGCTTCGAAGTTCCACTCTAAGGACTCTCTTACCTATCAAGAGTGTGAAAAATTAGATTTAAGAAAATTGACCAAAGCACGTATGCCTTACACTTATTGTCATTTTCCATTGAAAGCACTTCATAATGTGAGGGAATTGTACGTAGAACTAAATAAGGTTTGTAATTTACTATTGCTATACCAATAGCTACATGATCGATTTGTATTTTTTGCGTTTGAGAATTTTGTCCTTAATTCTGACAATATATATTTGTTTAGGTCTATCGAAGTTTTGACAAGATTCCTATTTTCCATAATTTGATCAAGTTGATACTTGGCTCTATCAACTCTAATTGGTATTTGTTAGTACAAGTGCTCAATCACTGCCCTGATGTTCAAAATCTTCAGCTTTGTGAGGTTTGTTAAGTTTAGGATCATATCTCATTTATTTTGTCTTAACATATTTTTGTGATTTAATTTATTTTATCTATATTAATTAACAGGGAACTCAAGTTGAGATACAAAAATGGGTTGACCCAGAATTGGTTCCACATTGCGTTTCATTACAGCTTAGAACTTGCAGTATTTGGAGTGCCAAAAGTAAGCTCATGTTAGCAAAATATATTCTGAAGAATGCAAGATTTTTGCAAAAAATGCAAATTTTTGGTCCAAAAAACATCAGAATAAGAACAATATTATCCTTATGTCCAAAAGCCTCTCCTACATGTAAACTTATATTTCGTTATCAGTCTTTTTATGGTCATGATGATTCATGAACTTATTTTTTTGGTCGAACAATTAAAGGAAAAATTATTCTTAAACTTATAAACCTGTTTTATTTTACTTGTTTATTTTGTCCATTTTTCAGTAGGTATTGTATGCTAAATTCTCAATCTCATATAAGGGAAGAGAATGTTATTTAAAATTACATACTATTACATGTAAGTAAATTGCAACACATAGATTAATCAGAAAAAAAATTGCAACACATAGAAAGTTTCATTGTGATTACTCCAATATATAACATTGTGTGGAATTTGGTTTCATTACTCTCAAATAACCGTCACTTGTTCATCGTCATCGGTTCCAAAGTACCGATCTCCAAACTCGCCCATGCCCGGTATGACATAGAAATCTTCGTTCAAACCAATCTCTATCTCAGATGTCACTATTTTAATTCTTGGGAAACTTTTGCATACCACATGAACACCTTTAGGAGCCTCTAAATAAGATGAGAAGGTATATAAATGTAACATCACAAAGAGCATAGAAAGAAAGAAAAAAAAGTAAAGAAGCAAGAAGAACAATCACACTGCAAAGGGTGAGAAGAAAATAGACATAGAGGAATTAAGGTATCAATATATAAATTACAGATATGAGATTAAGAAATGGGTCTTAATAACAAATGGCTTCGAAATATTCTTTAAGCATTCCATTTAAAGAAACTTTTAATTCAAAAATTTAAACATTATAATTTCCAATGCGTTGACTTTACGTATTTCTATAAAAGTTCTATAAAAAAACTTTCTATTTAAGGTTTTAAATTAAGAGGGTCCCGAAAACGCTCATTAGCATATGCCTTAAGAAATATAATGCTGGATTCTGGTACACCCTTTTGTATAAGTAAAGAAATCGCTAGAATGCACAAAAAATAAATAAAATATGAGAGGAGGGAATATTATTTAAAATTGTTGGGAAGATTGGAAAGGTAACCACAGTACTAGTATGGAGCAAGAAAGATGATAAGAAAATTAGGTATAAAAGTTAATTAGCAGGAGACAAAAAGCTAAAAATAAATATGGGAAGGAATTAATTACTACGTATTATAAGAAAAAAATTATTTAATTTTTTCTTTATATTTTTAACACTAAGGTGATGTGTATAAATAAATGATTTTAATTGATTGCTTGTGTAAAACGGTTTATTCTGTCAGAGTATTCTAATTTAACTCTTAAAATATTTGTAACTAGTATCCAGACCCGTGCCAAGCACGGGCTAAAAATGCGTTTGTAGATTTATTGACTTATAAATAATATATTTTTATTTAAATTAAAAAATTAAAATTAAAATTTTTAATGGAAGATAATTAATGACAACTAAATAAATATTTACAATCTTATATAATTTAATAATTATAATAACACTATATGATAAAAGTAATCGTAAAATTTATGTATAGTACGTGTCATAGATTTTCTTATGGAAGATTTCAATAGTTCATATATTTTTTCTATAAAATTAAAAATGTATCATAGTTGTTGTTTCTATTATTCTCCACTAAAAGAATTATAAACTTGATGGAAAATAATTTTTCTATGAGATATATCGAAGAGACTTTGAGGTTTCGTGAAGAGGCTTTGAGGTGGATATGAAAATCGTCTCCCATATTAATATTTAGCAGAAATATAGGTTCCCGTTGAAATTGAAAAAATATAGTCTCCCTATTAATATAAAATTAAAAATATAGATTTCAAAAAAATTATAAAATAAATAGGTTTTCGTGTTAATATATGAGTATAATATAGATCTAAGTATAAATTATAAAAAAGATCATGTATTAATGCATAAGTAGAAATATATGTTCCCGTAAAAATTACAATAAAAAATAGGGCTCAATATTGATGTATAAGTAGAAATATAGACTACAATATAAATAACAAAAAAAGAAGACTCGCGTTTTAATATTTAAGCAGAAATATAGGTTCCCGTTAAATTTTTAAAAAAATAGTCTCCCTATTAATATGTGATTAAGAATATAGATTCCATAAATTTATAAAATAAATAGGTTTTTGTATTCTACAAAAAAAAAAAATTATATTAATATATGAGTAAAAATATAGATGTAAGCAAAAATCATAAACATGTGCTGAATTATTGTACATAGTAAATGTTTCAATCAAGTCGATGATACTCTTGAAAAAAATCAATACATTATATAATAAAGGGAAAAGTTAACGTGTGCCCAAAGGGCGCATGTTAGTGATTCAAAAAAAGAAATATTTTATCATAATTTATGTATCTATTTCATATTTTGAACTTAATCACAAATTAACTACACAAAATTTAAGAGAATATTTATACTTCTAAATTTTTAACATGTGTCTTTATGACATGTTAGCGAGACCCTATAATAATTCAAATATATAAATAATTCAATTAAGGGATAGAGAATCATCATAATGAATTAATTTATTTTTTCGCAAATGGCAACATTCATAATATGTTGACATTTATAGCCGATTTGTTAATGACATATATTAAATTCTAGCATTTTTTCAGTTCAATTGATATTTTTAATTTATTTGTTTTACTAATGATCTAATTAATTGTTGTGAATGAATTGTTTAATCTGTGAAAAGTCTTACCTGATTATTCCTTAATTAACAAATTCAGGGTTAATTAAATTAGAATTACAAATTTCTGCAAATAATTAATCTAGCTATCTTTAATTTCCATTTAAAATTTATAGTTGTCGGCAAATTTTTTTTCTTCTTCAATTTTAAATTGGAAACCGCATCACATTGATTTCTTTTCATTAAGTTTCCATTATACTTGATTTGATTTTGGTTTTACTATTTTCAATCTTTTTTTCATTCTCTTTTGATGTGTTAAACTTTTGCTTCTCCATTTATTTTATTTTTTAAATCTTTTTCGTTTGACTCTTTTCTTTATTCTTATTCTTTTCTTCATATATTATAGTTCATTTTATTATATATGATTTTCTTTGCATGTAAAGTAATTTATATTAAATTATATTTTGTGTTGTTTTTAAAAATTAAACTACTGAAATTTGCAATAGAAGAATTAATTAATATAGCACATTTTGACAACAAATTTTCAATTTACAATCAATCCAACCAAACTTTTTAGTGTCTAAAGTAAACTTTGCTACTCATGTTTTGTTAATTAATGCATTATTTACCTGTTCATGTGAAACTGTACGTGAATAAAAAAGTTAGAAGCAAAAATCTGGAAATCATTTACATAAGGGTGATAAAACATAAAAATTAGGATCAATGCCATAAAAAAAACTTATAAAATAGTAGGTAACAAAAAAAAACAATAAAATAGTAGTGTAATGTATATTTACACACAACCAAGTAACATTACAACATGTTAATCATAAAAACATCTCATACCCTTGAAACCGATCAAATAAATACAGTGAGTGAGAGAGTGCAAGAGAGATGTTATGTGAAATTGCAATAAATAGTCGCTAGAAATGTTATGTTAGAGTGAGAGAGAGATGTTATGTGAAATTGCAATAAATACAGTGAGTGAGAGAGTGAGAGAGATGTTATGCTGAAATTGCAAATCTTTGTCCATGAAAAATAAAAGCAATCATTATGAAATACTTAAATTTAATAGCAATTTTATGGAAAAAGAATTTGAAATAGAGAATCAACTATACTAATTGAAAAACTATATGAGAATAGAGTGAGGATTCCCTCAAAAATAAGTAATAAGAAGAGAATATCATTGATCCGTCAAGTTCAATTTCAACCATCTTTGGTCTTAGTTCATTCCTTTCATAGCCTTTCTACATACATCTGCACATAAAATAGTAATAAATAATTAAATCAAATACAAAACATCATATTGACAAAATCATTATAAAAATGAAAAAAAATTGCGAGTAATTACTAATAAAAAATATACGTCATATATTCACATGAAAATATATAGGCATAATTTGAAAATATATATTTGGAAGAAAAATGATATATGATAATAAAAAAATAAGAACACAAAGAAAAATTATATTTTCAAGATATTAGACGAAGTTCATTCGCTATAACTTCAATATATCTTTTAGAAGAATAAAAAATTAGGGGGAAGAATCAGGACTTTTCAATACATAATCCGAATTTTACAACATCACAAAAAATAAATGATTACCCGAATCACATTCATATATCCAAACCAATGAGCCATAGAAAAGAAAACTCCCATAAAAAAAAAACTACTACAATCTCAACAAAAAAAAAAATCAAAGAACTTTTTTCAATGTCCAATAGTGTGTGAATAAAAATGCACATTATATATAAACTCACGGATGTAAAATTTTAAAGAAGAACAAGTAGAGAATAAAAATAAGAATAAAGATGATCAGGAAATACCACAAACCTTTAACAAATTCTTATATATGATCAATCATTTGTTTCCAAAGGCTAGTGAACCTGCATAAAAATTTGAATAAACAAACGGTGAAACAAAATAAGGATGATAACAAAAAAAGAGAAATACGTGAAAATTAAAAAATACGAATTCATGCCAATATTGAACTTAAAATGAGCAGAATAAAAGTAAAAAGGAGAACTTTTGCGGTGAGCAACACAACATGAGAAAAAATAGATGTAAATAAATAGTAATAGAGGCTAATGTAATTTTCGTAGTTTAATTCCTAAAATAGATCTCATTCAAAATAGCTAGTAATTGCGGTAATTAACTCTATAATGAAATTTATTGAAAATAATGATTCCTACACATTAAATACAAATATGTAATTAATTTTATAGCTATAATGGAGCTCATTCAAAATAATGAGTCAACGTTTTTTTTTACTTAAGAGTCCAACAATTTTTTTAAAAAAATTTATATACCATTGAAAAAATACATTTAAAAAACAATTTCATTCCTGGCTATATAATCTAATATTTTATATGCATATATGTGTTATGTATTTTTGTTTTTAATTGAAAAAAGAAAGAAAGTTTATGTATTTGATGTCTATATCTCTGAATAGGAATATTCTTTTTAATTATTCTTTTTGTCGACCACTAATTAATTAATAATAATAATTTCTATTTTAAATTGTATAATTTATTACCATTTATACAACTTTGACAAAAATAAAAGTATTAATTATACAACTTTTGTGAATTGAACTTATGTGAATTAATTGCTAAAAGCATATGAGAAGAGGATTCACCTGGGAGTGCCATGTGTACAATGAGCTTTGAAAAAAGGCTCCTAAATAATATTATTATAGATTACATAATTTACAAAAACAATAATCATTTGTGACATAATATAATTTTGAACTTAAAATAAAATTGAGAATTTTACTTTTAATTTAGAAATTTGTGTTACAAATTTGAATTTCACAATTTTCTGACAGGGCTGATTCAGTTTCTGGCAAAAATAAAAAATTGTCCTGACATTTTTATATTATGGACAAATTAGTCCATCTATTATAAAGAACCAGAGAAAAATTTGTCCTCAATATAAAAATGTAGAGATAAATTTGAGTTTTTAATTTTGTCAGGACTATTGGGTCATTAGAAAATTGGAGGACTAAAATTAGTCTTTATTCTTTTAAGAGTAAATAGGTTTTTATCCCCTTCAAAGTAGGCGAGTTTTGGTTTATCCCTGGAAAAAATTGGATTACACTTAGTAATGTAAAGATTCTTTGGTTTATCCCCCTCATGGAAAATGTTGACTTACGATTCCGTCATTTTGTCCTATGTAATGTTAGGAGTTTTGGTTTACCCCCTAATTGACCATGTCATGTCATTATTTTTGTGGAATCTTAGGTCAACATTTTCCAAGAGGGGGGTAAATCAAATAATTTTCACATTACAGGGTGTAATAAAAAAAATTGTATGGGGTAAACTAAAATTTGCCTACTTTGCAGGGGGTAAAAATCTATTTACCCTTCTTTTATTTTATTTAAAGAAATAACTGAAACACAAATAATATATTATGGAGTTTAAATTGAATAAATTGATTTTTCTTCATTCTCGTATATTAAATATATATGACTCTTGGAGTCCTGCATCTCAAACACCAAGAACAATTAGCCGACTACACGCATGACACCGCCAATATGTTATGATGTTTAAATTTTAAATAAATTTTTTAATGAATCATATACAATAGATTTTCCCTTATTATCATGTATTATACGACTCTTGTAATCATGCATATCAATCACCAAAAACTGCATCAACCAACTACATGCATAACACTACTAATATATCTTTAAAATAATTCATTCTCTCTACTTCTTCATATATTAAATACTCCATCCGTCCCAAAATAACTGACCTATTTTTGACTTTGAGTACTATTCATATGATCTACTTTGACTATATTTTTCTACTAATATATATATGCAAATATTATCATATGAGATGTTGTTTGATTCGTCTCGATGAGTATTTTCAAAATACATAATTTTTATAATTTTTAATAAAATATAATTTAAAATATTAACAATTAAAGTTGTACATTGGCAAACGTAACAGTGGTCAACTATAGGTCAGTTATTTTGGGATGGAGGGAGTAACTCTTATTTCATTCTCTCAAATTCCATTGTATTGTAAAACAGAAAGATTACATGGATAACACCACAAATATATTTTTAAAATTTTTTTTTTGATAAATTAAGGGCTTCTAGATATATATTTTTAAAATAATTCAATCTCTCAAATTCTTCGTATCTTATATATATATAATAAAAATACATTTAAAATAACTAGTCATTTTAGATACTAAGTACACTAGTCTTTTTTTGTCAAATAGGCTAATGGCTAGAAATGTCACCTAAGGTGGATACGTAAGATGATCGGAGTTCGAATCTCAACTCTTGCATCTATAATACAATGTCGCTGCCAATTGAAGTAAGCTCATGAAACACTACACTAGTCATTTTATGAGCAATAAAATATAGTAATACATTTTGTTAAAAAAAGAAAACATTATTAACATAAAAACTTATCATGGCTTAACATAGGTCAACTAAAAAAGTTATGCAAGCATTTATGACGGATGAAGTTCGCCTCTCCGATATGTGGTTTTAAACACGGTTAGTTATAAGGGTAAAAGTGGATGTTAGATAAAATGTTAACAGTATTAACAAAATAAAATGTTTTATATTAGATGATGATCCATTTCATCTCGGCGTGTTACCGGTTACGGTAGTAAGATGCGAAACATTGGTTGGATTGGATTTGTATGGTATTACGATCGAAAACTTTCATTTTCCTAGTCTACTGTTGCTTAAAACAATTCAGCTAACAGAGTGCAATTTTGAATCCTCTTCTTATTTCATATCATTGATAAATGCAAGTGCAAGTGCTTTAAATTTGGTCTCCATTGACACCATTTTTTTGAGTGTACAAGACTTTCCATCTTCTGAGTGCTTAGATATGAGATTTCCACTAACAATATGTCACCTCCACATTCATGGTTTCTATAACGTGCAAGAGTTGCACATAGAGATGAATAAGGGTAGCTATTTTTGTTTAAGTCCTGGACAATTATATATATATATATTATTTTTTGTGTCATTTTCTATTTGTTTTTCACTATGATGCACAGATACTCGGTTTGAGAAAAAGTACTGGTACTGGGTACGTACTCGTACCAGTACTGGGTACACATATGTACCATAATTTATGTCCATACATATGTATTAGTTTTTTTAAAAATGTCGTATCCCGTATCGGATACCAGTACCGGTACCATACCCGCATCTAGGCAACGCAGGTTTTTCACAATTTTTTTACTGTTTAATTATTTCAGGTTTGTAGACAACTGGACTCAATTCGTGTCTTCCACAACCTAAGAAAACTTACACTTTCATCGGTGAATTCCAACTGGAGAATGTTGATTCAAATCATCAATCATTGCCACCACTTAGAAATTCTTGAGCTAAATGAAGGCATAGGCTGTGAGGATAGGGACTTTGTCTCCAAAGGTTGGAACGACCCAGATATAATTCCTCACTCTATTAGATTTGAACTTAAAAGTTGTATGTTTTGTCGTTTTTTCGGAGAACAAGGCGAAGAAAGTTGTGTTTTATATGTTTTAACGCACGCTAAAGCGTTAAAAACTATGGAAATTCACTGTAAAGAAGACACCACAGTTGAAAGTTTAATCTCAGCAAACAAGAGTGGTGCAGATCTCAAGATAATAAGAGACATTCCAAACAACTAATGTGGGCAGTGTGGCTGGGCAGGTGTTTGGTATTGTTGGAATGGTTGTCTTTGACATTGTTTATGGTGTTGGGTTTTATGATCCAAACTCCAAAGCGTATTCATCTTTTGAAATATACTTTAAGCAGTTGATATTGAGTAGATTTGCAGACAGAAAGCAAAAATAATAACCATAATACTGCATGGTTCATAGCAGAGTTTTTTCTTTTTCTGATATTGAGTAGGTATGCTAATTTGACATTTTGTGTCAAGAGATTCTTTTAAAGGATATAATTAACTGCAGAATAACCACGGTACTGAACACACAAGAGACGATTCATATCCTAAAATCAATCCTTTTGAAAATAACATTCATAAATTTAGGAGAAACAATACTGTTATCCATGACCATTTAAGCTTTTTTCAAAAAAAAATCATAGCATCAAATGCTAGGAAATTAAAAGTGTCATCATCAAGTTGTATCTCATTCACCGGAAAGTATTTCAACCATTCTTGGTCATCATCAAACAACTTAAATCCTATGAGCTAATCAGGTGTTCTTCTTCCTTTATTATATTTCTATCACGCCATTGTGTTTTCCACTCCTGTTCATTTTTATAATATTGTTGGTTATATCAGTAGCAAGATTGTTTATAATCGTGATTTACATGAAACGTTGTCTCCTTAAATATTTTTGTACGCTTAATTCGACTAAACCTAACAAGATGGTAAAGGCGTATAGAGTTCTATATTCATTGTGCATATTTATACATACAATTATATATCATAATATTTATATCCTTGTAAATAGATACAATATATAATATCAACCAGCGTTTTAAAACCCGACCCGGTGATTGACCCGGTCAAAGTATTGGGTCACTGGGTTACTGGTCGGACCGCATAACTACTAACCCGTTCTATCAAAAATATTTATGTCTTAAATTTTATAATTTAATAAAAATTATTCCATAAAAAAATTAATGAAAATTCATACATTTTAAGAAAAACACAATTAATAACAATTTTTTTTAAATGTATTTTAACAATACATAATAGATACATGTAGTTTTTGAAGGAAGTATACATTTTTTGAAGAAAGAAGTAATATATATCTATGTGTGTGTTGCTTAATTTAAAAAGAAAAAAAAAATAGATAAATGTGATGGCATTGTTGGGGAAAGATGAAGAAAATAGATCTAGCTTACAGCCCATTTCTTAAATAGACGTTTAAAATAGTATATGTATTCACATTTAAAATCTATTTATTTATCAATTTTAAGAAAATGTAATTATATATATATATATATATATATATATATATCAATTTGCAAATCCAATCATATATCTTCAGTAGGCGGAGTGGTAACTTAAGGCAACTTTTATGCAGGTGTTGCGTGTTCAATTTCAGCCTCAAACATTTGGTAATTTTTATAAAATTTAATTTAAAATAAAACCGGTCCGGTTCTGTATGGGCTACGCGGTTCGCCGTTTTAACCGTAGGCCCGGCCGGTTCATCGCAGGTTTTCCGGTTTATATGCAGAACCGGTTCTGCATGTTGATTGACCCGTGCAGTCCTCCGGTTCCCTGCCGGTCCGATCGGCCGGTCCGGTCCGGTTTTTAAAACTATGATATCAACACTGTTGCTAAATATATATATATATATATATATATATATATATATATTAGTTTGTTCCTTTGTATGTTCAAGTAGTTACAGTATGACCTTTTTTTTTTTGCATTGTGTTACGGTATCACTCAGTCCATTTTCAAATGCATATTCCATTTTTGTCCAACAAGGTTGTGAACATTCGCGAGATGCTACTAGCCGGAATTGTATGTGCTAATTGCCATTTAGCTAATAAACCTGTAGATATTTGAGGTTCCACGGGCGGTACTTCCCGATACTCATGTCAATTGTTAAAGAAAGAAAAAAGATTAATAAAGAAAATTTGGTTCAAAGGAATACACTTTCAAGGCCGTGTTCGTCGTAATGATCAGATTAATTTATAGTTTATGAATCATGTTTATCAATGAGTAAAAAATATAAAATCGGTACTAAGGCTCTGTTTGGCCTGCTTATTTTCTACTTTTCTACTTTTTCTTAAACGAAGTAGAGAAGTAAAAAATTGTGTTTGATCCTATTTCTTCGTAAAAGAAATAGAGAAATAAAGTAAATAAGTAGAAAGCACAGAGAAATAGGGTCAAACACAATTTTTTACTTTTGTACTTCGTTTAAAGAAAAGTAAAAAAAGTATAAAATAAGCCGATCAAACCAGGTCTAAAAGTGATTATGAAGAATTGAATTCATTATTTTGGGTGTTCTAGTTTAGAATAGAATTGATTTAGTATCTACAATTTATTCCAACTTAAACTATAATTTAAAACTTCTGTCTTCAAACATGATTCTTACACTCAAATTTTTTTGAACAAACTCTTACACTCAAATTTTTTATTTTTTTTTGAATCAACACTCAAATTGTATTAGTATTCGCATTTAAACATAAATAATTTTACTTTATTTTTTATAAGATAAATAATTTTACTTTAAATTCAATTTTAACTAGGATCAATATATATTATTCGAAACAATTTAAGTAAAAAAATGCTTTTGCCACCCAAGAGCCAAACAAACACGCTTAAGTTGTTGAGAATGTCTGTTTTTTTATAAGCGTTGAAAATATTTGTTAAGGGTTTGGCTAATATGAAAGACTTCACCAAGTTCAATATATGATGCATAAGTTGCGAATATTATTACGATGAATACGAATTTTACAAAATTAAACATTAATTGAAAGTTTATATCAAAAAAATCATCCATAATTTAAAAAAAATGAAAGATTAACGGTATATATTCAATATTAAAATCCATAAATCGTTAATTTTGATGGGTCATCATCAATTGCGGATAATAATGATGATGTGATAAGCTCTTTACCGGACACTGTTCTATGCCATATTCTCGCTTTTCTCCCAACCAAACATGTCGTTGCCACTAGTGTCCTTTCGAAGAGGTGGACTCATCTATGGCGCTCAGTTCTCGTTATCAACTTCGGGACAGAGATGTGTAAGTTCTATGAAGAAGAAAAACTTATTCGCTTTAGTGACATCGTGAACTCTGTTTTGCTTTCGCGAGATTCCAGTTCCATCAAGAGTTTCCGCCTCAGTATTTCTTATAACAATGATGATGATAATAATCTTGACATCATTGGCTTTCCTGTTTGGTCAAATGGGTCGATCATGTTGTTGGGTCATCACGAGGGGCAGCCAGGGAATCATCCATATTGGGTTCAAGAACAACTCTACAAGTGAGTTGGACACCACACTCTTACCCAAAACCTTAAGGCGTTAGGTTTATGGGTCCTCTTACTTATAAAGTGTTCAACCTCCACTATTCTAAGTAATGTGGGACTTAACACTCACACTTGCCATAACAATCTCCCCCTCAAGTGTGAGTTCATCCATACCAGGATATGCTCCCCCTCAAGCGGAAGCTTCAGTTACACTACACTTGCACCGCTGTTGCCACACTGCACACGGGACACACCGCCTGACCACCTTATCAGGAAGACTTTCGATACAAGGAGCCAGTTCAACCCTTTGTCGAGCCATCGGCTCTGATACCACTGTTGGGTCATCACGAGGGGGCAGCCAGGGGATCATCATCATCCACATTGGGATCATCATCATCACAAGTGAGTTGGACACCACACTCTTACCCAAAACCTTAAGGTGTTAAGTTTATGGGTCCTCTTACTTATAAAGTGTTCAACCTCCACTATTCTAAGCAATATGTGACTTAACATTCACACTTGCCATAACACATGTTGTACAACACAGTGTTGAGAGCCTTGATCTCTATGTGTACTGCAAGAAGGGTATACCCAAACTGCCTAATAGCGTTCTCACATGTAGGACTCTTGTTGTTTTCAAATTAGATCGGTTCGCTGTGAATGGCTTTTCTTCCATTAGACTCTCCTCGCTCAAAACCCTTAGTATCCATTTGTGTACATTTTCAAATGGTCGAGATTTTTTGTTGCTTTTGGCTGGATGTCCGATTCTTGAAGATTTACTTGTATATGCTTCGAAGTTCCACTCTAAGGACTCTCTTACCTATCAAGAGTGTGAAAAATTAGACTTAAGAAAATTGACCAAAGCATGTATGCCTTACACTTATTGTCATTTTCCGTTGAAAGCACTTCATAACGTGAGGGAAATGTACATAGAACTAAATAAGGTTTGTCATTTAATTTACTATTGTTATACGAATAGCAACGTGATCAATTTGTATTTTTTGTGTTTGAGAATTTTGTCCTTATTTCTGACAATGTATATTTGTTTAGGTGTATCGAAGTTTTGACAATATTCCTATCTTTCATAATTTGATCAAGTTGAAACTTGGCGCTATCAACTCTAATTGGTATTTGTTAGTACAAGTGCTCAATCAATGCCCTAATGTTCAAAATCTTCAGCTTTGTGAGGTTTGTTAAGTTTAGGATCATATCTCATTTATTTTGTCTTAAAATGTTTTTGTGATTTAATTAGGGGGGGTAAAATTCCGAATTTTAAAATAGGAGGGGCAAAATTCATATTTATTCAAAATAGGGGGTAAAACTGCATTTAAGCCTTTTATTTATATTAACATGGAACTCAAGTTGAGATACAAGAATGGATTGACCCAAAATTGGTTCCACATTGCGTTTCATTACAGCTTAGAACTTGCAGTCTTTGGAGTGCCAAAAGTAAGCTCATGTTAGCAAAATATATTCTGAAGAATGCAAGATTTTTGCATGAAATGCAAATTTTTGGTCCAAAAAACTTCAGAATAAGAACAATATTATCCTTATGTCCAAAAGCCTCTCCTACATGTAAACTTATATTTCGTTATCAGTCTTGATGGTCATGATTCATGAACTTATTGTGTCGTCGAACAATTAAAGGAAAAATTAATTATTCTTAAACTTATAAACCTGTTTTTTTTACTTGTTTATTTTGTCCATTTTTCAGTAGTTATTGTATGCTAAATTCTCAATCTCATATAAAGAAGAGAAGATTATTTAAAATTCTTGGGAAACTTTTGTTCTCCATAAATAAAAGTACATAATATATTAATATTACATGTAAGTAAATTGCAACACATAGAAAGTTTCATTGTGATTACTCCAATATAGAACATTTTGTGGAATTTGGTTTCATTACTCTGAAATAACCGTCAATTGTTCATCGTCATCGGTCCAAACTCGCCCATGCCCGATATGACATGGAAATCTTCGTTCAAACCAATCTCTATCGCAGATGTCATTATTTTAATTCTTGGGAAACTTTTGCATACCACATGAACACCTTTAGGAGCCTAAATAAGATGAGAACATATATAAATGTAACATCAAAAGAGCATAGAAAGAAAGAAAAAAAAAAGGAAAGAAGCAAGAAGAACAATCACACTGCAAAGGGTGAGAAGAAAATAGACATAGAGGTATTAAGGTATCAATAAATTACAAATATCTCTAGCTCTGCTTCAAACAAAAAAAATGTGCTGTTAACATGTGCATATACGGCACATGTTAAGGTATCTATATTCGTTTGCATTTAATATTACAAACGAATTTAATGCTTAAAAAATATAATATACATGTTTCGAGAGAATATTTCTATATTTGTATTCTTAACCTGTGCCTTAGGTGCACATATTAACATTTGCCAAAAAAAAAACAAATATTTGGTGCATAAGATGATTTTTTTTGAGTTTGTCAAAAAAAAAAAACTGTGGTATTTGTTAAGATATCTATGTCAAATAAATATTTGGCGCAGTTTTAATCCCCCTATTTGGAGAAACTTGAACTTTTGATCCCCTATTTTAAAAGCCACATTTTTTATTCCCTATTTTGAAAATCTTGAACTTTTGATCCCCAACTTAATTTGGTCAAATTTTTGCTTATGTGTCAACATCATTGATGACATGGCAGTATCTATGTGGACAAATCATATTCCATGTCGTTAATTTTTTTCAAAAAATCATTTTAAAAATATTAAAATAATTAAATAAATAATTAAATATTATGTTTTAAAAATATTTAAATAATTTAATAATTAAAAAATAGTCAAATTAACCTCCATACATATTAAAAATCAATAAATTATCCAAATATATAATTAAAAATCAATAAATAACCTAAATATATAATAAAAAATCACTAAATTTCCCAAATAAATAAATTAAAAATCAATAATTACTCAAATATATAATTAAAAATCACTAAATTGTCCAAATATATAATTAAAAATCACTAAATTATCCAAATAAATAATTAAAAGTCAATAAATTACTCAAATATATACTTAAAAGTTACTCCTATATTACACATAAATTGACCAAAATATACCAAAGCATTAGTTTCAAAATTGCACCGTGTGCATCTCATGTAGAATTCAAAATACCAAAACACTAATAGTATTATCTATCAGCTCAGATGTATACTACACCAGAATTTACAAAGTCGGAATTTACTAAACTAGAATTTTTAAACCAGAATTTTCCTAAACTAAACCATTTGCTTGAAAATTTCTCAGCAGCAAGAAAGCACATAAGCTATGATTATATTATGGCAAGGAAGACTATCTAAAGTTGCTGGTACATGTTACAGCTTAAATGAAGTTCTGAAGCACATAAACACATTATTCTTGGTATATGTTACCTAGCTAAAGTCAGTCTAAAGTCTACAATATAAGAATATAACTAACAGATTAATTGTACATATATCAGGTTTCCTAAACTAAAATATACTAAACAAGAAAATTAATTAAACTAGAATTTTACTAATTAATCTAAAATCTACCAAACCAAAATATAATTAACCATATTTTGAATACCCTGTTGAAGATGATTGCGATTGGCTTTTTAGGATTTTTGAAGAAGTTGGCGAGCGATTGGCTTTGATTGAATTTCTGAAGAAGATGGCAAGCCTGGTGATAATCATCGAAGAAGAAGAAGATGTCGCGATTGGCTTTGTTAGGGTTCCATGATTTGGGAACTTTGAGTTTTTGATTTTGTTTATGTGTGTTGCATGTTTCTCCGAGTTGCTGTTTTTGTTTTTGATTTGGAACTTTGTTTTTGTTTTTTTAATTATTATTAATTAATATTTTATTATTTTTAAAATGATTTTATGAAAAAAATTAATTACATGAAATATAATTTATCCACGTAGACACTACCATGTAATCAATGATGTTGACACATAAGCAAAAATTTG
The DNA here is from genome assembly GCA_951799995.1 of Trifolium subterraneum. Lineage (NCBI taxonomy): Eukaryota > Viridiplantae > Streptophyta > Magnoliopsida > Fabales > Fabaceae > Trifolium > Trifolium subterraneum. The sequence continues at coordinate 50,075,407 of OX637468.1, read as the reverse complement.
ACCAAATTAAGTTGGGGATCAAAAGTTCAAGAATTTCAAAATAGAGGATCAAAAAGTTGGTTTTTTAAATAGGAGATCAAAAATTCAAGTTTGTCAAAATAGATGGATCAAAACTGCATTAAAACCTAAATATTTAAAAAGTAGATAAACTAGAAATATCAAGAATAAAGGTGGACAACAAACACTCACTTATTTAGTGAAAAAAAAAAAAAAAAAACAAACACTCACTTACTTTCAAAAAAAAAAAACACTCCTCTTTTCCATCTATTCAAAAGTTGTTAAGTAACCTGATAGCTAGATATATCGAGAATTGATTTAAAAAAAAAACTTCAGTTATTTAAGTGTAATTTTAGTCATGAGGTTACATAACAACCAAACAAGTGTTCAACTACGTTAAGGAAACAAAAAAAAAAAAAAACTTTTGTATACACTATTGACACTAGCTAGTAGGGGTGTTCGCGGTGCGGTTTGGTTCGGTTATGAGCCAAAAAGTCATCCTAACCGCGAGATAAAAAAGCATGCGGTTCGGTTTGGTTCGGTTGAATTTTAAAAAGTCATCCAAACCAAACCAAACCAAACAAATGCGGTTAGGATCGGTTCGGTGGCGGCGGTTTACCGCGATATAAAAAATATTACAATATTACCAACTTGTTACAAAATAAACATAGAAAATTTTAATTTATTTTATTGTTTATATGATATAATATGCATATATAGAAATTGCATATACATAAGAACTTATTTTTAATACCAACAATATAGTTTTGTATCGCATGAAATTATATGTTTGTACATCTTACTGTTTTATGGACTCAGTTATGTTGAGTTTGCTAAGTTGACTAGATAATAAGTTGATTGCTACTAGTTGATAGAGTTAAATTAAGTATTGCGGTTTGGTTCGGTTTTATGAAATGAAAACCGCAAACCAAACCAAACCGTGCGGTTTAAAAGAAACATAATCCGTGCGGTTTATACTAAATACGGTTTTTTGCGGTTTCGGTTTGGATTGATTCGATTTTGCGGTTTTACTTTTGGTTCGGTTCGGATACGATCACCCCTACTAGCTAGTGATTGGATCATAATAAGTGAAGAAACCTAACCCATAAATTTAGCCGCAGGAGATTGTTTGTTTCCTCTCGTGTTATTGTATTTGTGCATGTGCTGTGCGACTCCAAAGAGTGAGTATTACTTTTTCTTAATCGCTCTTCCATTCATCATAATCTGCACTTTTCCATTCTGCATTACTTGTCGATTTCATTGGAATTAATTTGTTCTACTTTTGGTGTTTTATGTAGAAAATATTGTGGAGCAAATTAATATGGAAAACTTCACAAAGTCTTTTATGGTGATGTCCATATTATTATAACGGACACAATCTTGTAAATAATCTATAAGCTTTCAATCCAACGAGTATTTTGTAAAATTTATATTGTTATAATAATATTGGCAATCTGTGCACCATAGAAGACTTGGTGAAGTCTGTCATGTTAGACAAAGTAGTATGTTTTATGCCAGTTTATTAGTTCCCTTAAGCATAGCTTAGTAGGAACGTGTAGAGTTCGGGTTTGAACCCCAGTACTCTTACTCTCATTTATTCCATGAGATTCTAGTCACCGGTTACTTTACAACAACAAAAACTTTAATTTTGCTACTTTCTAGTGTGCAGCAAATTCAAGCTTTGTTACACCAAAATGTCATCAATTGCGGATGATGATGATGTGATCAGCCATTTACCGGACACTGTTCTATGCCATATTCTTGCTTTTCTCCCAACCAAACACGCCGTTGCCACTAGTGTTCTTTCGAAGAGGTGGACTCATCTATGGCGCTCAGTTCTCGTTATCAACTTCGGGATAGAGACATGTAATTTCTATGAAGAAGAAAAACTTATTCGATTTAATGACATTGTAAACTCTGTTTTGATCTCGCGAGATTCCAGTTCCATCAAGAGTTTCACCTTCGGTATTTCTTATAACAATGATGATGATAATAACTTTGACATCATTGGCTTTCCTAGTTTGGTTAAATGGGTCGATCATGTTGTACAACGTAGTGTTGAGAGCCTTGATCTCTCTGTGTACTGCAATAAGGGTATACCCAAACTGTCTAATAGCGTTCTCACATGTAGGACTCTTGTTGTTCTCAAATTAAATCGGTTAGTTCTCACATGTAGGACTCTTGTTGTTCTCAAATTAAATCGGTTCGCTGTGAATGGCTTTTCTTCCATTAAACTCCCCTCACTCAAAACCCTCAGTATCCATTTTTGTACATTTTCAAATGGTCGAGATTTTTTGTTGCTTTTGGCTGGATGTCCGATTCTTGAAGATTTACTTGTATATGCTTCGAAGTTCCACTCTAAGGACTCTCTTACCTATCAAGAGTGTGAAAAATTAGACTTAAGAAAATTGACCAAAGCACGTATGTTTTACACTTATTGTCGTTTTCCGTTGAAAGCACTTCATAATGTGAGGGAAATGTATATAGCACTAGATCAGGTTTGTCATTTACTATTGCTATATGAATAGCAACGTGATTGATTTGTATTTTTTGCTTTTGAGAATTTTGTCCTTAATTCTGACGGTATATATTTGTTTAGGTGCATCGAAGTTTTGGCGAGATTCCTATCTTTCATAATTTGATCAAGTTGAAACTTGGCGCTATCAACTATAATTGGTATTTGTTAGTACAAGTGCTCAATCACTGCCCTAATGTTCAAAATCTTCAGCTTTGTCAGGTTTGTTAAGTTTAGCATCATATAAAGTGTGTCAAAATATCATTTCTCAACATTTATTTTGTCTTGACGCGTGTTTTTGTGATTTAATTTATTTTATCTATATTAACAGGAAATCGAATATGAGATACTAGAGAATATCCAGAAAAAATGGGTTGACCCAAAATTGGTTCCGCATTGCATTTCATTACGGCTTAAAACTTGCAGTCTTTGGAATGCCAAAAGTATGCTCATGTTAGCAAAATATATTCTGAAGAATGCAAGATTTTTGCAAACAATGCAAATTGTTGGTACAAGAAGCAACGCAATAAAAGAAATATTATCCTCGTGTCCAAAAGCCTCTCCTACATGTAAACTTATAGTTCGTCGTTAAACTTATATTTTGTTCGTTTGAATTGTGAACCTCGATGGTCATGAACTTATGTGTCGTCGAACAATTAAAGGAAAAATTATTCTTAAACTTATAAACCTGTTTTTTAAGCAAATTGCAACACATAGAAAGTTTCATTGTGATTATTCCAATATAGAACATTTTGTGGAATTTGGTTTCATTACTGTGAAATAACCGTCACTTGTTCATCGTCATCGGTTCCGAAGTACCGATCTCCAAACTCGCCCATGCCTGGTATGACACGGAAATCTTCGTTCAAACCAATCTCTATCTCAGATGTCACTATTTTAATTCTTGGGAAACTTTTGCAGACCACATGAACACCTTTAGGAGCCTGAATAAGATGAGATGCTATATAAATGTAACATCGAAAGAGCATAGATATAGAGGAACTATGTATCAATAACTTACAGATATGAGATTAAGAAATATAATGTTGGATTCTGGTACACCCTTCTGTATAAGTAAAGAAATCGCTTGAACAGCCGAATTACCTATAAATGAAAATTTTCTATGGTTAATCAAAATGAGTTATGACAGAAACTCTAGCGGAATGCAGAAGAAAAAAATGTATTTACATAGTTCAGCCAATGCAACCTACACCAACAATCAGTCGAAGAGATTAACCGAGTGTCTACGTAATTTGCAGTCATACCACGAGTAACGTCATAACCCTAACTAAACTGATTCACACAGAATACAACAGAACACAGGTCTGGTCTATATGCCTGCGGCTCTGTCCATGCACCACAAGCCCTCCGTACCGACCATAAACCTCTCATTTTTCTCTTTAATATTTTCAGCTCCAAAATGTATCAGCTCATGTTACAATTTGGGTCAGCCCCATTGACATAATTCACAACATCTCAACATAATTAGTGCAATCACAAAGACAAAAAAAAAAAAACAAATATCAATCTTGTAAGTCCACTTTCATTATGCTACCTACTGTCTTAACAATAACATTAAGTGCATGTCTGAAGACTTGAGTTTAGTATGTTTGGCGGTTCTTGTTTAGAATTGTTTTTGTTTCTACAATTGATTCTAACTTGACGCTAGGATTTGTAGTTTTTGTCTCCAAACATGATTTTTACACAAATTTATTGTATTATTCACTTTCACGTGAACACACCCAAACATAAATTATTTTACCTTAAGTTCAATTTTAACGAGGACCAATTTTACAAAACAATTAAATCAAAATCATTTTTTGTCACCGTACAGCCAAACAGACTCTTAAGTGGTCGCAGGCTGCAGGCACTTGTAACTTCTGAACAACAATGAAGAGAAAAAAGAAAGACTATCACAAACCTGTGCCGAGGATAGGGTCCAACAGTAACACATGCCTTTCTGAGATATCATTCGGCAACTTTTCATATATTAGCTAATCATTTGATCAAAAGATAAGAAGTCAGTGACTGAAAAATGAAATATATAGATATGTACCAAAGCACAGATACAGATGGACAAACCTGTTGACCATTGTCACCTTCTCTGTGGATCAGAATTTTCCCAATCTTAATACCTTTACAGCATGCTCTTAAGGCATTTTCCATACTCTCCCCACTGAAATTAGCGCAATATTAATATAAATACATAAAGTGCTTTTATAAATTATAAAATGCCACATATAATTTCACATCAAACCAAGGAGAGGAAAAGGTAGGAGCTAGTTCCTTTAGAATAAACAACTTAACTAAGCATTTATAGCATAAACATGTATAATATAAGTGTGTATGTATAAGCTATTTCTATAACAAAAGATAAAATAAAGTCAAACTGTTTTTATATAAGCTATAAGTTGTTTTCATAAACTATCCTGGAGAGCTTATGAAAGTAAGCTAAAAAACAGTATTGAACATGTCCTGAGTTGTTTCGATGAGCTCTTCTAAACAGTTATTTCACAATTGTTTATACTAATCGATAAGCTTAGATAGTCAATCTAAACAGGCCCTTAGTCAATACTTGGAAGCAAGGATGAAAATATTTAATCAAATGCCATTGTAATACCTTCTGATGACAGAGACACCACACAACCTCTTGCAAAAATCCACACCTGTGTATACAGAACCTGCATTTGAAAAAAAGCATAAAAAGTTACCATGTGACACAAATTAAATGAATTGAAGAAGACAATCACATAGAGACGGATTTTGTTGCAATTAAAATTTCAAAAATCAAGTATGAAAAGGAAACGATTACCGGTGGGAGTGACTACTTGCTTTTCTGTAAATGGAAGATGTCCCAAACCATGTTCTACAACCTGCTCAAGCGCATAATTAAATAAAATGTCACATCACCACCAAATTAAGAAAGTGTTAATGAAACATGTTTACATACCAAACGAATCAAACGGTCAGCATAAAATACAAAATCATGCTTCGTTATTTGAGCATCACGTATAAGGGTATGCATGCCCCGTATCTGCATATAAGCCATTATAATGATAACTCAACCTTTATTATAACAAAAATCAAAGCTTGGAGCTTTAGGAAGGATTATTGAGAAGTTTAGTAAATTGTAATAAAAGGATACCTGAAAAGTTGACTGAATGACGTATAAATTCGGATATATTTTACACAGGTCATGCTGACCAAGCTTTGTGCGGATATGCTGAACAATCAAATCAACAGCTACATGATTATCTCCTCCACGAGGTATGATTATATCGGCATACTTTTTTGTTGGAAGAATAAAGTCATCAAAAGCTGGCTTCACAAATTTTGAATACTGCAACAAGTTCAACATAAGAATCAGCTGCCGAAGTTCAACAAATTTCGAAGGAATTGACCATCACAATATCATTAAGAACGTATTAGCTTGATCAAGATCATAATAATCCCAAAATCAATCCTCAATGATATGATTTCCCAAAATTTGAATAATCATACATTCATTATTATTCAGGAATTTCAATAGCAGCCAATCAGCGTTATGAAATTAATTAAATATATTTTTCCCGAGTCTTGAAAAGAAGTAATATAATTCAATATGAAATAAGGTAATGCAAAATAATGTGGCTTTAAATTGCTACCTGATCGAGAATTGCTCCAATATCCCGATCCTTCTCGCTGGTATCACGTCTAATCCTTCTTGCCAAACGAACATCAGCATCTGCACTGAACATTTTAAAATGTAAAGTGACAGCTTAATTTAGTATTTCAACAATGACACGGAAAATCTACCGGATTATAAAATAACTAGAATACAGAACAGCATACCAATTCCACGAGATGAAGTAAACTTAATCTAACAAAAGATTACATATAAATTAACAAATTCTAGGTGAAAGATACAATATAATAAATTCTGAGTTAAAGGAAACAAAAGGACCTGTGTCAACAAATATCTTCATATTCATCAACTCCCGAACACGTGGATCGTGGAAAACAAGGATGCCTTCTAAAATTATAACATCTGAAGGGTTCACCTGAAGACACAATAAAGCAAAATAAAATCGAATGATAGTGATACAAGCTTTGTTACAAAACCGAGTCTAATTATACTTTTAGATTATAATATCAAATATTCATATATATATATATATATATATATATATATATATATATATATATATTTTATACTTGTGATATGCACTAAAAAGAAAAGTTTAAAAATTGGAATTTCAATCTTAAGGTGTTAATCATTTTAAGAACATAAGGGGTTAAACATGCTAAAATAAGTTAAGGTTCCAAAGATATACCCTTCGTAACGCATCACTTTTGTAACTCTTAAAATCATACTTTGGAAGGTCTACAGCTTCACCATGCTTCAACTTGTCCATAACACGAAGCAATTCCTCGGTATCAAAAGCATCTGATGATAAATCATAGCAGAAACATAAGAACATTCACATAGTTATTACGAAAGTAAACTTATCCTGCTCCTAACCTATCAATTTATCTGTTAGAACTGGTAATTCACTAAGTTGAATTACTTCTATTATTCACAAGAAATGGTTGGGTTCTGCCAGTGGGGGAAGAACTACACCAGAGTACAAAATGACGAACAAACTGAAAATGAGAACAAACACTCGAAAGCATTTGAGAGGCCTTTTCTCTCTTTCACACTTTATGACTTACAACAAAACTGTTTTCCCCCTAACTGACTCCTATTTATCCTCTCCTGTCCTACTGTTCCATTCATCTAACTAACTTCTGTTGCTGCCTTACTAATGGAGTAATAGTTGTTGCATTATTAATTGCCCTTAAGTCCTTTTATTTTGTCTAACATACACTTTCTTAACTAAGCCTAAAAATATCATTCACCAATACAAAGCTTCACCTCAACTAATCCATTCATAAATTGTTTTCTGTTGTAATGACTAGAAAATGAAAAGTCTGAATTTTGGTCAATCAATAGACTTAACAAGGAAACATAGAAAAGCATAACAGTCAGATAACATAATTTTTCATCCTTATTGGTATCTTAAAATCAAAAGACACTCATTAATAATGTCAAACTATGAAGTGTAATTGTACTAACCAGGATGGTCAAAGTTGTAATCTTGTACTCGTGCTCGTTCTTCCTCAGTCAAGTTATTGTAAAAAGAATCCTGTCATATGTTCAATAGTTAACTTATTAAGCACGATGTATCAATATAAGTAAAGCCGATTAATTTTGCCCTCATTGATCATTTTGAGCCGCAAAAAATAAGTCTTGATATTTTCTTGATTCAACTAAAATATGTATGCTTAGAAAGAATTGTTACCTGATTAACAAGCACAACTCGTTGGTCATGAAGCTGTTGAACAATCATATCACAAACTGTTTTTTTGCCGGATGCTGCACCCCCAGCAACACCTGTAAAAATAGATAAATAGATTAGAATCATCAAGCTAAAAGAAAAAGGTTCTGAGAATTGAAAATTATGCATCCACAACGAACCAAAATTAGGATCTTATCATGCGTGATAAATGTGGAGGAAGCTCTACTTTATAAATATAACATGATATATCAGCTGACAGAATTCATACCTGCGTATTAAATGCTAACTAATTTAATATTGCATTAATTTATAATAACACAAATAAGAAAATGTGATTTCTTTTCACAGCAAACATGAATTCTGACCTGTTTATGTCACTTTTCTAGCTACATGAGTCTACTAATTATCTATTTGCAACGAACCAATTAACGGTGTTATCGAACAAGATAGTACTACAGACACAAGAAACGCAAAGCAAAGTCTGTCCACGATCAACGGACACAAATAGGAAGTCGTTGATGACTTTACTACTACAATGGCGACTTTGCCATAAGAAAACACACCTATGATGAAAGGTTGGTTGTACATATCAGTTGCCGATGTTGTTGGTTGTTCTGTGTTAGCCTCTCTTTTCTCAAAACCATCCATGTGAAATCCAGAAAAATGAACTTCGGAAGAAGATCCCATTAAATCCACAGCCGACTTACCCATTAATGAATACCTGGAAAAATAACAATAAAATAAAAAAAGAAAAAAAAGATTGATAAATATTATTAAAAAATATTAAAGAAACGACAGTAAACATATTCGGTATGGATATGGAGGGCTTATGCAGGAACTTGAAGGATACCACAATCTAAAAGCATTTGAATCACATCTTGCAAATATGTGTTTAATTGGATCAAGTCAAATCATTTAATTATTCAACCCTTCAGCACTTTTAGTCATCACTCAATTTTATTATAAAAAGACTAGGAATATTCTTATGCTGATCAACACATGCATTGACTAAACCAGCTTAAAGTAGCATGTTTTTCTTTTGTCTTACCACCAGAGTCATTGCAGATTAAGATTAAAATTAAAATAAAGCTGCTAAAAGCATCCCAAGGGAATAATACTAAAAAGGGTTTATAACTGCTTAATAGAAACATTTTCTCAATTCTCCCAAAACTCTATAACTAAACTAATTCCTCTAAACCAGGTATTTGGCTCAAGTGGTTAACGAGCTTCATTTAAGGTCAAATCAATCAGGTGCACCTGAGTTTGATCCCTGTCTGGAACAATCCTTGGCTAAGATTTACTTGCCTCTCAGTTGAACTCCGAATTATTACGAAAATAAAACTAATACCTCTAAATTCTTCAAGTTAAACAAAAATTCATTCTCCAATTTCATTTCCATTAGCTATGAAAAAAAGCTATTTTGAAGCTACATGACACAAATACATAGTGTTGCTCAAATTGAGTTAAACATCTATAGAAAGAGAAAAAGAAACGAAACATCTTCAAACATGGAAATGCAATTTGCACTCAAAATAGAAAGAAAGAAACTAACTTTATACTCACCCATTTCATTTCATCACTGTACAAAACACACCCAAATAAGAAACCACATCCCAATTACAAAACAATCAAATGGGTTATCCAAAACTAAATCCAGATCCAATAAAAAGAAGAAAAAACTGGATTTTTTATTAAAATATAATTCCACACGAAAAACCAAGCAATGCACTGAAAAAGATGGTTGAACTAAGTAGTGATATGAAAAACGTACCTTGTTGTTAGCAAGAAGTACACAGAAATTGAAGAAGGTGAGAATTTTCAATCAAAGATAAAGTTTGTAGAGTAGTTAATATGTCAATAAAACATTCAATGATGAACATCATGTGTATGTAGACGCTTTTGTTTTGTTTTGTTTGTTTTGTTTTGGTTTGGTTTATATAAACGGATACTAAAAAATTTCTCCAGCTAAAAAATTAGAATACGGAGTACTTCAAAATTAAATAAATTAAATATAGAATTTGAGTTTATTTTTCAGTATTATAAAAGATTAATATTATTAGTTAGTCATACGGTGATTGACGCTATATTTGATACAAAGAATTATGGTTTAATTCCCACAACCGTGATTAAGAGAGAACTGTAATTGATCTCCGAACCAAATCATACGATCCAGTGGAGCGAATACTAATGGTGAAAGTTAAAAAGGGATAAAAACTAAAACTCCTTATCGAGGAATAATTTTGTTGGGATTGAGTAGTTTCATTATAGGCATAAAAAGTAAAAATTTCAAAAATGAAAACTATATCTAGCATGTGTCTTTTTAAACAAAAATCCGTACACTAATCGATAGTTAATTGGTTCAGTAGTGATCGACGTTAGACTTAGTAGGAAGGATCACTAATATTGTGGTGAAACCCCAAAAAAATATGTGCATTCAATTCATAAAAAAAAAACAAAAAATTGTTTACGGTGGAGCGAACTAAAGATCGAACCTACAACCTCTTTTTAAACAAAAATATGTACACTAATCGATAGTTAATTGGTCCAGTAGTAATCGACGTTGGACTTGGTAGGAAGAATCACGAATATTGTGGTGAAAACCCAAAAAAAAAAATGTACATTCAATTCATAAACAAAAAGCAAAAAATTGTTTACAGTGAAACGAACTGAAGATCGAACCTACAACCTCAAATATATGATATTACACAATTGACATATCAAATAATTTTCGATTTATCTCGTATTTTATAGACATGATTTATGTTATAATATATTTCAATTCAACAATCCAATTTTTAAGACAATTATCCAGTAAAAAATTGTCGAATGTATCGTATCATTAAGTTTGACCCATTAACGTGGTTTCATGGTACTCTTTTTTTTTTTACTAATAAATTTAATGGTTTCATGGTACTCTTTTTAGATATATTGATTTTTGAGAATCAAACTGAATTCTTCGTAAAAACAAAAAAGATATCAATGCCAATTTTACATTTTGAGAATCTATTTTATCAACCTCCATCCATACATTGGATGATGGAACCAATTCCAAACGTAGATTTATGACTGACTACTGTGCTTACTTGGACTTTAATGGATACGGTAGTTGTACGTGTCGGTCTGTGCTTAAGAGTTGATAAGAATCTTTTCTTATCCACCGTGGCGCTGAATCAGATATGGGACCCACTTACTTCTCTAACCTATTCGATCAGGTTTTGGATCTATACTCCCAACTCAGCCCAAACCGTTCATGCTTTTTAGGCCCAAAGTAAGAAACTTTTCAGAATAAAAACTAAAAGAAATTTGCTTTTTAGGCCCCTCTATGTTGCTCTAAAGCCCCTCGATTTGACCAAATTACCCCTATTCAGTTTTGGAAGAAATGATTTTTTTTTTCAAAAAAAAAATTGTAATTTCGGAATGTAGGTGCCGAAATGTCTTTTTTTTCAACTTTTTATATATTTCGGCAAGTAAAATCCGAAATTAGTTCATTTTGGTACCTACGTAGCAAACTTAACTAATTCTGGCACGTAGTGTGCCGAAATTAGTTAAGTTTGACACGTAGGTGCCAAAATGAACTAATTTCGGATTTTACGTGCCGAAATGATTTTTTATTTTTAATTTTTTTTTATATTTTGGCAGTTACAATCCAAAATTAACTAATTTCGGCACGTAGGTGCTGAAATTAAGCGTTTTCGGATTGTAACTGCCAAACCATCCAAAATCCAAAAAATTAGGAGTATTTTTAAGTTTTTGGAGGACTTAAGAATACTATAGGGGGCCTAAAAAGCAAAAATCAAACGCAAAAAGTTTTGTTACATATCAAACACAATAAGAAAGTGATAAAATATGTTTTAAAATTCTAGGAATTTTCATAGGCTTAATCTAGCTATTGAGAACATTCAATCTAATGCTAGAACAAAAAGTTATTAAAGATGTAAGAGCATCTCCAATAATTTTTCTCATTCAAGTTATACTCATTTTGCTTCAATGATAAAAAAAAAAAAACATAAGATACAATATATTATTATTAATAATGATGATATAATACATTATTTCAACTAAATACTAATGATGACATTAAAATTTATTTAAAGTATTTTTGCAAATTTTATGATACTCATCTTTTCACGACAAGTTTCGAGAAAAAAAATTAAAATCGGACCATCCTTTATGAAACTCACTAAAACATATTTGTTAGAGATGCTCTAAACATACTATGTTGACATTTTGTGTCCAGAGATTCTCAATCTCTTTTACAAACAATGAAAGTCATACAAAAGTACGATTGATATTATTCAAATTTCATACTCGTGAGCATTGTTTAATTGACATCCTCTTATTTATCTATATATAAGATTAGAATAAAGCAATAGCAAAATTTATTAGAATATCAAAATATATAAAATTTATATATATATATATATATATATATATATGGAGTTGCTAACTTACACATCCACTTAAAAACATTAAAGTGTAAATTAGCAATGCGCACCTTTTCACTTTGGACAATAAACACCTTGACATTTAGTTATTTTACACTAGAAAATTGAAGGTTAGTTAGGTAAAGTTTTTAAAATAGTGTGCACTCATTTGCTAAATTATAAATATATGCAACATAAATAAACAACCTAAGAAATAAAAAGAAAGGACAAAATCCAAACACAATTCCTTAAAAGAATGAACTTTAATTCCTTAGATTAAATTGAATTCGTTTTGATTCGTTGATTATAACAGAAAATTATAGTTTACAGTATTTTATTGGGTACTTAATTTATAGTGTTTTCATGTGTAATTGCATAAAATTATTTTCAACTGTTCTTGCACTTGCACAAACCTACAGAATAACACATGCATTGTTGCTTATAAAAAAAAAACACATGCATTGTCTAATTCATAAAAGAAAAGAAACAAACAACACATTAACAATTGGATTTGACAATTACTGAGAAATTGAACAAAAAAACCCATAATCCAACTAAACACATGTTTTGTTTTTCAAACAAAAAAAACGATGTTGTTTTGTAAATCAGTAAAGTGGTGCAAATTAATAAACATTTTTATTATTGAAAGTTACAAAACTATACCTCAAGTTACTATTTTTAATAATAAATATGAATGATTTTTTTGTTCAAAATAAAAAGGTGCACCCTACTAACATAGACTTTCATGTTTTTAGGTAGGTCTAAGTTAACAAGCTCATATATATATATATATATATATATATATATATATATATATATATAAGATTCAAATATGAGATTCCTTACTTATTTACGTTAAGATGTTAATTTTTTAACCACAAAACTAGTTGACAAAAAAAATTATTCACATAATTAAATCAGCACACTATATATATATTTATAAATGTCTATCAATAGCACATCCAAATACAAATATTATTAAAAGAAAGGACAAAAATAAAAATAAATAAAAATGTGTCAAAAATAAATTCATATAATTGGATTGAATGTCAGTAATTGATACTCTCTTCCGTCATTAATTAATCTAAAAAAACAAGTTAAATTTTAAATTTATTAAAAAAATAATATATTTAATCTAACATATACATTATATATATCAACTATTCAATAAATTTATGTTGTTACCAGAGTAAAAAAAAATCATTAAAAATAATTTTCAACCACAGAAGAGGTTACTGGGTTAAGTCGCGGATTAGGTCGCTCTCTTTAAGACGTTTCGCGGCACTGCCCAAAATTGTGCAAGCAGACTATCAACCACGAAGTCCACAGGATAAAACAGCCCAGTTACAACTGTATGCCGATTTGCTACTGCACGGTAGAAATCAGTCAAAGAATACACCTTCTTGAATGGTACTACGATACCACTTGAATTCATACTACGATATCAATCTATGATTCATTGGTACTACAATACCACCGTATTGATACTACAATATCAATATAATGACACTGATGTCATTCTAATATGATACTAAGACCAATCTCAATTGAAAGGGATTGTGATATTATTACCATTCTTAATTTGAAGGAACTAGTAATACTAAGATCACTTCTTAAAACAAGTTGCAACAATATAATTAAGTATAATGCATATATTCTCTTGTTGCAAATTAATTATATATATGATTCAACATAATATATATAGACAAAATCTATTCACGTTAGTTTGTTGATAAGAAAATAAAATCTTATGAACTATTTCCATTAATCCATATTCTTAGAGCACGGATTAAAACTGCAAAATAATAATACATATATATATATATATTCAACTCATAAAATACTATCAAAATATTGTTTAATTATCTCTCTTCCCGTTTCATTGTTCCTATCTCAGTTGTATATCCTATCACCAGTGCAATATATAAAACCGCCAGAACCGACTGCACCACTCATAAAAGCAAAGACCTTCAAGATTTTGCATGTCGATATGGCTTATTTGTTTCCAAATTTTCTATAACATGGACATCATCTATCCCCTTCACACCTCTTACAAATTAAGTGTACTTGATGTCCAGCCATGGAATAGCCACTTACACTTTTTATGAGCGATTTCTTGATTTTCTAGGAAGAATCAGTGTGTGAGGCTACTCTCTTAAAAACTGATGCTTATTACTTTGGGAATGTGGAGTTCCATTTTTGCAGCTATCATAGGCTTGCCAATTGTTCATTAGGGTTGAAATTTCCAAACACACTTTATTAGTATTCTCGTACAAAATGAAAACTATGGTTTTTCTTTTTGTGAGTTGCCACTCTTAATATGTGTTATTGTGAAAATGGTTTTTTTCTCTCCATAAATTTAGCAGTTACAAAATGATGGAAAATAAATCACCAAAAGTAAAATTGAGTGTAATTTAATCAATGTGAGACTAAATATTTTTATTTTCTCAAAATACACATAGTATGCTACAACATACCAATATGCTCTAGTATCCGATGTGAGACTCAATTTTATTTTCAATTCACACACCATTGTGAACTTTGTTCCAACAATTTAAGAAGTGATTTTTTTTTATATAATAATTTAAGAAGTGATTTGTTTCTTATATTGAGAATCTGAAAGAGTAATATTAATTTTCTTTTTCCCAGTTATTTGTTTTTATTAATTTCTTTTTCTTTTTACTGCATTTTTATTATTTGGTTTATTAATTTCGTCTACATCTTTTTGTCTTTTTATGAGACTTAATTAAGTGTCCAATACGCAAGTAATTTTACAAATATTTTATTGGCAAATGTTCCATAATATATATAATTTATTAGTATATCCAAAATCAACTTCTTTTTTTACCAATCGTTTGTTAGTCTAATGATGATTGACGTTGAACTTGGTAGGAATGATCACGGTTTGATTCCTGTAACTGCGATCGGAAGGAGTTAGAATCATTTGATATTATAACTGACATTCGAATCAAATTAAACTGGTGATGAAAGAAAAAAAATCAACTTTCTTATCTTTTTTTAATATAAACTTTCTTATCTAGATGCATGCGTATATATAGCTAAATTCTAAAAAAGGTTTATTTGCTTACGGAATTTGTGGACGTTTAATATTTTTCAAATAGAAAGAATATAAATTTAAGTGCAATTTTGACTCTCAAATTTTTATAACTGTGCAATTTTGACCAATTGTAAAAAAAAGTATGTTTAAAGCAATTTTAGTCCCTTAAATTTATCTCTTTTCTGGTTTTAAAGCCTCTAATGATATGTGGTTGGATTTATTGAAAGTATACGATAATAACATACATATTTCACACTTAATCATCTATTCTATTTCTATCCCCCTCCTAATGTCATTCATTATTCAGAGATCAACATAGTGTAACATAAATAAATAGTAGATATTGAGCTTTTAACTATTTGATTTTGAGTTTAATCTTAAGTACTGATGTGTATAAAAAATAATATTTATTAACAGATCAATCAATCTAGAGCTAGATAGTCGATAAATTTGGATTCATTCATGTCGGACTCAAAACCCCAATCCGTTCAGGCTCACGGTTGAGAAGGTCATGCCCAAACCCGACCATCTAAGCCTTCGATTAAGGTGGTTTCGGTTTATTTGGATTTATCGGATAAGCGGGTGGATTCAATTGGATTAAGTCTTTTTATGATGTGTTTCCTTAACATTTTCTTTAGAAAAATAAAATGAAAACAAGAAGAAGAAGCTTACGATAGTTATGATGAAGGACTGAAGGCCCACGTGCGTTTACTTTGACCGTTTTTCCTTCTCCAGAGAAATTACTCAATCGTCAATCTCTTTCACCACTTGCATTCCAATTCCAAATATACACACGAAGACAAGTAGTCTCAAGTTTCTTATCAACCGTGTCAAGAGGAAAAGTTCTCATATCAAACCTTGTCAAATTTGAAGGCCATAACAAATATAAATGAGAAAATTTATTTGGTGTACAGAGTTCCATTTATTTTATCTTCCATTTATTTTATCTTCATAAATAAATGGAAGTATGTAATGTAATCATAATCATATATCCCATAAAGTGACAAACTAAAATGCAAGTATACTGTCCATAAGTCCTAGCTCAACTGGTAAAAATGCCGAAATTGTTAGGCCGGACGTCGTGACCCGGGTTCGAATCCAGGATCTCACAATTGTTTAATTTCAGTGGATTACCACTTCTTCTAATACCAAAAAAAAAAAATGCAAGTATACTGAGACCTGTTTAAATTTGGCTTATTTTTAAATTTATAAAAATAGATTATGCAAATAAATTGGAGTAAATTATAATGTTAATTTATAAATTTTCACTGACAAAAATTAATTATATCTTTATAGGCTTCAAAAAAAAAATTATATCTATATACGTCGTTTTCTGATAAACTATCTTAAAAAATGATACGTAAAAATTTATTTATTTGCATAAATTGTTTCACATAAGCTAAAAAATAAGTCAATATAGGACCACAAATTATCAAATAAATTATTATTTATTTTTTAACACCGTCAGATAACTATTTATTATACAAACAAATGATATATTCAAGTGAAACATTAATAAATACTCTCACGAGTCTTTAATAAAAAAAAAATTACTTTTTAGATTCATCGAGTATCTAATATATTTGCTCTATATTATAAATCAGATAATTAGATACTCAAATAAATTTAAAAAATATTTTTTTTATTCTTATATTAAAAAATAATATATTTGCTACAAATTTTTTATTTTTGGTGCAAACAAAACACAGAAAACTTACACACACAAAGTGAATGAATCAAAGTTCGAATTCCGAGACATTCAACTTAACAATTTTGGCATATCTGCCGGTTGAACTTGTGGCAAAATTATAAATTAATTTTAAATATTTGAAATTACAATTAACTTTTGTAGTTTTATAATTTTTAAAACTAAATTTTGTAGTTTACTTAATATTTGTAGATTTCACTATATTTACTTTTTTATAATCTTTAATAATAATTCTTTTTACTATATCATAAACTTTTTATCAATTTAACTTCATTTATACTCTTACAAAAATATTTTTATCATTTGTTATATTTAATTATTTATAAAAAAGGAGAAGTGTTTAAGTTGTTTCCAGGATGATTCCATTCAACAAAGGATTGGTTACCCAACTTTATTATTTATTTTGGTCTAGCAGAAGCATGATGGATTTGTACTTGTTTGTAGTTAGTATTTAAACCAAACAAGAAGACAGACAGCCTTTAAAGCATGATGTAGCCAACAAAGGATACATAATTTCTTGTACGGATTAGTGATCTTCTTTTCTTTTTTTTCCTAACCAAACATTTGTGATCTTGAAAATATATATAAAATCACTAACTTTATGAACCAGTTATAGATTAGCCAAGTTAAGCAAAATGTGGGGCTATTGTGGTTTGTTGATGATGTGAATGCTAGTGCGATGGTTACACAGCTATCCAACCCCCCACTTTTGTCTAAACACCACTAAACTGTTTTATTTCATTTATTTTTTGAGGAAACATAACATGTTATAATTATGATTCAAATCTCCTAAAAAAAAATCAAGTCAAAACTCATCTTGCTCTCATTCACACTAAATATTGAAGGATATGTTAGTCTCTTGCACTTTTAGTAGGAAATGACACGACATGCAACATTAACATTTTTATGGAGAGTTTGTCACTTATTTGGATTTACTAAATTTGAAACATTAGTCTATGCAGTTGTGTGCGAAAATATATATATAGTTTACACCGACAACAAAAATTAGGAGAGGAACAAAAGTAATAGGAGATACGGAATAATTGATGAAGAATTTTTATTTTTGTAAGAAACCCTAATTATCACGTAGCATTGTCTTTGTGTAATCTCTCGTTTTCTTTTGCGCCAATAAACAACAAAATTAAGTCTAAGACTATATTGTGATAACTATAAGTCCCTTGGAAATACTATAGTAGCCCCTTACATAAAACATAAAACTCAATTTGGTCTCTATGAATCAATAGTGAAGATGTACGTGATTTGTGATGTTCGTAATTGCTGTGAGAGGATCGAGTTTTTGATAAACAACAAAAAATAATACCTTGATGGAGAAGAAAGAAAAAAATGCCTATTGGATTTATTGGATGGTTTATAACATATAATTTTGAAGATAAATCAAATTTACAGTGAGGGGCAACAGAAAGTTAACTTGAATAATACCCACTCCAACAATAATGAAAAATCATGTGTTTCTGTCAAAAAAACAAAAAAAAATCATGTGATCTAGGATCACCCCCATCTCATATGTAACTCATCATATTTCATATAGTCTAAATTATTCACTCACATAATTGTCCCTTGTGTTGTGTCATTCGCTTTAACACGTATGATAAAGGTTGACACTCAATCGATCGATAAGAAGTGTGAGATGAGTTTCTACTCTAATTGAATTTGAATGCAACTACTATAGTCAAATAGTCAATATAAATTTAATCCACAACATAGTAGTAGTTGCATTGCATGTTGTGATATATTCCCTCTTTAATTTATCTAATTTATGGCAAATAAAATTGTAAATATATGTACTTCGTAAATATTATATGAACCTCAAGCTTTCTTTTGTTGGATTAATGAGGATTGGGTTTAAAAATTGGTAAGGTCTAATATTTATACTCACACAACAATATATGTCACTTTGACACTTTCATGCATATTAAGAAATGTAATTAATGTTATATAGAAAAAATAAATTATGAGTTAGTTTACAAAATTGTTCTTCATTAATTGTATGAGAAAGATAAATTGAATAATTGAAAAAGAAAAAAAGGTAATAAATAATTAATAGTGTAATTGAAAAATTAACATTCAATGCATCATTGTCAATATAAAATAGTACAAATTTTTATTCAAAATGACTTATAATTTTGTACGGAGAGAGTAATGCATTTAATCTAACTCATCTCTCATGTATATATATATATATACACCCCTACCATCACGGGTGTGGAGATGAATCGATCAAATAAATTTGAAAGTCCAATATCGTACGCATAGCTAGGCATAATTGATTGAGGAACATATTGGTAGTTCATATTTAATTTTGGTCTCACCAACTAAACATAGATCAAAGACTTCTTTCTACCTATTTTGCAATGAAGTCAGAACTGAACCCACAACAAGTACACCCAGGCTGTACCAGGGCTTCCTAATTCCAATATTCTATTCTATTCTATGGGTACAAATTAATAAAGAAAAAATCACACATTTAAATATAAGAAAAGCTAACGTGTTTCTTTAAGACACTTGTTAAAAAAGTTGTTTCATTCGATATATAATTATTATTTGAAATATTCTTTACTACCATAAAATCACATGTTAGCATGAAGCTTAAAATATAACCTTAGTTATCCTTTGATCCTAAGGTGAAAGTATTTTCATCCATTCAAGCTATCAATTTTTATTGTCGGTTTCGATAAAATTAAAAAAGTGCATTCTTTTCGCATCTTCAAAATTTTCTTGTACACAATTTTAGTTCTTGTTGTTTTCTAAAATTAAATTATTATTCTTAAATATTTAAATGATTTTTTCATGCAAATTAAACATGTTTAAAACATTATAATACGTTTCTTTTTAGATTTTTTTTGTTTGTAAATAAATTGTATCATTGATGTACAACCTTAAAAATTAACATCTCCCAACAAATATTTTTTCATTCGCACGGTCAAAGATTGAACTCATGACTAAATGAGAGTCTCGAGTATCTACCACATGTATTTGATAAAATTTAGAAAATGTTTTTTTTTTTTGACACAAAAACAACAATATTCATTCATTCATTCAAATCCATAGGAATACATCAATCGAAATCATTACATCCTCAATTTCGCTAAAAACTAATAAGGATGAATCTGCAAACAAGCTCACAGCATCCAAGTTAATAGCGTAAAACGGTCTAATGTCTATGACAAAGCCTATGATTGATATGACAAACTTCAAATGTCCGGAGTAATCATGTACCCGGATCTGCAGCATTGATGATGCTAGAGTCATTGAATCTGCACTGAATTTGGATCGAAACAAACCTGCAAATCTGAACAAAAGAACAAACACCGTACCAAGACGGGACAAACACCGTACCAGACGGGAAATCAAAACAAATACTCCGCACTAAGACGGAATTAAAACAACACTAAATGAAGAAAAAAAACACAAGAAAGAAAACTCAAATAAACCCTAAAAAATATGTGGATATCACTTATTTAAATAAAAGGAAAAGAAAACAATCAAGAGGGGTGATTTCGGATCAAAATTGATCCTAAATCACCCCTTTCTAATTGATAAACTAAGAGAAGCAAAGAAAAAAATTTGCCAGCTGCCGAAAGAGAGAAAGAATTAGGGTGAGAGGCACTTGCAAGAGCCGATTAAAAATTTAGAAAATGTTAACATGAGTTAAATTAACTTACTTGTGCATATTTTTTTTATTTAGTTTAAAATTCGGCTACTACGTAATAAATCGTTACTATTAGTGAATAAATAGAACAGTGATTTTATCATATTATTCATCTTAATTATTAGCGTATTTTCTTTTACATCACTATTATTGCATTTTCTTTTACATCACTATTATTGCATTTCAATTGTTATAAACTTAAAATGAATAATAATAAAAGTTAAATAAGTTTTTGGTCTGTAAAACATTACTACCAAATTTTATTTGTATCAATATTCAAAAATGAAAAATGTTAATTGGAAAACCATATATAATAAAATTATCTTAAAATTTGTATAATCAATATTGTTTAAATATAAAAAATATTATTTTTAATATAAAATTTATCTTTTCTGTTACCTTATAACTAATGTCCTTAAAACATTAATCAACATTACCCGTATTGTTTAAGGGTTCTGTTAACATGTGCATATAGGGCACATGTTAAGGTATCTTAATATAGAAATTTAACATTTAATGATACAAAAATTTAATGCTTAAAAAGTAAAATTTAATGCTTCAACATTTAATATTTTCTATTTTTGCTTTCTTATTATGTGTCATTGATGCACATGTTATCAGTCTCCATTGTTTAAATATAAAAAAAAAATTTAATATAAAATTTAGGCAAAATTATACTACAGGTCTTTTATCTTATTTTTTTGTAACACTTTAGTCCTTTATCTTTTTTTTGTAATACATTGGTCCTTTATTTATTTTTATTTGTAACATACATGTCCTTTATTATTTTAGAAATAAATAAGATAAGGGACCAAATTGTTACAAAAAAAAGGGACTAAAGTGTTACAAATAAAAAAGATAAAGGACTAAAGTGTTACAAAAAAAAAGATAAAGGATCAAAGTGTTACAAAAACAAAAAATAAAAGACAAAAGTGTTACAAAAAAAAATAAAGGACCAATGTATTACAAAAAAATAAGATAAAGAACATGCAACATAATTTTGCCTGAAATCTATTTATTTCTATTACCTTAACTACCTTGGAACATTAATCAACAATTACCCATAAAAAAAAAAAAAAAACAAGTTTTTATCCTTAGAAATTGTTTGACTGGACATTTAATTTATGTGATTGTCAACAACAAAATTTAAATTCGTGTCGTGTGATGAAATCAAATTTAATTAACTCAAAGAATCAAGTTTGTATGGACGGAGATATGCTCAATAAATTAGTTAGCTGAACAAATTGAAGATTTAAATGGTACGTGGGCAAAATTATTCTATTTCAGTACGATTGGTATTTAAATCAATAATAACTAAAGTGGATGAGAACATGTATCTTTGAAAATTTGATATCTGTTCTGGTTAATGGTAGTCCTACTGCCGATTTCAATGTTGGAAGAGGATTACGACAAGGCGACCCGTTATCTCCTTTCTTATTCTTAATTGTTGCTGAAGGTTAACTGGATTGATGAGAAAAGCCATGAAGTTAGGAAAATTTAAGGGGTACCGTCTTAATAATAATAATATTCAATTTAAGATTCTTTAGTTTGCAGACGATACTATTTTGATGGGAGAAGATATTTGGGACAATATCCTGATCATTAAAACTTTACTTCGCAACTTTGAGTTAGTGTCAGATCTCAAAATCAACTTTGTGAAGAGTAAGCTCTATGGTCTAAACGCCGATTCTCGGTTATTGGAAGCGGGATATGCGTTTCTATCTTGTCGTTCAGAAGTCATTCCCTTTAAATTCTTGGGAATTCCAGTTGGGGCCAATCCTAGAAGGCAAGAGACATGGAAACCAGTTGTGGATGCTACGATTAAAAGGTTAAATTCTTGGAGCATTAGACAATTATCCTATGGTGGGCGGATCACTCTCATAAATTTGGTATTGGCTAGCCTCCCTCTTTATTTTTTTTCGTTTTTTAAGGCTCCTTGTTGTGTTATAAAACAGTTGGTGAGGATCCAAATGAATTTTTTATGGGGAGGTGGTATAGATGATAAGAAATTGTGCTGGGTTAAATGGGACCAAATTTGTTTACCTAAAGAGAGTGGTGGTCTAGGGGTAAAGAATCTAGAATTATTTAATCTGGCGTTACTAAGCAAATGGAAATGGCGGTTATTATCGGATGGAGATGCAATATGGGCTGATTTGTTACGTTTCAGGTATGGTCATTTACCTACTCAAATGTTAGGCAGGATACTTATCTAACCGGAGCTAAGCACTCGATCTGGTGGAAGGACGTAGTAAGTTTGGGTAGAGGTTTTGAGACTAACTGGTTTAAGCAACATATCGGATGTCGAGTTGGTAATGGCCGAGACATTGGTTTTTGGAAGTTCAAATGGTTTGGGAGTCATGCTTTTAAAGACTTATTTCCTGCTCTTTTTGCTAAAGAGACAAACCATGATGTTTTCATAGCAGGGAGGATGCAAGGAAATGGTAGTAATTTTGTGTGGTTCTGGGAATGGGTTGAACAACTATCCGCGGATGAAGAACAGCAGTTGGGAGAGTTAAAGGGGCTGTTAGTGAGTTTTTCTTTATCCCCGAACAACCCTGATAGTTGGCGATGAGTTTTAGAAAAAACTGGTCTTTTTTCTGTTAAGTCTTGTTATGAATGGTTAATAGATCATAAGCAACATGAGGAGCTGAATTTTAATGTTCTGTCTGCTATTAAACAACTTTGGAAGAATGACGTTCCGTCCAAAGTTTTGGTATTTGGATGGCGGTTCTTGCTAGACAGATTACCGACGAAAGTGGCACTCAATCATAGAGATATTTTGCTCAATTTACACGATTTGTCGTGTAACATTTGTTTACAACATTTTGAGGATAGTACCCATCTCTTTTTTCTTTGCGTATTCAGCAAAAGAGTATGGGAAAAAGTGTATAAGTGGATAGGGATGAGTTTACCTACAGGTTCAGCAGGGATTATTCACTTTTCGATGTTTAGTGATATGGTTAAAACGAAAAAAGGTGGGCGTGTCCGACAATTGATTTGGCTGGCCACTGCGTGGAATATTTGGAAACATCGAAATAGTGTTATTTTCAACGGTGTTATACCAAATGTTTCTTCTCTTGTGGATGAGATTAAATTAGCTCTTGGGTTTGGTATAGTAGTAGGTACGGACATCAGTCTAATGTATCTTTTACGGCTTGGTGTTTGGAACCTCTAATTTGTATTCAAAGCACATTATAATTTG
Source organism: Trifolium subterraneum (assembly GCA_951799995.1). Lineage (NCBI taxonomy): Eukaryota > Viridiplantae > Streptophyta > Magnoliopsida > Fabales > Fabaceae > Trifolium > Trifolium subterraneum. The sequence goes on along the minus strand of OX637468.1, from coordinate 50,051,515 downwards.
CTTTGTGTTGTAAGAGATTGAGTACCCCTTGTACTCCCTTATAATAATAATATTTTGCTTATAAAAAAAAATGAATTATAATTGTTTTTTAGCTAAGTTTAGTAGCTAAAAATTCCACATTTAAAATAAATTTAAAGTAGATAAGTGAGATGTTCCTTGTCAATTGAATTAAACTTATACGGACTGAATTATGAACTTTTTACAGTAAATAAAAACTACAAAATTGAAGAATTATCAGAAAAGTATACTGCGTAAATATACACGAGAGTAATTTTGATTCTCATGTGCTCCACTGTACATATATATATATATCAATTGAATATTATTTATTCTAAAAAAATTAAATATTATTTATAAAAAATTTCAGCAAAATAATGCTTAAAGTTAAGAATTTCTATGCTACAGTACATTGATAAATTGATTTTTTTTAGCATAATTTCTTTATTTTACTTTTAAATTTTAATGACTATTACAATTGCTTTATTTTATTTTTTCAATGACAATAACTGTTAAAATTGTTCAAGATTGAGCCTAAGTCCAACCAATGTCGAGTTCAGTCAACTTCAACATCGAGTTTGATCTAATATGACATTGACCCAATGTCACGTCCTCTTGTCCAACTATTGACCTCGTGAATATGCATTAATGGTTCCAACTCTCATTTGGAAACTATATATGCAATTCATTTTTAGTCTAAACCTTCACTCCACATAAATTCTAACTTGAGAATCAAAGTGTATTAGGTACAACCCCCTTTCACCACCAATGTACCGAAGAGGGGCACCGCCGAGAACATCTATCTGATTAGATAAGATCAAGAATATTTAATTACTATTTTGATGTATTGAATATTTAATCACCTTTTTGAATAGTCAAATAAGATTTTTAATAACATACCACGTAAATAAAAGGCAAACATTATTATTTGATGTATTTAAATATAATTAACTATTTTAGCATACAAAATACTAAATTAACACACAAACAAATTTATTAAAAATTTAAATCAAATGAATATTTTGTCATTTTTAACCTTAGTGAAAAGTGAAAACACTAGTAATACACAGTTAGCACTATAGAGAGACAAAATATAGGTAACAATATAAAATGGTGCTTGGTCCAACTCCAATCTATGATTAATCAAAGACCCTTACGGTGGAAAAGGAAGAAAGAAATTCCTAGATTCCAACACCCTCATTTTTTTACTACTTACATATTGCAAATTGCAAAACCAATGAAATAAAATGAATGAATTGAACAAAGTAAAGTAAAAGGTTCTTTCTTACACAGTCTTCTCCTTACACCTTCTTAGTCTCCTCTCCCCCATCATAGTATTAAAAACCCAATCCATTCTCCCAAAAACACAAACCCTTTCTCATTCATTGGATCCTCTTTCACATTCCCAAAAAACAAAAACCAAACAACCTCAAAACCAAATCTAAAACACAACACAACACAAACCTCAAAATACACAAAAAAAAATGTCATCACCTTTCCCTTCTTGTTTCCGTCCCTCTCCAACAAACGATGACAACAACCGTCATTCTCCACCACCGCCGCCGCCGCCACCACATTCAACTAACCCTAACCTCGCCACCTATCTCTTTCAAACTGATATAGGTTTAGTTTCTTTGACTTGGTCACGTTCCATTCTTGGTCGTTCTCTTCATGTTCAACTTCATCATCACCCATTTGATTCTCCACCATCGAACCCTTCTTCTTTATCTTCTTCTTCTTCTTCTTCTTCTTCTTTTCATCTTCACATCAAACCCTTCATTTTCTGGAAAAAACATGGAACCAAAAAACTCTCTTCAAATACTCACTTATTCTGGAATCTCTCAAAAGCCAAATTCGGGTCAGGACCCGAACCGAACTCCGGTTTTTACTTTGCGGTTGTTGTTGATAATGAGATGACCCTTTTGGTTGGAGATTCTAACAAAGACGCATATGCAAAATCTAAATCGAAAGAACCTAAGAATTTTCAGTATTTGGTGATGAAAAGGGAGCATGTTTATGCTAACAAAATCTATAACACTAGAGCGAGATTTGGTGGGAAAATGAGAGAGATTCAGATTGATTGTGGTGGAAGGGATCATTCTAAGCTTTGTTTTAGTGTTGATGGTGAAAAAGTGTTGCAGATTAAGAGATTGAAATGGAAGTTTAGAGGGAATGAAAGAGTTGAAATTGATGGTGTTTCTGTTCAGATCTCTTGGGATGTTTATAATTGGTTATTTGTGAAAGATAATAGTGATGGACATGCAATTTTTATGTTTAAATTCGAAGAAGAGGACGATGAACAACAGCGCGCTAAAGATAGGAGTTTGATGAATTTATGGACTCAGCAGAATTTGAATTTGGGAATTTATGAAAAAATGGGGAAGAGTTGGTCGTCTTCGTCGGTTTCAATGGCTTCTTCTGGTGGATCTTTTGGTGCAAGTTCATCTGTTTTGGAATGGTCTAGTGTTGAAGAGAATGAATTGGTTGTTCCTGTTGGGTTTTCTTTGCTTGTTTATGCTTGGAAACGATGAATGTGCGGCGCTCGCTGTTGAATGGTGATTCTGATTCTGATTATGCTTCTGGTTGCATTTTGTTCTTGTTTTATGATTATGATGATGATTTTAATTAGACAGTGATGATGCTAACTAGTTAAAAGTTTAGATTTTTAATTTTGTTACACCCTACTAACTCAATTGTTTCGTGAACATAGAGATTGAATAAGTGTAGTTTAGAATTTTGATGCTTGTGAGAATTCAATGATTTGATATTTTAGATCTAACTGAATATTCTTTACAATGGTGAAGATCATAGATAGCATTAGTTGGATTTGAGGTCTTTGTATTTTTTAATTTTACTTTATGTGTAATTGGCTTAAGGATTATGGAACTTGCAATGCAATGTGAATGTCACATTCTTTTGTAACTCAAACTGTTTGTTGCTGCAGCTATCATGTTGTGAAAATGAGAATCAAATTGATTATTTCATGATTGAACCAATTGATTTCATAATAGTTGGTGTTTATGTCACTTTTTGAAGTAGAAAAGTTTAGTCTTGTGATCTTTTGATTAGAATTACAATTAGTATAACTTTACTTTAGCTTTTCCCTTTGTGTTGCAATCTTTGTGTGCAAGTACAATGTTCATAGTAGTTGGAGGTGTGGTGTACAATCTAAGTGTTGGACCAAATTACATGATATGAGGAGGTAGAGTGGGGATTTGGATTCCTTGCGGTCCTATCTCCACTCCAAGAATCCGAGTTGTAGAATCTAAGTTGTGTGTAGTCACGTGACCATACACTGTCACACACATCTCAGGTGTACAGTCAAGATTGAATTGTTCAGACAATTTAATCTTGACCGTACAACTGAGATGTACCTGACTGAATCAGGTTGTGTTGTGACTAACACACAAGTTGGATTTCTCGGAGTGGAGGTAGGACCTATTCATGTTTTTGATGGATTGGAAATTGCAAATGGCAGCTAAGATTGTAGTTGTAGAGAGACGGTGGCCAGCTTTGTGTGACCAATACTAAAATAATGTCAAGTGAGTTGACCAAGTCAAGAATGAATGAATCAATTGTTGGATTTGGTTCAATTGGATTTGAACGGTTATATTAGTTGACAACTCAACCAATATACAATACAATAGAATAATAGTACTATTGAGTTTTTTTTTTTTGTTTCACCAGCAGTATAATCTGGTTCGAGGGTCAGTTCTGACATTAAGTGGTTTCAGTCCCTCCTGATCGCAGTTGCGGGGGGTCGAACCGTGGTTCTCCCTACTAAGTTCAGCACCAATCACCACTGAACCATGGTAGTACTACTATTGAGTTTTCTTCTAACCAAAACAAACATAGTAATAAAGTTTGAAGATTAAGATTATTATTATAGGAAAGTGCATAAGTAATTTGGTTAGAAACAGACAGTCGTTTGTTGCGTTGCCTAATGAGTGGGTTGTTCGTCGTGTGGACCACACATGATGAGTTTGATTTGTGAAGAAGGAAAAGGATGATTGATTCTTCTGTTAGTCTTGTGAACACTAGAAATTAAATTTAATTCAATTAATTAAATTAAATTAAAAGCCTGTCTGCCAGCGATTATTGTTGAGTAATGAAACTTTGTTGCTTTTTGCTTAGTCAATAGAATCAACTTTTATTTTATTTTATGTATGTACAGAGTATGCATCTCACTTAGTTACGTGATCTAGTAATTAAGCATTTGTAGTTTAATTAAAGTTCCAAGTTTGAAATGGATTCTCTTGTGATGCATGGTTAATTCGGGCTCAACTCTAAATGTCTTTCACCAATCTCTACTTCAAGAGGTAGTCGTTCTTCTCCACCGTCTTGGATGGAGAACCTCGATCTCTCATGTGTATCATGAGACTAATCGGTATGCTGACTTGTTAGCAAATCTCAGACACTCTTCGTTAGATTTTAATTACAATTTCTTTGATGTTTGTCCCCATGTATTGAAACTTCATTCATCTAGAAGATGATGTCAGAGTTACTTTTTCTTGTTTAGTTTAGTTTTGTAATTTTTTTCCTTCTCTTACCAAAAAACTTAAAGGACTTGACAGTTATAAATGTGAAATGTAAAAGACTTCTAGATATATTTAGCCAATTAAAAGTGTGACTAATTTTTCACTGTATACAATTTTTAAAGACTAATTGAACCTTATTTACTGTGAAGACTAAAATGAGTCATTAAAAAATCGAGACCCAAACTAGTCTTTATTCTTCTTATAAACAGAATAATATTGGTATTCTTGACAACAAATTGTAAGATTGTTAGCTATGAAATCAATGTTTTGTATAAGCAATGATATATATATATATATATATATATATATATATATATATATATATATATATATATATAATCATTGCATATTAACAAAAGGTAGACGGAGAATAAACTGCGCCGTTAATCCTTTTTGAATAAGCAATTAGTTAATTATAGTACTATTAGTTCAAAGAAAGCTAACATGTGTATGTACAGATATTATTAAATCATAGACTAAGATGTTATCAGTCTTTATTTAAATAAATCTAAGCCGATTTTGAAATTTTGCTTTACACATTAGTACTTAAAACCTCAACTTGTAAATTTTTGGATTCCAGTTAGAGTAATTAACAACTTTTGTTCTATAGTCTTTGCACTAATCAAATTATGATAATTTTAACTTAGGCTAGAGTTTAAAAGTTATCAATAAACAATGCACCATTGTAACATATTCTAAAGTCAAAGTAGGAGCTATATCATTTGAAACGTAGAGCCAAAAACACGGTGCTTTCGGTTACATTGCTAATTTGTACTTAGATTGATTTGAAGATATTTTTCAACACCAATGTCTTTGGAATCATTTCATTTTTGTTTACGTACTATTTTACATTTTAATTAAATTATGGTAATGATTAAGACATTTTTACTGTTTGTATTGATTTGGATTGTAATGGACTATTTAGATCCCCATAGAAAATTCTAAACAACAGGAAAATGTCTTTATAATTTGTTTAATAGTAGTTGTCAAATTCAATTAAATGCTCGTGTGGTCCACGAAGACTTAGAATCAACCATAGCATTATTCAAATTTACCTTCTTTTGTTTTTTTTTAAAAAAAAAAAAATACACCATAGCAAGTCTTCGACCCTTCATTGCCACATTATTCCTTACGCAATATGTTAAATAATAGGCCCTTTCAACAATTTCAAAGTCTATCCATATTATATTGGTCCAGTGAAATTAAATATTTTGTAGATAAAAAATGTGATTGGTATAAGAAATATCGCTAAAGATGGTCGATCAAGTTTTTCGCAACGTAACTAGGAGTATGACAGATCTTGATGATAAATTGGACGGGTCACAATTTGTCCAATTCCAGAACTAGTAATATAGTGTACTGTGATATACTTTAACAATTTCAGTGACAAGTTATGTTTTGAAGGAGGAGTAAGTCGCAATTTCTAACCACATTTTTCTTCTTATAGAACATTGATACTAACCACTTGATCAATTTGGATTAAGTCAAATATTGTAAATAAATAATGTTGAGTTTTAATGGTGAGTGATTAAGTCTAACATCGATTATCAATGAAAAAAATATTAAATATATAAGTTTATTTAATTTATCTTTCTAATGTCTACCCCCACCATCTCTTTTAATAAGACTCACAATTGGTCATGTGAGGTGAAAATTGGTGTTAAAATCATTCATGTTAATTAAAAGTGTGCAAGGAATGTTAAAGGCACAATTTGAAGTGATAATTGAATTGAGAATTGAATATTAGAACTAATGATCAATAGTTAAAATTATAGAGGTTTGAACAATTTAGTTTCTTTAGTAAACAAAAAAAAAACAATTTAGTTTCTCAAATTGATAAAATGATTATAATTTAGCAGCTTAAAAATAAAAACATCAATTGATTTAGTTTTTCGTATAAATTTATCATTTTTTAAAGAGTTTATGTTTCTCATGAGAAAAATCTACGCCATTTACCAACATAGTGTGACATAAGTGGTAGATATCTGAGTCTCTTAACCATTTGGTCCTTAATTCGATCTCTGATCGGTGCGTATGAAGAAACATTTGTTGGAAGATGTCAATCCCTTAAATAAATCTCAGTTACCTCGAAGGAATTAGTCTCCGCCATTATATGCGGACGATACCTTTGGTTTAACCAAAAAAAATCTACGCCATTTATTGGTTTTGGTTGATTTTTCAAAAATGATATTTTGATGGAGAGATTAAACTGACTAATATTTAATTTACGTAACTAAAATATCGACCTTCTCAACAATTTCAGTTTTGGAGCTAAAGAAAATTGAGAATAGCAGCATTGCTTACCATTGGAGGCTGAAGCTTTCTCCCTCCATGGGAAGTTTTTTTAACGAAACTTTAAATGAGGCTTTTTTTTATCTATTATTTGAAAGTTTTATTTTCTTCTTCCAACTTTTGTTTCCCTCAATACTATATTTCCTAGGAGTAGTTTTTCTTTTTGAGCTTACTTCTTTGTCTTACATTTATTTATATTATTATAAGCTCCTCTTTTTCTTTCTTTTTTTGTTTTATAAAATTTAGGATGAAGGGATAATGCCTCAATCCAAAACGCTTACAAATGTAATTAGATTTACATCCCACCCGTCGTTTTACCACTAAGCCTTTGGGGTTATTATAAGCTCCTCTTGACAACGTTGTTTTTGCACATTTTCACTCAAACTTGTTGCGATTTAAGTTGTCTTACGATCAAATTGCTGCTGGCATGTGCTTATCCCAAAAGAATAAAAAATGGAAAGAAATATCCACAAATTCTATAAGAATTATTGGAATAAGTATGATGCGTATTTTGGTTCCTTTGGTCTTTGTATTTATTCTTAAGTTTGGAGTTATTAGCTAGGTGTTCTTATCTTATCCTTTAACATAACATAACATAACATATTTTATTTTATATTATTGCATGCTTTCATAATAGGTAGGAAAGACAAATTTTACCTATATCCAGTGGGTGCCTGCGAAAAATACCCACAATAGGTAGGGTAAAAATCCACATTTTAGATATGGACACGGGTATGAGTAATTATCCACAAAAACGAGCGAGTATAAGTGCGATACGAGTACCTTAGTACCCACCCCACCCCATACCGACATAATATGTATTTATTTATTTATTTTATATTATTCTACGATAATATGTGTATATCAATTTTAAAAAATAAAACACTATTAAACTATTATACATTTTTAATAAAATGTTTATCTATAACATAATGCAAACACAATATAAATATGTCAACAGAGATATGAACTTTAGAATAAGTTTATCAGTAACTTTGTTTCTAGTTTTCATGAGTCAACGTTAAAATCTTTGACGTTTTTTTTTTGTCAAAATAATATGATATTTTTATAATTGATCGATTTATTTAATTTATAGCAAAAGTGCGGGTAATGAGTACGGGTACGAGTACTTAAGTACCCATATAGTATGGGCACGGGTACAATGATTGTTATCCACGCGGATATGGCGATGGGTACGAGTAATTTTTCAAATTGCGCATATGGGAGGATGGATACTATAGTATCCTACCAATTGCCATCCCTCGTAATAGGTTAAAGAAATCTATAATGTTGTAATGATATTTTGAAAGTGAGAATAGAAGAATTAATTTTAATGCCTCCAAAAAGAAGAATTAATTTCATTAATTTTTGAGATATAAATATTTTTTGCGGTTTTTATTCCTATAAATTTATAAATAAAAAGTTGTGAATCCTAATCGATAATGAATTAGTCTAAGTGATAAGAGTCTTAGATCACTTAAATAAATAGTCATGGTTGGAATCTTTTATTTTCTTATTTAAAACTAAAATAATAATAATAGAACAACAATTTTTTTAAAATTCTCTTGAAATCAAATTATATCCTCCTGAAAATTTATTTTATGGACACTTTTTGTCCTAAATGCCAACTGCAGCAATGATTTCTGTGGACTCTAATGGAGCTTCATCTTTAGTTTAGCTGTTATCCAAACCTTCTCAATTTTATATGGACACTACTTTCTGCTTTCCTAACTACTAAAAATAATTTTCATATTTTTCAAAGCATATATTGGGACAGATAGAATTTGATTTTGTAAATGAGCATTAGCAACACACTTTATCAATAATTTTTTTATTTCATAGTAGCTGCGTTAACAACACACTCTTTGCAATACATATCTTCTAACGGGTTGAATTCAGATGAATTTCCTTAAATTATATAAGTTCTATATAAATTTAGTATAATTGAATTTCGTTTTTTGTTATAATATAACTCATTTGAATTTCAATCAATTAAAGAGAGTATATCTTTTTGTTACTATCTCTGTTTCGGATTAAATGTCACATTTTGGTTCTACATAATTAGTAAGAAAATATTGTTTATATTGATAAAAATGAATAAAGAAAAATTTCAAGAGAGTCTTATATTTAGAAACGGGGATAGTAATTTTCAATAGCCTAAAGATGTTTGGGGGTGGAAAAAGCAGGGCAATTTCATACAGCATAATCAATGCATATGCATAAGCCCATGAACACACTAAGGCCAACTACCCAAGTTCCCCCATATTACAATATAACCTGCACCCCCCGACCCCCACCCCCACCCTACACCTATAGCGCACACCACAATGTTGTTTCAGATACATTCGTGTCTCATGATCCTCCAATTAATGTGAAGCAAACATAAGTGAGAAAATAATCAAGAGCATCCATATTTGAAACGACGCAGACAACTTAAGAAAACATAAATGTCTCGGTAAAAACAAGTTTTAGATTCTAGAATTCGAAGTGTAAAATCCTAAAATTTTATATTGGCAAAAGTGCGTTTCAAATCATGTATAACGGACATTTGAATTTTAAAACCCAAACATATGTAAATGGATTTTTGAAGTCAGCATAATATTTTTTAAAATTGGGGTGGTGTGATAGGTGTATATGGGAGGAAATAAATTCACATATAACCTACTTGTATCGACATAAGTATATTTTAACTGGAAAACGCTACCATGGGATAATCTATTTTAAGTGTGTAGGAAGACAAATTAAGAAATTATTTGTTACAACCTAATACGAGCAGCCCGAGTACTCTTAGTCCATGCAAACTAGAGGTAACATATATCATTGTTCTAGGGATCCTCCTACATGGAATATTCTCCTTGCAAACTTTAGAAGGACCGTTGGATTATCTCAACGGCTCCCCTTGCCCTATGCCGGTTGTTATCTGTCACTGACAGTTATAACCGTCTCCCCTATATATGGACAAGGCTTTATCGCCAAGGTACACAATTCAATCACTTTTCACTTCACTCCGTATTGATCACATATTGATTTAAGAGTTGGAGTTCCATTTTGCAAATACCTTTCTCCTGCCGCAAACCACCGTACCAAAAGCCTAGCGCCACTGTAACCGTTTTGAACGTCACTGTCAGAGACTCAGAGTCATATAGTTTTGTTCCATTCAGAGCACTATATAATTTCATTGAGGCCAATTTTAAGTGGTCATTGCTTTAGCTAAATTTTGGTTTTCCTTTGATGTTCGGATTATAGTTTTAAAATTGCTTATTATGATTTACTTTTTCCACCTTTCTTTGGGAGACACCGTTGGGTTCTAGTTCCCTTATTCATTTTTCCGCCTCTCCCAAAAGAGAGGTTTTTGGATTCTGGTTCCCTTATTCATTTTAAAAAATAAACAGATAAAAACTGTCGCACATTACACAACATTTTTCATTATCTTAAAGCACAAATTTGAAGTTTCAGAAATTTCGACAACAAGAATATACCATTTTCCTCAACTCACAATATTCCAGTAAAAGTTACACTGCTCAAAACAAAGAACACATTACTACTTGCTACATCAGGTAAAGAAGCTCAATCAAGATTGAACTAAACACAGTCCAAAAATGTAAAAACAAATAAACTTTCCATTCACTGAAGAAAGAAAGCATCTTAAAAAAAGAACAGAGAGAAAAAAGGAAAAACAAAACAGAAAGCAACCATTCCATAGTATCTAGGTCAATTCAATGATGCACAAGTATGACAAGTCTTGCACCATACACAAAGCATGTTTTCACTATTGGATCAGTAAATCTCACCTTTAATTAAATAAGATATGATAAGACTAATTGATCTAATGGTAGGAAAAAACTTGTGCATGATACAAAAGTAATATATTTGTGCGTATTAGACAAAGCCTAGTATCGATCTATTGCAACATATGAAACATATACAGCAAAACAGAAAGATTGAGCAAATAAACAACTTTCTGCTCTGAATCATCTTAGGTTGCTTACACAATTCTCGACTTAAACACTTTGCTAACTCATGTCAAAGCTTTACTTTACTGTTAATGTTGAGGTTGAAGAAGCTTTCATCAACGATGGAGGAATGCAATGTCTTGGACGATTGGAGGAAGCCTCATACCGGCTGGACTGACTTCTGATTTTCCTCTTTTCTCTTTCTTCAACCTTTTCCGATGTATCTTGGCGAACCTTTGTTTCATTCAAGCCAGGGGGAAGAACACAGTTGCAAAATAGACCTTCATAATTAAGGAGAATGTCTTCTGATTAGAATTAGAATCATGAAATACTTACTTACTAGTTGTTTGATTCATTCACAATACATAGCATAGGAATGCAAGTCACATAACAAGTACATAATAATTTAAGATTAGCAAACAATATCATAAGCATAAGCAGCTAGTCAATTAAACATGGTTTTGAATGCAGCTGGTTAATATCAAATTTGTAGTGAAGTGATTTGAGTTTGAATTCATATACTGCTAAAAACAAATTTTGATATAAAACTTGGTATGAATTTCCACAGAAGTCTTAGTGTATGTTTGATATCACGGTGAGTATCTCAGAATCACGGTGACTCACCGAGATTTTCTAAAACCTACACTCTAGCTTCTGCAAAATCATGGTGGATCACCATGATTCTGACATACTCGCTGTAATACCAAACATAGGCCTGATCTATCGAAGGTTGGGAGGAAAATTTAAATTTATCCAATAGTGAGCAGACGTCTACATTTTACTAGTAGTATTTTATTGATACTACCTTGTTACTAAATACTATAGAACTCTCTCATGTTTAAATCACAAAATGAAGAGTTGGTGCTAATATCAAATTTGTTAATAATTGAATTTTTTTTCTAACTTCACACTTCATACTTTCATACTTGTATTTATGGTTAACTTAGTAGTTACAAAAAAATGTGTAATTGTAACTCTTCGTATATCGAATTAGGTCTAACTTAACTTTATAAAACAGGCAGTTGGTGTGCGGATCATGAAAGAGGCTCTGGTACCTCGTAGAATTGGAAGTCGGACGAACTCAACCTTACAAAACCCGCTTATAATTGTAAACTTTGAAGTATTTTGAATAATATTTGATAAATAAAATAAAATTGAATACACTAAGTTTCTATCCAACAAAACTAAAAATGAAAAAACAGATTAAGGGTAATTTAAGCAGAGTAACACATCACAAGGTTATATATATTGAAATACAATGAGAAAAAAGAATGCTAATTTTCATATTATCTTACCAAGTCTAGCAAGTCGATTAACCCAACGAGGAATTGATTTTCCTGTTAACTTGTAACAAACATCAGCACAAAAATGGTTGCAATTTTTGGAAATAAGATGATAAGAATTTCCAGAATACTCTTTAGCTAATTTCTCCATAAAACCTCGAACATCTTTCATACCCAGATCCGTTGTTCCAATAAATATAGATTTTCTAAAAGTAAAACCAGGACAGTTTTTTGGTTGTACTTCAAAAATTCCTGTTGTGTCATTTTCATGTGCTCCAAAACCATATTCAATACCATGAACTACAATAATAAATAAATAATAATTAAAAATATATTATTTAATAATAATAATATAGATTAATATGGTTAATTAATTACCTTGTACTCCTGAATGATAAACTCCAAGACCAAGCCAATAAGCATAACCGTTAATAGGTGTGAGGTCATATACGTTTAAATAAACAGGAACTGTTCCTGGTTTCTTCTTCCTTGGACCTGCTACAAATTTAAACAACATTGTTTTTTTTTTTTGTGTGTTGACTAGATTGTGTGTGTTTTTTTGTATGCAAAAATGGTACTATAAATAATTTAGGTGTTTGTTATATTTGTGGTGAGTTATGGAGGAAAAAGAAGAGCCAAGAAAAAGAATAAAAGTGGAAATGAAATAGTGGCAATATTGGTATCCACCGGCGGCCGAAAGTGGCTTCTTATTGCTTCACCCACCTTACACTTTTTCTTTATATTTATTTTTTATTTTTTAATCTATAAATTGTAGTAACCACTAACCATAATAATTGGTCCTCCTCGTGTCCATGTTTTTTACTCCCACTTTCCTATCTTAAAGTGCCACTCTCATCAATAACAAAACAAAATTTTTATAAAACTATTTGCTGTCTTTTTCAATTACTATACTAGCTATACTCCCTCCATTCAAAATTATAAGTGAATTTTTTTTTTTTTAAATTTTCTTATCTTAAATTATAAAAGAAATTCTTTATTTGCATAAAATTAAATACTATTTATATTTATTTATTTATTTTCTCTCCCATATTTTAAATGGACAATAACAATATATTTTTCTATGAAACTTATTTAAAGAAAATGACAAAAGAATATACTAAATTATTATGTATTTAATTCAATTTTAAATCAAATTTTCACCGATGTTTTTTAAATATTAATTTTAAGTATTGTGGGTTTTTAACCCACAAAATAAACATTAATTACGCCTTTATTCAAAAATATGAATTACGCTTTATCCTATACAATCTTGCAAATGTTAAAAAAAAATTAAAAAATTAAATACCTAATTTTCAAGATATTTTTATTAGATTTAGTTTCCTTAACACAACATTATTTAGTATTTTATATTTATTATTGATAAATTGGTTTTTGGGTCTTGCTCTTACTAAGGGCAAATGTTAACCTACCTATGTTAATATTCTCTTTTGTTTTTAGGGTTTGTCTAATATGAAAGACTTAATGTACACAAGTCTTCAATATTATTATAATAAATACGAATTTTATAAAATTTACCGTTAAATTGAAAATTTATATCGTATAGATTATTCATTAATTGTTTACTTTTCTTTTAAAAATTATTTGATATGCTAAATAGCATAAAAATTAACAGTATTTAATTTAATAAAAAAATTTAAACCGTGAATTGTAGTCTCGATAACTATACATTTGGGACAGAGGGGTACTACTAGTACACTAAATTGATTGAGAGTTGGCATTTGATCCTTCCAAGGCGTAAGTTGGATTAATTTTGAGGAGAAAATGGTCAAAGGTGCAAAGAAAGAAGCTTTGAGCCTAGGGATTATAAAAGGAATTCATAGGGAACAGAGACCCACTTTTCAGAATGGGTTGCGTAACAACAAGGGAACATGAACTTCAGTTCAGCTTCCATTTCCAAACGAAAGGCGCATGCGCCATGTCAGCGCCCATGACGCTCATTGTGATGCAGAGAGCGCGCAATCAGTGTTTTAAAAATCGGACTGGTCATCGAACTGGTGAGGATATTGGGTCATTGGTTCATTGGACGAACCACCGGGTCACTGGTTGAACCGCATGCATAAACCGGAGAAATGAACCGGTCTCTTTAATAAAATTATATAGCTATTAAACTGATCGAACATGATGACTCGGTCTCTTAAAAAATTAATGACACCTACAAATTTTAAAAATTTAAAATGTCATAATGTCGCAACTCACAAGTTCTTAAATTAAAATCTTAAATATTGTCATCACGCACTATAAAATAGTACAAATTACAAAACCAAATAGATTTTAAACAAAATCTAGTTGCAACATAATTTAATCGCAATATAAACGAAATAACAAAGTCTAATAATAAATTTAATTTCAAGGAGACATATTTGTTTCGGACACTATTTGTTTTAGTTTAGTTTTTTCTATTTACTTTTTTTAAAAAAAATTATGTAAAAAAAACGACGTCATTTTGATTTGAAAAAAAAATAGCAGACGCAGTCGGTTTTTAGCGGTTCACTCCGGTCTAACTACATGTCATGTCCAACATTTGAACCAGACCGGCTACCCCTCTGGTTCGCGGTTCAACCGGTCCGATCGGCTAGTTCGGTCCGGTTTTATAACACTGCGTGCAATTATACCTGGACTGGACATTAGTAGTAGTAGGTGCTAAATAGGCCCAATTATATTCTATGGGCTTTTCCGCTGTACTATGAAAAACCTAAAAACTTGTTTTCCACCAGTTTTTTTTTAAATATTATCCGCCACTTAAAGAGCGGATGTTATAAAGGTATGGTGTTTTTGGGTATCTGCTACTTACTCTCTCCGGTCTCAAATATAAGTAACAAAACCAAAAAAATTAGTAAAAGTTTCAAATATAAGCAAAAGTCTACTTCAATCATTATATTTTATGTCATTATTCCAATTTTACCCTTAAATAAATATTGATTCAACCAATAAATGCAATGTTCTACACTTTCCAAGATGGGTATAATTGAAAATAAAGTATTTTTTTCTCTTCAATCAATTCACTTAACCTTCTTTCTTAAAGGATGTGTTTTTTTTGAAATTTTGTTTATATATAAGACTAGAGGGAGTAAGTAGCAAACATGAATATTTTGGTAAATTCATAGGATGTGCGAGAAAATGGATATGGTGGCGAAAAAAAGTATACATTTCATTCAATTCCTACAATTATACATTCACTCTTACAAAACACTCAATATTTCAATTTTACTCTTTCATCCGTTTAATTTTTTTACATTTTCAACTTTGAGTTTAATAGATTTATCGGAACACTTATAAGTTATCGGTATACAAAAATGGCTAAGATAAAAAAACTCAACTTTTTCTCTTTTTTTTTTTTTAAAGAAAGAATCAATTCATTTCATTAATAATGATGTTCTCGATTCATTTACTCGTCGCTTAATGAATTTTACCTCAAAGCTCAGATTGAAATTCAACAACAACTTAATAGAGAAAATAATAGTACTAAACTCAAAGTAGTCATTTTGATTGGTAAGAACAGCATCCACCACGGTTTTGGAATTGCCCTCAAATATGATATTAGACCAATCTTTGCTAGCAGCTTTTCTTAGTTCTTCCAGCAACGTCAATGCTTCACCTTCATGAACTGTAAGTTTACGTGCAACATTGTTACAACCTGTCGCGACAAAATGACCTTGAGGATTGCGGATACACTAACCCCAACTTGTATGTTCTGATGAGTTTCCATAAAAGCTTGCATCAATGTTGCATTTCCACCACCCTAAACTTGGACTTTGCCTCCGAGATATTTTAATTAAGTATATGTTTGTTTCACAAGGGGGTGTATCTTAAAACTAATTTAGTTTTTTATTGTCAAAAAAAAAAAGGCTAATTTAGTTTTTTACCCTTAAAATCTTATAACACTCATTCTCAATATATTTTTACTAGTTTTACGGTTACTAGCTTAAGTGGTAATCAAATCATCCACTTGTGAGTGTAAATGCTGGTAATGAACTATTGCACATTGTTTTAAGTATGATTGAAATGAAAGAAATTATCACAAAAGATTATAATTTGTGATGGCCTAAATTCATCTATTTATATAAGATTTTGTGCAATATTGAACACAAAAACGGTCGGTGCTATATTGACCACACAAACGTGCAATTTATTGACTATCAAGTACAGTACAATATTAAGCCACTAAGTTTAATCTAGTGGTAAGGGATTTGGGTAATATGTATGAAGTCGTGGGTTCGATCATCTGCTCAGATGAAACAAAAAAAAGTACAGTACAATACTATAGATTGACAGTCTAATTGTAGAGTTTTGCGATAGAATGCAATATTAAGAAATGTACCATACATTCAAAATGGAATTATCAATAATTAAATGTGACACAATTTAAGTCACTAGGTTTAATTTAATGGTGAGCGATTTAAGTTATATGATTTCATATACACTCAAATTCTCTAAAATGTCATATTAATTAAATATAATCGCATTAGTTTATTAGTCTATTTAAACACACGCATATAAATTTGACTTTTAAACACGTTAACAAACAATACTATGCTTTTAAAATGTCAGATTCAGACCTAAAAATCACAGCACATCTTACCTTACTGGAAATTCAATAATTTATAATAGCAAACGAAATTGAATAAGAGAATACAACAACATATAACAGCTTTACACAATCTAATAATTAATACAAAAATGGGAAAATAAGTTTGGCTAATTAGTGCTAACTAGTAACTAGCTATAGAGTAATATTACTCCTGAAAAAGAAGCTGTGACTAATATATACTATAAGAGCACATTCTTATAGCTTTAAGGATAAGTCAAGGTTCTTCACATCTTCTTGATTACTCTTCAAGGTCATATGATCAGTTCCTGGATTGAGCTTGTCTTTTTTAACTCCTTCGAATCGACCGACACTACCACGCGATGAAAATCCGGTTTCCTTGTAAGTTTCCATGCTTAGTTTTCCTATTCCAGGTTGTTGATTCATAAGTGGTCTTGACCAACTATGATGTCCATAATAAGTGCTTCCAAATCCATTTGATGAAGAATTATGAAAAGGTTTGTGAATCATGGAGTGAGCCTTAATTCCAAGTGGTCTTAAAGTACTACTACTAATATTAACACCATGAATTGGTATTAGAGATGCCATATTTGCATAACTATGGTGAAAATGGTTTTGTAGAAATGGGATACCAAAAATTGTTCCTTTCATCTTGTGTGTTCCTATAAACCTTTGTCTTCTTTTTGCAATTGACCTCTCTCTTTTGTGTGCGTTTTGGTGTCCCCCGAGTGCTTGTGAACAATAGAATTTTCTCTTGCAGAAATTGCAAGAGAAAAACCGTGGCTCTGAAGATGATTCAGAGCCACAAGTATGATTTTCTAATGATGTTTTAGAAGAATTACCTGTGTCCAAATAGGTGACTAAATTGGACTCTGAATTGCACCCAATATCGCAATCTTCACTAGGAATATTTAGATCCAATAAAGTGTCTAGCTTTGCCTCTTTTTCTTCTTGTTCTTGAGAAGTGTTCTGTTTTTGAATTTCTTGTGGATTCTGCAATAGCTCATGAGTCAATGTTTCCATTGCAGGAATGTTAATTTGGTAATTCTTGCACCTACCTATTAATGGAAAAAAGAGTGGATATGAGTTTGACACATGAGGTAGTATTGTATTCCTCTTAATAAGGTTAAGTTTATGTTTTTTCAAATGTTAAAGAAAAGAAAGTACTAGAATTGTTCTAGTTGAGCATTGATTAATTTGAATTCTACGGTAGTCGCTAATTGCAGGTACAATCATGCAGATTGCACATCAGTAACCATTAAGTCGAGATCAGACGACGTATGTTTTACTACAAACTTTAATATTTTTTAAATTTAAAATACCGAACTTAAAACACGAACCAATAGATCGCAATCTAATTGTCACTGATATGTTAACAGCATGGCTACATGCAATTGGTGATTACATGAAATCCGAATTGGAAAGTAATGGAAACGTGTTTCATATAGTTTTTGATTGAAAAGTTCTGTAGCTAACCATGTGGTTGGCTGGATAGACAAAGACTCATGCAATGCAATGATAAAATGGCCCACAACACAAATATGTGGTCTTTTTTTAGTTTGTACTTGGCTTAGTGAAATGATATTTTTATGTGCATGAGATCGATGGTTTTGAGTATGAATCGGAATCCACGCAGTTAAAAATGTCCGCAGTTTCACGTATTAATGAATCTCAACTGATGATGTGAGATTAGACGGTTGACATTACAATTTCACTAACCTCCACCATTAGATTAAAATCAGATGGTTAAAATCAACTACTGCAGCACACAGTTACAACGTGTAATCCAGTCTCTTTCGAGTGTTTCCATTATCAACATAAAAAATTTAAGTGAGGTCTTTGTTGATGCATGTGATTGTGTATAGATTAGAGACAGACATATATTGTGGGATCAATGCATGATAGTCTTGGAATTAAGCACTAAGATACCGTTTGGTGTTGGCCTTTGAGAGTAGCAAGAAGACCATATATATTAAGTGATGCAATCACGCGTGAGACAAAGCCAAACATTGTCATTTGTCATGTACTGTACATCAGTGTTACCAATACCAAACAAACTTCCTTTGTACTTGAACGTCTATCAGCCAGGATAACGTGTCCTTTGCTGTTGTCGAAATTGAACTTTGCATGCGGTTGCAATTGAGAAATTATGCAATTACACGCATTAATCAATTTCAGTTATTGATATAATGATATTTTTTATATGTAAAATTCATATTAATTTCTTGAACTCGAGCTCAATCGGGTAGCTCAACTAGTTGAGCTAAGGGTTAACGAGTTAAAGGTCTATGGATCAAGTTCTGGCTCGAAATGCAATTTCAAATGACTATCCAAGTGATTATATGATTAAACGGTTTCTGAAGATAGATGGCAGGACACATGACATACATGCAAAGATTGAAAATTGTTTTAGACGGGGCTAAAGGCCCATCCACAAGATGGATCGGGTCAACTGACCCCATAAAGTAAAAACGCATATCATACGATAGACACACTTTGATTATAGGCAATCATGCTCAATATGGATATGTGGACCATTTGGCACTGCCGCCACTCTTCCATCAGACAACACCTGCCAGAATCACATGGGGGTAGCCCTAATTTTTTTCTTATATAAGGTCTGCCAAAAAGCTACTTCATGTATGCAATATCTTACCCTAAATACATCTCACTCTACGACACTTACTTACTTGATCGTGAGAGTGTGTGCAGATATCACCTCCTCATTCAACCACCAACAACCGACTTTATCACCAACCAAAGTCCTCTCTCTCTCTCTCTCTCTCTCTCTCTCTCTCTCTCTCTCTCTCTCTCTCTCTCTCTCTCTCTCTCTCTCTCTCTCTCTCTCTCTCTCTCTCTCTCTCTCTCTCTCTCTCTCTCTCTCTCTCTCTCTCTCTCTCTCTCTCTCTCTCTCTCTCTCTCTCTCTCTCTCTCTCTCTCTCTCTCTCTCTCTCTCTCTCTCTCTCTCTCTCTCTCTCTCTCTCTCTCTCTCTCTCTCTCTCTCTCTCTCTCATCACCTATCCGCTATTTTATACCAAATATATAGAGCCTATGTCTTACTTGTCATGGATATGAAATATTAAGTCTAAAAAATAAGTATAAATATTAAAATATTTATACTAAAATGATTCATCATGAGAATACTACATAGTATCTTATAAAATGTGTCATAATTTATTCTCATAGTGATACTTGAATCTACTATAATCCCTATATGTGGAGTTAGGTACTTTATTGTATTCAAACATTATCTTTAAAAAGATGACTATAAAGTTTAGTAGTAGGTACTTTGACGAATCACTTTGAAAGACATGAGTGACCTATAAGAAATTTATCCCATTGTATAATGGGAGAATTATTTACAAGTCACTTGATGAAATATGACTTATGAAAT
This sequence comes from Trifolium subterraneum, assembly GCA_951799995.1. Lineage (NCBI taxonomy): Eukaryota > Viridiplantae > Streptophyta > Magnoliopsida > Fabales > Fabaceae > Trifolium > Trifolium subterraneum. The sequence continues at coordinate 50,031,491 of OX637468.1, read as the reverse complement.
GCATAATCATGTTGAACTAAGAAAATATGAATATTGAGCTTAGTTGCCGTTCTGTATATTTCGAGATGAAGAAATACGATATTGAACTATACAAGGATGACACGATCATTATCACGTGTTCAATAAAGATATAAAAGGCAAGAGATAATTATACACGCGATCATTTTCTTAAAAAATGTTTTGTCAGATCACTGCATACTTTCCCATCACTTATGTGATAGTGACGTATTGGTAAATACTAATTGATGTTTACAATGTTAAATATATAATTTAATATTATTTTCAACGTTACCAGAACGTATACACATAGAAATATGTAGATGAGAGATTAAATAAATAAGTAAAACTTATTTATAATTAAATAGATATAAGTATTGACTTGTTATTTAACTAATTGAATTAGATAAAATCGTGGGATACTATAAGATATGGTAATAGACTAGTAATGAAATAGGGCGTTTGTTTCACGGTTGAGAATTTCATTCCCAGGAAATAATGATGGACATTTTATTCCTTGGTATTTTAAAGAAAATGTGTTTGGTTGATAAAAGTTATGTTCCTGGGAGTTATTTCTATGAGTGGGTATTTGGGTAGTTATTTTCATTTTATTTCCCTCTTCATGGAACCTTTTATTCCCACCAGTGTTTTAAAAACCGGACCGGTCGGTCGGACCGGTTGAGCCGCGAACCGGAGGGGTAGCCGGTCTAGTTCAAATGTTGGACCGGACATGTAGTTAGACCGGAGCGAACCGCTAAAAACCGGAAAAACCGGCGAACCGACGGTTTTCCAGAACCGCTGGTTTGATTGCGTCTGCTTTTTTTTTCAAATCAAAATGACGTCATTTTTTTTACATAATAATTTTTTTTTAAAAAGTAAATAGAAAAAACTAAACTAAAACAAATAGTGTCTGAAACAAATATGTCTCCTTGAAATTAAATTTATTATTAGACTTTGTTATTTCGTTTATGTTGCGATTAGATTATGTTGCAACTAGACTTTGTTTAAAATCTATTTGGTTTTGTAATTTGTACTATTTTACGGTGCGTGGTGACAATATTTAAGAATTGAATTTAAGAACTTGTGAGTTGCGACATTATGACATTTCAAATTTTTTAAATTTTTAGGTTCCATTAACTTTTTAAGAGACCGAGTCATCATGTTCGACCGGTTCTATATAATTTTATTAAAGAGACCGGTTCATTCCTCCGGTTTATCCGGTTTATGCATGCGGTTCAACCAGTGGCCCGGTGGTTCGACCAATGAACCAGTGACCCAGTACCCTCACCGGTTCGATGACCGGTCCGGTTTTTAAAACACTGATTCCCACCTATCTTCTTGGGATTAAAATCATGGGAAAGTGGAAGTTGTTTTTTTCCTGGGAATGTTTTATTCCTAGGAGTTAATTTTCTAACTTTGTAACAAACATAAGAATTTATATTTGTAACTTCTACATTCCAAGGAATAACTTTTCCAACCATTAAACAAACACCTAAGGTGCTGGAAAAATAGAAATCCTAGCCGCAAATATCCTCATATTCTCTCAGAAACACAAGTTACGAGATTTAAAAACCATGATAACCCTGTCATATTTCTGTTTTTCTATAAGCTATTGCGATTGTTGTTATTAGGACTGTTCATGGTTCAGGTCGGACAAATAACCGAATCAAACCATTAAGGTTTATAGCAAAACCGAACCGAATTGTATTTATAGTTCTGTTAACTGGTTAACCAAATCGAACTGTTAAGCACAATAGAATTGTAGTTATGGTTCGGTTAACCGAACCGAACCGTTAAACACAATAAAATTGTAACTTATGGTTTACTAAAATTTTTTAACAATTTTTATGAGGGACACATCATTTAGTGGTTCGGTTATCTACAATTCGGTTCGATTATTTATGGTTCGGTTCAGTTAGAGAACTGTTTTGAACTTAATGATTCGGTTCGTAAACTTATATTCGGTTATTTCCGATTCGGTATGGTTCGGCAATTCAATTCAGTTAATGGTTATCAATCAACATAACTGTCATGCAAAAACATGAAGAAGGAAGTCATTGGAACGTTGACCTTATGTCATGTTGGTAATAGTAATTGGTAAGACACTAAGACCAATACTATATTACTATATAGCACAATTATGCTTAGTAGTGCTATGTAGTTAAGGTTAAGTAGTGGCTGATGTTAAATGAAATGAGAGGAGGGGGAGAGAGAGCTGAGAGAAGAGAGGATATTATTATTGACATCAACATCTGGTCTGGTCCTTAAGTAGAATTCATGTATAGCATGTTCCAAAAAATGACACATTGATTTCTTTTCAAGTTAATGTCATGATCTAATGTTTAATGTTTAAAAACTAATTTGACTAACGAAATACAAAGTCATGAACTATTTTATATTTTTGACTAAGTCAAAGATTAAGGCAACACTGATCGATTGAGTTAAAGATTAAAGTGACAGTGAGTAAACACTTTCAGAGACTAAAATTGTGGATGTCTTGGAAACAATTATTAATAACTGATTTGTTAACCATAAGCCCATGTGGCACATAGTGGCCCAGCTGGTATTTTGGACCCAATACCCAATTTGGGTCTTATATTATTACATGAACATAATGTCTGAGCATAAATCTTGACCGTCCAATCCTACTAAAGATTCCAATCCAGCTTGTATCCACTTTTTGGATTATTGCTTGCAGATTCCACCAACCCCATTTTTCGCTCTCAATTATTATTCATTCATTCAATTCATTCACTCTCATTCAATAACCAAAAATTAAAATAATTAAATCTTTTTTATTTGTTGTTATTATCACTGTTTCTTTTCTCTGTTTCATAGCTTCTCAGTATTACAGAAGAATAATGGATGATTCCGGTGATCGGTTTCCCATCGGAATGCGTGTTCTTGCCGTCGATGATGATCCTACTTGTCTTTTGGTTTTGGAAACTTTGCTCCGAAGATGTCAATACCATGGTTTTCTTCTTTTCCTTCCAGATTTGGATCTGGTCTTTTTATGCTTAATTAAAAAATAATAAATATTTCTTTCTTGTTTTTCATTTTTATGCTTAATTTTTTGATCAATTTTATTTTTTGTATAATGTATGATGATAATTCATAAGTAAATAATAAGTGTTGAGAAATGGTTATTTTTTTAATTTATGAATGTAGTATGATTGTATGTAATTCTACAAATTTGAAGAAAGATCATGACTTTGGAAAATTAGGGCCTGGTTTGATTTTGGATTTTGTGTATTTGGACTTTGAAATCAAATCTAATTGAGGGAAATGGAGTTTAGGGAGTTATGATTTAGGGTTAAAGACACTAAAAAAAATCATAATATGTTGACTTTTTTTTTTGCAAACTACTTCAAACTATTTATACAGATTTTGTGGGGTTTGACTTTATTTACTCTTGGGTTGTAGAAATAGATTATGTATGGAGTCTTATATGATAAATAGTCATTGAATAATCACTTAGTTATGTGCTTGGATAATGTATCTAAGCATATTTGTACCGGATATATTTGATATGTGAAGTGAATCTTATAGTTGGTGTTTAGAGTCCTGCGTCAGATGTGAGATGACCTGAACATGAGTTTATAAGTAGAGGGAATTCTCACCTTACAAGCCGGTTTTGTAGGGTTGAGTTAGCCCAACCCAATATTCTAAGAGTTGTTGGCGCATCATTTCATTTCTTGTAGGGTTAGTAGGAAATGTTGCTCATAGTCATAGGGAACATATTTCATATTGGTTAGTAGTTGGATTGAGTCTGCATGTTGTAGTCAACCGTTTTTCTTTTCTTGTCTTTACTCTCATGACTGTTATTGCTTGGATTTCAGAATCTCTATTTCTGCATGATTAGTATTTTTTAGAATGATATTTATCTTATTTATGGTTGGGGATTGTAGTAACCACAACTAGTCAAGCAAGAACAGCATTGACTATGTTGAGAGAAAACAAAGACAAGTTTGACTTGGTTATCAGTGACGTGCACATGCCTGACATGGATGGATTTAAGCTGCTTGAACTTGTGGGACTGGAGATGGACCTTCCTGTCATAAGTAAGTGGGGATCTGTTACGCAATCAATGATAGTCTATTTTGACCTTCGGTTGCTCGTCTATTTTGACTTTCATTTATCGATATAATTATTAATCAATGATTGTTTAGTGAACCTTTGTTGTTATTGAATGTTTGATTTCAGTGTTGTCTGCATATGGTGATACGAAGCTGGTGATGAAGGGAATTTCCCACGGTGCCTGTGACTATCTGCTGAAACCCGTGAGGTTAGAGGAGCTGAAGAACATATGGCAGCATGTAATTAGGAAGAAGAAGTCTGATCCAAAGGAGAAAAACAAAGCAAGCAAACCAGACAAAACTACTTCTGATAGTGGCAGTGGACTGAGATCAGCAGGAACAGAAAATACAGATGAAAATGGAAAGCTGACTAAGAAAAGGAAGGATCAGGATGAAGACGAAGATGAGGATAAAGAGAATGGTAACGAAAATGAGGACCCATCTGCCCAGAAGAAGCCCCGGGTTGTTTGGTCTGTGGAGCTGCACCGCAAGTTTGTTGCTGCTGTTAATCAGCTGGGCATTGACAGTATGCTCTTTACTCTCTACAATTCAAAACCAATTTTTATATCTGTTCAATTTTCTCAAGCTTTACCAAATTTTATTTATTGTTTTATACTGCTATTATCAAAATATTTTTGAATATTTGGTTCGATGTTTATTTTCAATCCCATTATTAGAATATTTTATGATAGGTGCCACTTGGGGAAATTTCATATCTCAGTTTTCATTCAAATTTATGCCATGTTGTGAATTGTTTCATTACTGAATTTGTGTGCGAGCCTAATGTTATTGTTGTTTTACTGGCAGAGGCTGTACCCAAAAAAATTCTTGATATGATGAATGTCGAAAACATTACAAGGGAGAACGTGGCGAGTCATCTCCAGGCATTTTTCTAGTTCTTTACACTTTAGTTTAATATAAGTTAAACCATTTCTTTCACTGAATGTTTCTGGTTTATAAAATGGCTGCAGAAGTATAGACTTTATCTGAAAAGAATTAGCTGTGTGGCAAACCAGCAAGCTAGTATGGTCGCAGCCTTGGGGAGTGCAGATCAATCTTATTTGAGAATGGGTGGTTCTGGACATTTTCACAATAATGCTTTCAGATCCTTTTCACCTAATGGGATAATTGGTAATCTGAACACTCCAACTGGTCTGAATGGGCATGGATTTTCTCCTTCCGGACTACTTCAGTTGGGCCAATCACAAAGCTTTAACAATTCTTCCAATGATCAACTTAAATTCCAGTCAACTATAACCCCAGTTAATCAGAATATTCTTCAAGGAATGCCAATGTCCATAGGGTTTGATCACTTACAAAACAACAGCAAGGGTGTTTTTCCTGTTCAAAACCTGAATACTGATGTGAAACCAACTTTTCCCATCCCAAATAAATTCCCGGATCAAAGACCAAAAGTAGCCATCTCTAGTTCTCATCCCCCAAGTCTTGGTATCTCGAACAACGGCTTGATGTTGGAAACACACCCTGAAGGAAAACACGGAGGTATAGGAATAGGATATGGAAGTTCGTCTTCTTCCGTAGCCTCTCAACATTCGGAATTTTCTTTCTCTATGTTGGATCAAGGTAGGCATAGTGATAATTGGTCAAGCGTCGTGCCGTTATCTGGAATCCAGACAAATTCTTTCCCTTCAAGTGAATGTTTTAGACAGACAGCTATTCCTCCCTCAGATAACATGGCTTCTTTGCCCTTGCAATCCGGGTATCCCGGTGGGTCATTGGCAGATAACATGGCTTCTTTGCCCTTGCAGGCGGGGTATCCCGGTGGGTCATTGGCAGATGTGCACTCTCAAGTGGGGTATCCCGGTAATTTGCCATTTCAAGGATGGGAGGACCGTAATCAGGATGCTACTTACCACTCAAATGTTACTTGTGGGTCAATTAACTCCCTTGCTCCAGTTAACGGTGCTGTTGTTCCACCAGGCCGAACAACCACTAACTCACCCTTGCACACTAAATTTTGTGATCCCATGCAAATGAAGCAAGCTGGATTCGCTGAGTTCACTGAATGCAGCTCATCAAGACAGCCTCGAGCGAATATTGTAAGCCAGCAGAGGTTTTCTAATAATCTCGGTTCACTGGAGTATTTGGCGAGTTCAATGATGGAACAGGTAATAACATTTAATATAATGTAGGCTTTCCCATAGATGTTTCTGTATACCTTAACATATTAATTACTTGATACCATTTCGATCATTATTTCGTTGACCACACATACTGATTTGATTATAAAAGTACAATCAGTAGCTTTAGAGAGACATGTACTCCAGTCAGCATTGTTATATTTGTCTTATACACGACCGACAACTTAAAATCGTTACATTGTCAGCATTGATTTTTGAAAATTTAAGTTCAGCATTGATATTTGCGAAACCCTGTTTTGTTGAAAGTTTACATGCGATATATTTCATTGATGTTCTCTGTGGTGTATCTGCTAGCCAAATAACAACCCGAACTTTCGATGTCCTTTGGAACATTCACATAGGATGAAAACATTAGGTTATCATATCCTGGATTGGTAAAATAACTTGTCCATCGAATATATAAGTCCGTTGTTTTATGTAACTTATGACTTAGCATCTTGTCCTAAATATTTTCCTTCCATAATCATTTGATACTATGATCATGACTTGCAGGAGCAAGATAAGATGAAATTATTGGGTGGAGACTTCATATGCGATAGCTACTCTGGCGGGGTATCTTTGTGACAGTTTCGGTACTACATTCAGCATCATGTTGTCCTCATTGATGAATTTTAGAGTGTTAATTCCCTCTCATGTACACTATTTAACCAGTTTTGTTTTAGTACTAGTTTTGTTTCTGTGGGATTTAGCTTCTCTTTTCTTTTTTTCAGAGTCAAGTTCTCTAGAATTCTCAATCATGTGCTTTAAAATAAGAAGTCAATGAGAAAAATATAAAGTGTATCATTCAGTTTCTCATTAGTTTAATGTTTAAGAAATGGATCTTGATGAATTATTAGCTTCGAATTATTTTATTACTATTTGACAACAGTTCATGTTATGAAGATTATTGTACAAAATATAGTTAATGCTCCTGCTGTCAGAATAACGTGCTTGAAGGGATTGTTATTATCAAGAAATAATTCTAAAGATACTATAAAAGTTAAAGCAAAAACGGCATGCGATATTACTTTACCGAATGAAGGGAAAAAAAAAGCTGGCTATTTTCAGAAAATATAAATCAAATACTGAATCACTGGAAAATAAAAAGTAATGCTGAGTGAAACAGCATTAGGGTAGAATAATGGTTAATTCTAGTTTAAGACTTGTTATAGAAGTTAATAATTAGTTGGGATTGTTATAGGGCTATTTGTATAATGATTAGTAATAAATAATCATTAACACTTCTATCCAAAAAAAAAAAAAACTCTACATTGTATTTTCTATTTATACAAAATTATAATGCTATAACAACCCCAACTATCTAATTTCTATAACAACTCTTAACTACTCTAACTAGCCATTATTCTATATCCTAACAAACAATGGCAATGAATGCATTACGGGGAAAATCAAAGCATAGAGGAACAGGATTTACAGTCTTGTTTTACAAACTTACATTTCATAGTATTTTATAGTATTAGAAAATTTTGTATAAAAAAAATTTACAAGGAATATTTTTTACAAAACTTCAAATGAAAATTTTGTTTGAATAGTTATTATTAAAATGTTATTTTAGGTATTTCATCATTTTATTGAGAAAAAAAAATTTGGATATCAAAATTTCAAACAATCACTTAATTTTGAATCTATTTCAAATAGATTTTCACAAAAATCATTTTTGAAATACAACTTTTTGAAAAAATTGCGATTTTGACTATGTTTTGAACTTCAATAATGTACATTTCTGTTATATGATGTCAAAATTAGTGTTCCAATTTAGAAAAAACAAATACAAAAAAACTTGTAATATTTTGAAAAACGTTTTTACAAAATCTATTTTCAAAAATACAAAGAAAAAATATATTTTTTTAAAACTGAAACAAACGGCCCATAGTTTTATTTTTTACTTCAAAAAATATATATTTATTTAGTTTTATTTTCTTAATTCTTTTTTTCTGAGTCACATCCAAAGTTGTAAGTGGTGTACTGTATTATTTTTATATTACGTAATCCATTTTTTTATGTTCAAATGAGCTATTTTTCATCGTAAACAAAATATGTTTTTGAAAGTGTAATTCTGATAACCATGTAAATTGTTAACTACACTATTTTTTTGTTTTTGTTTTCAATATATGTGCAATTCAACACATACCAGAGGTGGTGAATAAGATTTTTACCTAAATTTAATTTAGTAAATCCAGCATAGTGTTCATCTCCACACCTTCAGAAGAGAGTGTAAGCAACATCTACATTAGAATCTTGGAAATTTCAAATCAACAGCGATTTCCTCTGCAGCTTACAGTTCAAAATTTCAACTAAAATTGTAGGGGTGCGCCTGCCCTTGCTGTAGTGTAATGCATGGGCAACACATGAAGATCCCAGTAGCAAGCTACTGAATTGGACCCTCCCCTCAACAAATTAATTTAATACCGTGTGGACCATTGATCCACATATCAGATATTAAACTGATAAGAACAGATACTACACTTGATCTTAGCCAAAAGGCCGAGAAAGGTATGCTTTACAACATAGCCTTGTCTTATTTTTTATATCCCACATATGAAAGTGTATGTTTGTCTATAGGCGATGTGGGACATTATAAGTAGAGGCGCTACATAATGAAAAAGCAAAACCAATGAAAAAATTAATGTTTACTCAATTTTGTTTACTCTAATCTAATTTAGCATAGCAAATCTTAACTGTTTTTGCAAACAAAATTAATGACTTGGAGTTTCAGCTTCTTTGAGAAGTGAGACAAGTGTTTTTCAAGTGGGAAAAAACTCGTTGATGGCTTCATCTATATTGCTTCCAATGAGTTTCCTAAGCAGTCTTATCATTATCAATGGTCTCTTAATTTTTTATAATGATGCAGATCATGCAAACATATGAAAGATTCTTCAATACTGCATTGCTTAGAACAACTATTGATGTAGAATATGTCCACAGCACTCAGGGAGAGCAGTAAAAAAGACAACATTCAATCGATTCTTCAGTGCATGATCATGTCTGAAATATAAACCATAATGCAGTATTAGATGTATTGTTAATCTAGTGGCTTTATGCTGTGTACCTAGTTGCACCAACAAATCGACGTCTGAAAGTCTCGGACGGTTATCTATATGCAATCTTCATTGTAAATGTTTAATGAGGTCGGTGAATCTCTCTTACTTGTATGGAGATGTACCTCTCATCTAATTTTGTTTAGTAAAAAGAATGGAAAAAAAACTTTATTTTCTGAAAAGTTATAATAAAAGATGATGATTTACACCTATTTTAATGGAATTGGATTTACTCCAATAAGTCAACAGTCTAATTTGGATCAACAGAAGAAATCACTAAACTGTGTTAAAACTAATGTGTAATTTGAATTGTCCTGTCCGATATCAAATCAAGAGTTGTGATTAATTACAACGTAAAATCGTTCCTCATACGACAGCAAATTCAGATCTTACTATAATTTGACCCTTCAAATTCATCACTTATGATTACTTTCAAAAAGTCATCATTATAAAAAAACCAATAAATTTATTAATCAAGCATATTAATTTTTTTCAACAATAGCAAAAAAACATATTATTAGCATTTTCTTTGTATATTATTTTACTATGCCGGGTAGTATAATAACCTTACACGTTGGAATATGTCTGCTGACTCTGCTCAGCTGAAAACCAGAAAACCAAAAAACCAAATCAGCATTTCAAAAAAAAGTTAAAACGTTTTTCTTAAAAATGTTGATATATTAATCACCAACTGCATTCTGCATATATGAAGTCAAGAAGGAACAGATACAGAGAAATGTCTAGATACATTAACCAAAATTTAATATTAAGAAAAAAAAAGAGCCTGTATAAAATGACATTTGACATTTTCACTCATAATTGTTGAGTAGCATCAAAGCAGTGTTGGTGTTCAATATAAGTATGGCACAGCACTATTCCTATTTTGAAGTACCCATACTTTATAGGTCAAAATGAAAATTTAGTTCATGATGAACTGATGGTCCCAAGAGGAAAGCTGTGCGCTTACACAACCAGAAAATGAAAATATTTCGTCGAAGCATGCCTTAAAACTTTAAAATTCCATAAATTATATGCTCTCACTCGAATAGAAAACTAGAAATCAAGGCTAAATTGCAACAATGTAGTAAATAAAGTATACAATTGATCACACTTCAGTTAAAAATAAAGACCTCGTAGTAATAATTAGTGAAATCTAATAATTCCCATGTACTTGGTTGCAAGGGAATTAAGATAGCTTTTCTTGTATAAGCTACCGCACCGCATATGCTTTAATCTACTTCACTTTTGATGATTTAAAAAATGTCGAGTGAGATCAACATGCTACATCATACATGGTACAACAAATATCTGTCAAACAAGGTATTGCATTTATGCATCCAATACAACGACTCCAGCATCAGAATTCGGTGTGTTCACATTCAACTCAGCATTGCTACTTTCATCCATCAATGTATTACTTCCATTTTTTTCCGCATGACTAGGTGTTTCCTTCTCAATTTCGAGAGTTGAGCCGCTTTCTTTTACAGGATCAGAGTCTATTACCATATCTTTAGTCTCGTCGCCATGTGATATTGCCTCTGATTTGTTATCTGAATTTAATATTGGAGTATCTGAAATAGGCTGTTCAACTGTGGGTGTTAGAATTCTGTTCACATCTTCACAGATGGTTTCTAGTGGTGGGAACTTCTTCACCGTGTTGACCTCTGCTGATTCTCTTGCCAATGACGCTTGTACTAAATCCGTGGGGTTTTCCTCAACTACCTTGCACATCTGCTAATACAGAGAAATAATTAATGATACAATTACTCGGTAGAATACTAATTTTCAACATCTCTCTTTTATATTAAAAAAGGTGATGTGATCTTTAATTAAGAGCGGCTCATTAAGGGTACAATTATACATAATACTTTACCTCATTGTAAAGTCGAACTAATTCCAATCGATTTGGATCACTGTCACAAGCAACAGAAACATCTTCTGGAGCTGCAAAAATGGAAGTATTACAAGTAAGTTTTCGGGTACTTTATCCTTTTTCAAAGATTCTGTTTTGGTAATAATTAATGATAGAGGGAAACAACACAAAAAGAACATAAATAATGACAACATTGATATAATAATATTTGGAGAGGTTCTTGCATAACCAAGGGAATATTTTTGCACCCGACAACGGTCCAGATTCACGTCAAGATCTAATTGTCTAGGTGAAATACTCTTATAGAGTATACAAGACTTCTTCCGCTATGTGATGCAAACTAGGCAACTCCAATTGTCTGATCAAGAAAAAGGTATCTGATGAGCAACAATAGAATCATACCTATTGTTTCTACTTGTGGTAATTGATCAATCATCTGGGTATCAGTATCCACTGATTTATAACTTGGAATAGTGGTAGACTTGGGTTCACTTTTAATTTCTTCGTTGGTTACTTCCCCTGCTTTTGGATCACCCTGCAAACAAAGTTCATGAGGAAGAAATGTCAGTCCACAAGCTAATCAAGCAAAACCTCTCCACAGGACAAATGCATCCTAATGTTGATACACTTACAAAGTATTCTTTCTGGTACTCAGCATTTAGCCCCTTTTCTAAAAGAAGAACCCTCTTTTTTACAAACTCAACCTGTCTTCTCTGCATGTCTCTAAAATGATATAACATGGACGATTCTTGATATAGCTGTGTTTGGTTCCCACCTGAACCCTGTGCACCATCAGCTGCTATGCCACTTCCACCATTTTCCCTGGATTCATTGCTTGGTATTTCTGTATTTGCCAAATTTGCACCATTTTGTATGTGAGAGCCAACTTGTCCTGGTCCTGGTAAATTTATAACGGGAAGATTCAACTCTTGACAGATGATCTCCTGAATCTTCAGATCCTTATCATCAACAATAGCTTGCCACCTTCCATACCCATGTCTTGCATAGGAAACAATTGTGTTAAAAGAATATAACAATTAACAACAAATAATCCACAAACATCCATAATTGTTCCTCACAAATCACATACAAACGTGCCAAAAATAAATTAGATATGTATACGTTTTTAAGTTTTCATATTTTGTTAATAAGGAAGATTTTTTAAAAAAAATGGCTAAAAGTGATGCGGTTAGAAGATAATTTTGTTACATTGTACAAGAAAACAAGAGATATTTATCAGAATTCATACTTTAACACAGCACGCAGTAGCATAAAATCATGCTCCTCCTTCCACTTCCTTATACCCTTCAAACCTGGATAACGTAATAAGATGTCATCTGAAAACAGTGGAGTTTGAGGATGTTCTGTTGCAAACTTCACCTGTAAAAGTTCACATCCCAAAAAGAAGAAACACATCAATCAACTAAAATAAATTCAACATAAAAAATAACAGTGGTCAGTCATTAACCATAATTACAATAATGTTTACCAAGAATTCCTTTCTTAGACTTCTCTCAAACTTTCATAATAGAGTAATAACAAGCAGTTAAAAACAAAAAATTGATTCAGGGCTTACTTTGTCCCTTATCAAGAGCAGGACTGCAATCCTAACAAGTACATCTTGGATTCGGAGTCCTTCTTTTGGAACACCATCTACAAGGAAATTAAAAATTTAAAACAATTAGGGAATTAAAATTAGAAGATTAAAAAAAGGAAAATGAAAGAAGATACAGTTGCAATAAGGATCTACCACCTGTGAAGGTAGAGGAATCAGTTATATCTTCAGCAATATGAGACAAGAAAAGGGTTCCATAACTGTAAAAATATAGATACATATAAATCAAACTCACAAAAATGACTTTAAGGTGTGACAAACCATAAGATAGGTAGTAAAAGTATTTTTTTTGAAGAATAGGTAGTAAAATTATTAAACAAAGTTAAAGAAAAATTATCCTACCATGCAATAATGATTATATTGATTGCTATATTGTAATCAAAATTGCCATTTTATGTCATGTGTATGCCGAAGTTTTCAACCATCAGTTTTACTAAGAACAATTCAATCAAATAGGTCCACGGGTACATGCATGTGCCCTTCATTATGCACTTAAACATTCAATAGCAAACATAAACGGTAAGCCTATGATTGATACAAGCATGCATGCCACATATGCCAGACACAAAACACATGCACTATTGAGAGAAAAACCAAATGTGGAGCAGGAACATCAGGATTCCCTCCAAAAACAAAAAATAGAGGCACAAAGAAGGAAAATAAAAGAAAATAAGCCAAACTGCTCATAGGAACACTAAAAGACAAACTGCTCACTAATACTCCTATTAAGGAAGCAGAGGAGTATATCATGCAGGATTTTTCCAAAGGAACAATACCATATTCCTTCGCTTTAATGTATTAGTTTTGGAACAAAATTTTTGGAAGAGACAATTTGCAACAGAAACAATAAAATGGAAAAAGAAACATGCGCACAGCTTCTTCACACACAGTTCACTCACTTTAAGGGACTAATTAATTTTAAAATATATCCTTATTCTTAACCTTGTACATATCAAACTACTGTTACTTTTATTTTATATTGAGAATTATAAGAGAATGTTAATTCCTTTGTTTTAAGCCTACTGTATGCACGGGCATTGTATGTCAGTCACATTGTTGATGAACTGTCGTAACTGACTTTAACCCTATAGAACTAAATTTTGGCCCCAATATATACATTCTGTTGCCGAGCTAGATACTTGGGGCTATAAATGTTCAGTTTCACTTTTCTCTCTACTTTCACAAAATAAGAAGAATGCACGGGCACAGGACCCTGGCTGTCATAAAATCCTATCCCCTTTTCTCCCAGCAAACACGTTTCAAATAATAAAAATTATATAAATCATCACAAATATGGTAACAGAATCATGTCAATACTCTTTGATTTCTTCATAGGTCTTCTGTTTCATGCGGGAAGTAAACTCCTTCCAATCAAAGTCGCCAACCCCGAACCTGTAATATAACACAAAGTGAGATAATCAAGGTCCATCAAGTCGCAAAATAAAAAATAAAAAAGATAACAGAAAATAACCTCATCAAAATTTGCACAAAGGCAGCCCTCTGATTTTGATTAAAACCAAGGACTCTGAAAGCTTTTCCTTCACCTTCCATCAGAGGAAGTGGCTCAGTGCTATCTGCTGTTAATAGATTTGAAGGAATATTTGCATCACAGTCGAGGCCAGATAATCAAGGTCCATCAAGTCGCGAAAAAAATAAATTAAATGACTATACATACTACGTGCTTTTTTCTTGTACGGCCTTCTACTGGTAGTAGTTCCGGTGGAATTTGAATCACCATCAGTAAGTTCTGCTTCATAATTGTCGTCTTCGTCAGAGCTTACATCTTCCAGACCAGCAAGGTCGTCCTCTTCAACAGAAACCATCTGTGAAATCAGGAAATAACAGATACTACCTTAACAAAGACACATTAAACAGTTACAGCAAAGCAACCATAACATAAAATAAAAATAAATTAACCACTCAAGCTGTATAAACAACCCCAACCCTGCCTAATATGCAAAAATAGGACCTACAAGTACTAAAGTCCTACATTTCAATATCTAGTTATATAAATTATTAGCATATAGTAAAGGAACAAGTTCCTTATTCCATAATACTATATAAAGTGGTCAGCAAAATCAGAGAGTAAACAAAATATGAATTGTCACTGTTGAATATAATCTACCATAAACTCATATATGACAGCAAGAAACAATAATTGTATTCTTGCAAAGTGACACAAGAAAATGGGACAAATATCATCATCACATACCAATTTGCGGTTTCGCTTCCCTTTGCCCAAAGCATTGAACTCCTCAACTTTATGCTCTTGAAACTTGTCTTTTAACAACTCTTCCCAATAATGTGTTCTCTCTGAACTGTTCACGGTTTCCATTGCTCTTTTTTGTGCTGCCTCCTCCTCTGCTGCAGCCTCAGCCTCATCAACATACTCAAAATTTGCAACCTAGATCATATAATCCACTCAGTCAATAAAAAAGAATAAATAAAAAAGAAAAAGACCATGATATATGCACGGTGTCTGTGTGTCTTTATAGCTATAAAATTATAGAAATCAATGGCACCTCAACTCACAACAAACCAGAATGTGGATAGATCAAATAAGAACAAACATTAATAACACAAAACGTGTATGTGCGATTATATGATAAATCAACCTTAAAGGCCTTCAGAAATCCATCTTCATCTTCATCATCCAAAGTAGTCTCTTCATCTACAACTTGGTCACGATCCAGCAACCTATTGTGAAGAAATATACATGGAATAAAATCCTCAAGCATATTCCTATTTCATGTTTGAAGAAGAGTGCTTGATTACCTATCGATAGCAGCTGCATCATAATGGATTTGACGGGATTTTCCTGCTTCGTCATTCTCATCTGCAAATAACTCCTTTGAGCCATACCGTATGATGTCATCCAACTCTTCCTGAACACAATTGACAGTCAAAGCTATCATCAAATTTCTTAGCAATACTATGTTCAATTTGTTATTAAGTACTTCCCTATCCACATTTGCTTTAATATTTTAGAAAATATCAATCTCTTGAAAAAAGAGCATGTGTAGCCCAAATTTAATAACTATAAACAAAATAAATAAGATTTTGCAACTTGGACGTATCAGGAATTTTTTAAAAAGGGGAGGGGATAAATACAATGACCCTCAAGGATAAATTAAGCACGCCTTGGACCATGAAGTAAACAGCTGTTCTATATTCTAAGGACACTTTTGAGTGAGGTGCTCAGTGCGTTTGAAGGCAATGGAGTGCTTTACTTTGCTGATGTATCTTCATCTTCATCCCTAGCTTATTTTATCATCCTTTTTAGGAGCATATGCCTTATCCTGACTTATGGAACTTTTCCTTTTACTCAATAACAAATGTCAAAAAACCAACACAAAGGGATTACAAATTTACAACTGTTAGGAGTTTAAGATATCGTCCACAACCTGTTGGGAGAATGGGGAGTGAGGACTGAGGACTACAAAATAAAGTACCAAATAGAATTATAAGTGAGGAGATGCCAACCAATTTCCATGCTCTATGTCAGGCCTTACATAGTTATATCACTACTACTTTGAGGAGAGCTGTAAGGGGAAATAGGTGATTTGGACAGTAAAGAGCTGTAACAACTCTTCCTGTGCCTATGCAGCAAAAACTGTTGGAAAAAGAAAGAATCGGTTAGGTGTACGGATTAAAGGGGGAGAAAGGATTTGGCAGATGGATGCAAGAATTGAGTAAGGTAGAAGGTTTTGGGTGGGATTGTATGTTCTGTTCTTCTGCACAATTCCCTG
The DNA here is from genome assembly GCA_951799995.1 of Trifolium subterraneum. Lineage (NCBI taxonomy): Eukaryota > Viridiplantae > Streptophyta > Magnoliopsida > Fabales > Fabaceae > Trifolium > Trifolium subterraneum. Next base: position 50,014,981 of record OX637468.1, on the reverse strand, counting down.
TATCTTGTTTCCTTTTGTCCCTGTATCTAGTCTTTACAGAGGGCTGCTTCTGATTGTAAGGGAGCTTGATCTCAGTACTTCTTGATTCAGTTGGAAATAAAATCAATTTAGGTCTATATTCCAGCACAGAGATGTATGAAGTTTATACCACAAAGTTAGCCATATTCTGATAAGGTAGCATAAACAAGGAAATGAACACTGAATACCATTACCAACAATAACAGAACAAAAAGACAACAAAGCATCTCCTAACAAATCTTAAATAATGTGGTCATTAAAATGAAACTGCTAACTTCTATCACCTTTCACAACATAAGCCTTCTTTAGAAAAAGTAATTATTTACCTGGTTGATATTTTGAGCCTTTAGCCTCCCTACAACAAGATGTTCTAACACCATTTTCTTCTTAGTCATTTGCATCATCCTTTCTTCAATAGTTCCCCGCGTTATAAGTCTATAAATCAACACCTGCAACACCAAAACCATTATAACCTTCAAAGTCAACAAAAGTTATCGACTTCATACCAATCAAAAAACGCAAACCTTGTTAGTTTGTCCGAGTCGATGAGCTCTAGCCATTGCTTGTAAGTCAGCATGAGGATTCCAGTCACTACAGAATGGCATTGATCAAATAAAAAATTGGATTTAATTAGAAAGCAAATAACATAAAAATAAAACCTTAATCTTTCAACACATGGACTGTCAGCATGAGAAAATAACTATAATGACTAATAATGAGGATATTAACCCCAGCCTAATGATTAATATATGACAATAGGATTGTAATCAAGATACCTTGATTATAGGAATAAGAACAAGTATCCTGTACCTATCTATTTAACGATTACAGTCAGAATATATGTTGGAAAAATTCAGCTCCCACATTAGCTAGAGATATGGCCTAAATAAAACTTATAGAACCTAGGCAATCCTCACCTTACGAGCCAATTTTGTGGGATTGAGTTAGAACTAAAAACTTAGCTCGGAGTAGCAGACAATGGCATATAGCCTTCACGCGCTACGGCAAGGCTGAACTATACTTTGTGGGATTGGTGTATGGGTCATATCACCAACCCAGCCGTGACGCTGGCTAGTCGATGCGGCGACTAGATGCGCAGGGTTTCTGACTTGAGACATTTTAAGGTTTAATCAAGCACGTAGGATTTAAGCACTTATACCAACTTCAATATGAAACTAAATATGATTCTAAATGCTCGAGAGACCTGAACTCTCCATTCAAAAATGCCTAATTGCATGCCTTCACAGATGTTTGTCCGTTCTTTCTGTTGCATCCTTAGCTTTCCTAAATATAAAAGTTAGTCATCTATTACAGAAATCTGTATCTTTATTTGACTGGCCCAGATGTTTAATTTTCTGCTCCTCTCGTATTTCCATACCTCCCCCCCCCCGGAATCGCTGCTGATCAAACGAGCAATGCAAGAATCGTGAACCCTCTCCTAATACCATTCATATGACCTTAACCAATTTATAGATTATATAGAACATCATATTACACCTGTCTTTATATGACTGGCACCTAGAAATTTAATCCTCTTCTCTTTATTTCTCCTAAAATTCAGCTTCATAATAGGGAGTTGCTGCCTATCAAATAAGCAATACAAGAATCTGGAATACCATTCACACCATCCTTATCCAATCAAAATCAACAGAACATCATATTACACCTCATATTTTAAACAGGGCAAGAAGGTAGCACAACACAAACAAAATCTTGTGTAGGAGAACTTATTCCCTTAAAGTTATACTTCTTCGCTGGACTTTTCACTTCATTTAAAAGTACACATTTGATGGCATCTTTCAAAAATCGCCAACAAATATATAATAAAAAAAACTCAAGCCACCTAATCAATCTTACATGTGAAATATTAAAAATCAAGACAACCTGATTGATTTCTCTGATCAAAGTCCCCGCTAAACTTTCTAAACACAGACGACCCCCATGCTTATAAGCTAGCTAGAAGCCAACAAGAAACCCTCAACCTTAACCTTGTCATACTTAAGTAAGACACTGCCAGTCTAACAGCAACAATAAGCAGATCTTATAAGTAACATAGTCACAAGACTCACAACTCATGTGCATAAGGTAAAACAAAAAATAACACGAACAATATCAATAAATAAGTAAAAAGTTCATCATACAACAATCAATTGTATATAATAGAACATTGGAAGTGAATAGCCAGATACCAGGAAATTAATATCTGGCAGCAATTTCCATTTGCCATTCAGGTAGAAAAAACTTAAGAGTTGTGATTGTGATAAGCTGGAAACATATTTTAACCCCCAAAAAATGCCTCTAGACAGTTAAACTTGTTTCATGTCCCACGTCGAATATATGTTTCCACTGTAATATTTTTCTAGATGAAAAAGAAACGCAATTGCAGGAGCTTAAAGGCTCACCTGTCATATATAACAACTGTGTCAGCAGTTGCAAGGTTTATCCCCAAACCCCCAGCTCTTGTAGAAAGAAGAAAGCAAAATCTTGAAGAATTTTTGGCATTAAAACGATCTATACGTATTTGCCTTTCAGCTCCACCAACCTTGCCATCTATTCTTTCATACTGCCATTTCTATTTATTTTTTAAAAACCAAGAGAAAGAAGAGTAAAACAGACTGCATATCACACTGAAACAATCAATGTCAAAAGTTCGGTTAACAAAAACAGAACAACCTCATATGATTACCTTGTAAGAGCAGTAATCTTCAAGCAAATCAAGCATGTGCTGAAATTGGGTGTATATGAGAACTCTGTGTCCTTGCTCTTTAAGCTTCACCATCATCTTGTCCAGCAAGTGCAACTTCCCTGATGATTCCAGCAATTGTCTGTCGCATAGAAAATAAAAGGAATAGTGTTAATAAAAAGTAGACCACAATCACGGTTGTTAAAATAGTGCGTCAGCTTATGAAATCGGCTGAGATTACGAGTCCAAATGAACAAAACTGATTGATTCGCTATTCAACTCGATTGTTACAGACCTCGGACAAACCTTCTTGCTTTTTTCTTCTTTTTTTAAGTGCTTTGTTGTTTCTGAATTACAGAATTCATGTTCAAATTTTTTAAACCTATTTGTTTCTGAACTTATGCTCTGTTTATATGTTCTATTATTTTTGTAAAAACTTTCCGGTGAATAAATGTTTTCCAATCCTCTTTCGCGACCCTCTCTATTTCCTTTTTAGGTTCACCTTCCGGCAGATTCGAAATCCAGTATCTTGTCGGCTATGATTGAAGAATCCTATTAAGGAGAACATTTATGCGGCCCTGTCTATTTCGTTTTTATGTTCACTTTCCTGCAGATTGGAAATCCAGTCTCTTGTCGCATATGATTGAAGAATCCTATTAACGAGAAGATTTATTTGAACTTTACTGTGTTTGATTGCATTTGAACTTTGTGATTGTTATTTGCTGCTGCGAGTGTGTCACATAATGTCTGAGGGTGGCAAAAAATTTAAGGAATTAGCTCTTGTTTCTTGAAATGTTTTTGCTTTCAGGAAATTAGGGTTTCATAGAGATATGTATAGTTTGATATTTGTATTGGTGATTATATTCTAGCAATTGTAAGTTTTTAATATTTTTTTAGAGAAAAGCTAGAGGAACACAATATTTGACAACTACAAGGTATTTTTATACGGTAGGTGGTTTTAATCGCACTTTTTCACAATTTTTATTGTGCCTTGGTTTCCGTGCAGACCCAATTAGCACAGCGCCTCTACGGTATTGGAACTGATTGTGTTCCAATAGCAGCTCTCTATTTTTTATATGAGGTAAACTTGTACAAAGTAACAAAAACGGTGTCAGCCTAAAATATGACACAAGCTTACTTGAATGCTTCTTTTGGATCATCAATATCTGGCTCAACTCCTTCTAACATGTAAGCATGACAACAGAGCTTACGCAGTTCCATAACAACATTGATAAGAGAAATCTGATTCAAAAACAAATAAAACAAAATAATACTAATAATGTTAAGATAATTTCGATCTTAACTTATGATGCTAAGATTAAGAATAAACCAAAATGGTCATTTCACTGAATCGTGAATCTTGCCTGTGCACCACCACGGCGAGTTAATATCTGATAATTACGGGTCAAAATTGCCTTATAATATTCTTTTTGCTTGCTACTCAAATCAACTCGTAGAATAAGTTCCTTTTTAGGAGGTAGTTCCTTCATGACATCTTTTTTCACTCCTGCAGAGAATTCAAAAAATTAACCCACTATCCAGCAATACTCATCTATGTACCAAATATTTGCTAATCGGAAAATAAGGAAATGAAATTGAGAATCTACGATTCTAACCAGAAAATAATGTTAATATAAAACGGGTAATCCCTCTGTCCCTTTTTATAAGCACCCATTGACATTTTTCACATATATTAAGAAAACATTTGTAGTGTAATTAATGTGTATGTTGTGTATGACTATTACTAAATTACCCTTTATGTATAGATGTATTTACTATTAACTTTTCATATTGCAAAGCAAATTAGTAGTATTAACTAGGGTTATGTTTGGGGAAAAAAAATATGCATCTAGTCAGAGGGTTAGCCTATACTCCTATATTAGTAACATTAAAGCTTATTTACCAATGTTTTAAAAATTGAAAGTCTACGCAAGATTGGGAGGGGTTGAAAGATCGTAACTCAAGAAACATAGCACAAATCATAAGATCCTACTAATAGAACAAAAAGTAAACTTACATATACAGTTATAATTATAAACACATGCATAAAAATTATCATAGATGGAGAAAACAACCTCAAAATCACAACATTAAACTAAGTTCATAACCATGACCACAAATTAATAAGTTCATACAAATAACAATAAATTTCTAACTTTATAAATAACTCAACGTGAAAGAAAAAAAATATAAGCTCAAAATATCAGCGGCACAGTTTGTTGTCCATTTGCCTTTCATTCAAGTGTAATTATCTTACATATATATAAATTATATTAGTCTTTTTAATCTAGAAACAATAATTCTAGATGTCTAAGAAAGTATCCAATCCTAAACAGAGGATGAAATTTCTTAAAACAGAGCAACCACCAAAGCACAAGCAAGAAGCAGAGAAACAAAGGGAAAAGGAAGGAGGCCCAGAAGTTACTGGCGAAAGGAGGCGGTGCTGTGAATGTTGCAGTCACTGTTAGAAAAAACCAACAAAGTTGTGTTCTCTCTGAAACAGAGTATGTGAACGCGAGGAACTGAGGAAGTAGACAGTTTGCATCCCACTATTCCTTCTTTTTTTTCTTGAAATAAGTTTAAAATCTGAGTATATTGGATAAAACCCGACCCCGGTGGAAATTTAAAAAATTAGGAAAATCCATTTCCCAATCCACCATGTGATCCTTTGGCGTACCCTACGAACTTTCGTGATTTTCCGGCAATCTCACGGCAGCCGATCTTGTGTGCAACGTAGGACGAATTTATGGATTTGGATTGCAGGATCGTGCGATCCCACAAGGCAACTCCCAATGCCGCCAACACTGTTGTTTACGTTGAGCTTGGCAGTAGTTCTGTTAGTTTTAAGGGGGTTTCCTACTCTATATCAGTGTTGTCAAATACTGGCGCCATGGCTGTTATCGGTAGCGGATTTTTGGAAAACCAATATGGCCATTTTGTGAAGGATGGTGGCACCACGGCTGGCGTCATATGTCAGCTGTATGTGGGATTTTTGGCTCTCCGCTATCGATAACATTGCTTTATATCCGAACCTTCGTTTTGTGGCTATTCTACCTTGTGTTTGTAAGATCTCTGACACTCATTCTCTCACCATGACTAGAAAGAATTTTTCTTTCCCATCCATTAGTGATTCCAGAACTAGGTTTTGGATACTTGGATTATTGACTCGTGCTACTGATTATATTACCCCTTATCCCTATTATTTTTTTTAATCCTATCTTGTTTTGTCATGTAAACATCAAATTACTGTGGCTAATGATCTTATGCCCCTCAACCCAGCACACTAAAGGTGTTGTACTGGAGGCAGATTTTCAAATATACCCCCTAACGCCCATGGGCCTGGAATATAAACAATGAGCACTACCCAACAATGGACATAGGATAGACTCTGATATTATCTTAGGTATTGGGCCTCAACCCCACAAAACCAAGTTTAAATTCACATAGTTCAAGCAATGAATATATTTAAGAAACATGTAACTGGTATAAGAAACAACTTCAACCAATAGGCTCAGTGGAATATTGAGATTAATCAATAATAATCCAGACAACCGAAAATGAAAAGAAATTGTACCACTTACCATCTGTTTGGTTGGAGGGGAACGGAGGGGAGGGAAGCAAAATCCCTCCTAAGCTAATTTTAGTTCCCCTCCAAAAGTAAGGGAATTTGTAAAATACTTGTTTCAATTTAGACTTAAATATTATAACTAAGGATTGAAAACTATAACTTTACACTTCCCTCCATTAAAATCCATCCCCTTGTCAAACCCAGACACAAAGCATTTGACAAACCCTCCCTTCCCCTCCCCTTCTCTCTGTTGAACCAAGCATATTAGTTAGTGTTGAAATATTTTAGCGTTTCTTCTTATTGATAGCAGTTTATTCTGTTTTTATTTATATTTTAGTATATCACACCTTAAGGAGTTGACTTTGTGTACACTCCCCTATAAAATAAGCACCCTTTCATTAGACTAAAATACTTGAATTCCTATAATATTTACTGGTTATTCAAGATCTTAATACATACTTCGCAGAAGATGCGGGGCCAGCATTTTATGAAGCCTTGAAATCTGTTCCTCTTGATTAATATCCTTGAACTCTTCTTGGAATTCCTCTAGACTTGCAAACTGACAGCAGTTAAATATAAAGTCAATAAGATATTTGTGATAATGAAGAGCAAATTATTCAATAACGTAAAATCATAGTTTATCTTATAGTACATCCCCCCCCCCAACACTAACCTTCCCGGCATCAAGGAAATGCATAAGCATAAAAAGTTCATCCAAGTTGTTCTGCAATGCACGGGACAAGCTATCATGTTAGTACATTTCATCTCCCAACAGATAAATTCAATATATGCAGCCATTCTTTAAATTAGAAGCATGTGTATTACAAGATGTAAAGTTAACACACAAGTTAGCATATGTAAATTACTAATTTAAACAAGAAATTCAAAAAAATACAACTTTTTATTTAGATCGGTAGAGTTGTAAATTTACATTTAAAATAAATTAACTAATCAAAAATGCAAAAGTGTACAACTTTGTTGCTGTAGGCATACAAAAATACAAACCATAAAAATCACAGTTGAGACTCACAGTATGTTCAATCTTCATTTGATATCATTATCAAACTTCAAATATTCTTTTAACAGTGACTAATGCTAAGTAAATGTTAAGCTCTTAATGGTACTGGAATTGACTTTCAGTTAACTTAATTAGTTTAACTGTTGGTTAATAAATGAAGGCGGGTCTCACTGTGCTTCTAAAGATGAAAAAACTGAATCTTTTGAGAGCTTCACCTCCATATATATATATTTATTCTTTGCCAAGTCCGTTCACATTATATTAGTGACATGATGATGACAGTGTGTGTGCATGACTAATTTAGCTACAGCATAACTAATTTAGACATATATTGGAGTGACAATATCCCTGTTAAGCCAACAACAAATTATGATGGACATTCACGGTAAATCAAGGTAATAAAAGAAAAGACTAGTTGAATATATTAAAAAACATAAACACGTGTTTTTGTGTTTTAGTGATGAGATTTGTGGGCTATTCAAAAATCAGAGATGCACCAAAAAGTGTATGACCCAAATTTAGAAAATGGAACTCTTAGTAGTAGTCACAACATAATCTGTCAATACAACAATCAGCCAGCAAGCGCAGATGGCAACAAAAACACAGTTCAATTAACCAATAATAGAAAATTAGGACATACTAGTTCACACTAAACCAGTATGACATAATTGAAAGTGAACCTGAAGAGGAGTTCCAGTCAAGAGCACACGGTGTCTGGTAGAATATTGCTTCAATGAAGAAAATAATTTTGAATCCTTATTTTTGAGGCGGTGACCTTCATCAACTATCTACATATACATGTAGGTGTAGACTATCAGCATAATGGACAAACCAGAAATGTGAACAGAAGTAACTGGAAAACTAATATTTCTTGTCTGGTAATATAATAGTAAGCATATCTTACCATGCACTCCCATTTTATAGGTTTTAATGAAGTTGTGTCTAAGTTGATCATCTCATATGATGTCAAAAGGACGTCAAACTTAATCCTGTCATGCTTACTTTCACTAACTATCTGACCAGATTTCTTTTTCTTGATCTTCTTCAGTTTCTTGGGATAGTAAAATTCATATTCTCTGATAACACTACGAGCTTGGGCAGATCCAACATACATAATCTGCAGAAACGAACATACAATTAAAAGAGTAACTACCAAAATGAAATATTAGTATATTACCGACAATCCCCATATACATACAACATTCATTTGAGGGGCCCATGTTGCAAATTCACGTTCCCAGTTTCGCAGCGTTGAAAGTGGAGCAACCACCAGATGTGGATGTGCACAGATACCCTCTTCAAAAAGGGATGCTAAGAAAGCAATACTTTGTATGGTTTTTCCTGCAGGTGTAAAACTAAGCCATCATGATGCAATAACGTAATTATCTAGAAACTACAAATTATGTTAGTTCTAGTCTTATGGTTGGTTCTAGTCTCTAGAACCGGGTCGAACTGGGTTGAACACTGAATCACAGTTCAATTGTGGTTGATTGAACAAGTGGTTCTTTTTTTGCTTTTTTGTGTATTTATTTATTATACATCCAGTTTGATTAAGGTTGAACCGATTGAATCATGACCAGGAGGTCTCGCCAGTTCGATCTTCGGTCTAATTATGACAATTTTGGAATGAAATATCAACTCAATGTGGTTGGTTCAGCTTGTAACAATACTCTGATTGAATAGTAAAGAACCAATATAAGACCACATGGTTGTTTGTGATATGCCCAAAATCAAGGGAATAAATGGATAGAGAATAAGAGAGAGAAACAGAACTAAGTACCAAGTCCCATTTCATCGGCAAGTATAACATGTGTTTGCTTGGACCAAGAGAATCGTAAGAAGTTCAAGCCTTCAAGCTGATATGGGTGTAGAGAACCTTCACCAACATGAAAATTAAATCAGGCAAGATTATCCAAATCTGAAAAGGCTGAGCATAAAGCATGATACAGCCAGAAAAATAGGGCAATTACAAAAAAATATCACCTGTAAGAAACTTGGGGCTATGTTCATACTGTTGAAATTCTTTCTGCTGTTTCTTCACTTCACTGTCATCATTAACACGGCTTTTTTGCTTAATGTAAGCAAGTTTGCTTGATCTAGAACGAAATTTATTGAATCTTTCTATTTCTGGCTGAAATGCAGAAATATCAGACTCGTATTCCCAATAACATTCATCGTATGGAAGCTCTTTCCACTTTACATAATATTCCCTCTCATCATCATCACCCCTGTACCATTAAACACATTCCGTGAAAATGCATGCATTTGTCGACATTGTTATTGAAAAAGCTAGAACAAAACAATTAAGCAAGCCTTCTAAGCCTAGGTTGCAGTTGCACAACCAAAATATGAGTAGGGAAGACTAGAAGAAAGAGTTAAACACACACACACAGACCATGAGAGGAATAACATACAACATCTTTAAGTCTAATTTACTCCTTTAATAAACTTTATAAATGGTAAATTTCATCAACCCAACTGGATTGGAAGTTGTGATGAAATGGATCAAGTCTACTAATTTCATATATTCAAAAACTATGATTGTTCATCACACCATTCCATTTTAATGTACAGTAGCAACAATATGTTATTTAAAATATATGTATATGGTTAATATACAATTGGGTGCAATGGCAAGGGTATATCACAACTGTTAGGAAACAGAATTAGAAAGTAAAAAGATCAAGTAATGAACAGCAAGTATGATGTATTATTGTCTAGAAAAAAGGATTACAGTAGATGAATCTAACTGCAACAGGGCTGAACCCCTATAGAGAGCAGTGGCTCTCCATTCTCATCAATAACAATAATCTCAAAGACGATTCTCTTACTTTCCTAACTGTAATCCGTTATTGAATTCTCACACTTAGAACTAACTTCCAGCACAGCACCTTAAGAAATGTTCTTTTCTGTTGCACCCTCCTTTCCTCTACGTGTACAAACTTTCCAAGTAGTGGGTCGGTTAGTTGGCCCAGTAACAGTGGCCAAAGGCCCAACAACAACCATCAATGTGAGCCTATAGTGGTACTTTACTATTCAATCAAAGTACTTTCATTCTTACAAACAGAACCAACCACATTGAGTTGATACTTTATATCACCCCATTTAAAAGTACATTATTATTTAGATTATTGAATACTTCATCACACTGCTCCATTTTTATTATTGGCAAATGTTATCGATCCAATTGGATTGAAGTTCTAATGAAGTGGATCAAGTATACAATGTCATACCGTTTAAAAATTATTTAATACTTCATCACAATATGTTATTTAAAACATAAGTAACCATCCACTATTAGACTGCATACCTAGAAATGTCTTGGTTAGCTACATATGTGTTTATCAATATAATATCACATCATTGAACGATTGGACTGAGAAGTTTTGCATTTTCCAAAAACTGATCAAGTGGTGCAAGTGTCCAATGCTTACACCTGATGTCAACCTAAAGTCCAGAATGATAGTTTTGAACTGACCTGAACTAACACACCTACACTACCAGAAATCCTGAGAAACATTTTGTCACTCAAAGGCTGGAAATTTCAAAATATTCCAATTCCAGATTTTATCCAGATAACAGGAACAGAAACATATTTTATTTTGCATATAGGAAGGACGAAAATAAATCGCCAGGCAGTCAAACCTGCAAGCAATTATTCGATCAACTGTAGTCCATTCAGGACGAATGGCAACAAAGTCTTCATCTGAAGTATTGGCGGATGCCATTTGACGGTGGAAGTTGTTCACTTTGGTCTTCAGACGAGGATGATTTTTAAAAGCTTTCAGAAACTCTTTCTCGGGCACCCTAAAGAAGGGAGAAAAAAGAGGAGGTAAATTGAAAATACCCAAAACAATAAAAAAAAATATAGACAACAAAACTTTTATAAAAAAATAAAAAAGTAGATTCAAAAGCGATACATAAGTAGATGGAAAAAATGAGGATTCGAAATTAACACATAATGAAAATTGAAGGTCAAATAAACACTATGGAAAGGCAGAGCACGATAAAGATGAGTTGCAACAAATATACCATGTACAGTGCAGATATGATAGTCCCTTCCACTTAACAAGGTATTGCTTCACAAAAATTTGCTTTGATCCAGATTTTGTGGTGTCATCATCGCCATCACCTTCTACAGTAGGGCGCATCTCACAGTCTAATATCTTATCAATATCAGTGAGAGGGCTAACCTGAAAAACAACAAAAATTTAAAATATAGCCGTCACTCAGGCAAAATCTATTATAACTATTGTTATAAAAGCATAAACACTCACACATTCAGGGCACCTCCAGTTGTTGGGAGCCGGACCTTTAAGTGGTGGAAGTAAACACCTAGAATGGTAAGCATAGGTGCAAGTTTCACAACTCAGGAGATCTCCGCTTTCACTACAGGCTTGACATAAATCCTCTTTCTATATAAAAAAGATAGAAAGATCAAAAATTGAGGAAAAATGAGTTCATAATGTAAAGCAAGGACGCCAAATATATGCAAAGATGGCAACTATATCAAACAGTGTCATATAGATTTAAACCATGTGTGTCTTGGGTACAGTACAAGTTGGCTCTCGGGGAAATTTGTTGCGGTAGTTTTTTTGCGGTCTGCTGATTTACATTGTTTTGTGTTGTCTGGAATATGGTACAGGGGCAGGAATCTCTCATGTGAATTCGTTTATGGATTATAAACTAGTGCTACGAAAACTGTTTGGTATTCCTCTTTTCATTTCAATAAAATTAATCGATTTACTGAAAAAATATATCAAACATCCAACAAAGAAACTTCTGGATTCTTAGATAGGTATTACCAGATTACTAAAAAGAAGCTAAGAATGATATTCCATATGTCATTTCTCATAATGGGTTAAATCTACATTGTAAAACATGCTGGGAGTAGTGTAGTAAAAGGCACTCCTACAGCACAGGCAATAAGCTAGAAAGGCGCTGTCCCGTCAATGACGGACACTCATGGGGATTTAACTTGCTAACTGTAATCTTAAAACTGGAAAAATATGAAGAATATTATATAAAAGTTTATGGTACTCTTCGGAGCAAGAAACTTAAGGTTTGCAAACTGAAGGTGAAACGCAAATGTATTATTTTCACTATGAAATATGAATGTTGAGCTTGCTTGACTGTTCCAGTTATATGTGAATAATCTTAAAAACCAAAATATTTTACTGTTTTTTTCTTTTTCAGATATTAACAACTACATTCATAGAGGTGTGCGCAGTGCGCTTATTACTTATTTCCGGCTTCCGCAGCTTAACACAAAGTGTCAATCAAAGCTCCGCTCCACAGGGCCTTAAGGGTTCTTTTCCTTTAAAACCTTGGCTACTTCAAATCACTAGTATTACTATTATACATTCATACCAAATTACAGTGTTAAAATGAAAAGTTTAAAGGAAAGTCGTGCACCACTACACTTGTTACCAATCAACAGAAGGTCAGGGATATTATATCTTTAGTATCTTAAAATTTTACCAGGCAAAACTCAATTTGGACAGCAAATTCCTACATGTGGGATCAGCTCAAAGACTCAAACAAGTATACAGCTAATGTATATTGTGGCCCAGAAAAATTATAACTATCAGTCACCATATGAAACACTGAACACAAATACCTAACCAAGATTCAAGGGAAAAAAAGTATAACAAGCTCAAATGAAAAGCATTAAAACAGAAAAGGAACCAAGTATCATACCGCATCATCTCTATCTATCCTCTCAAACTTTTCCTGACTTGTCCCAGGTTTTTTAACCAAAAAATCATCATCATCTGACTCATCAATATTATAAATTGGCTTCCGATCTGATCTTACACGAAGCCTCTCAACCAAGCTACTCATTTTCTGCTACAAACAGAAAAATCCTGAGGTACATAAAAACACAAGAAACGGTGTTAATTCTGTCAACTAAACCCTCCAACGAGTAAACAATTATTATTATTATAATGAACTAAAGAGAAAAAATCATGGCAGGCTAGTTTATCATTTTGCTTGTGAAATAAGGGTCAGTTTGGATTGTCTTATTTGAGCTTATCTATTGGCATAAGTTTTGCGAGACTGTTTGGGAGAACATGTGAAAACAGCTTATAACATAAGTTTGCTTCAGCTTATTTTCATACGTTCTCCAATATAGTTTATGAAAACAGTTCGTAGCATATATAAAATCAATTTATCTTCATTTTATCATTAGCTATAAAAATAGTTTATGTAAGCTTAATAAGCGCTTGTGCTATAAGCTGTTTATCCAAATAGGCCCTAAGTCTATATTCTAAAAAACCTAAAATCCAGGCACAAAAATATCATCTTTTAGTATCATGATTCACCAAAAAATAACGCTATATTTACATAATGCCAACAAAAAATTATTGCTTGAAAGTTGAAACACAAAAAAAAACCTAATAAATTCATATGTTTGTGAATGAATCAAATGAATCTTATGCAAATACAGCATGTAAAGAAAGTACACACAATTCCCTGCTGAACTAACAAAGCAAGTAGATGATAAAAATAAGCACAATATCGTCGGAAAACAGTTGCAATTTACTAAGAAAAAGTAGAAACCCTAGAATGGCGAAAAACCCTTACACCGTTTTAAGAACGGTTAGAACATAAATTGAAAAGCTAATCGAAGATTAATAGAAGCTATGGGTAATCGAAGTGAAGTGTGGAATGAAGATTGAAAGTGAGATTGTACCGTTGAGTGAGATTTTCCGGCGATCTGAAAATGAGAGATTCGGAAATTCGCGGGAACGAAACCGAGCGTGAAAGAAAGAAAGGTGAGAAATGAGAAAAGAAAGGAAAAGAAATTAAATGAAAATTGAAAATGAAATGAAAATTAAATTTAGGGGTGTGATAAATAAAAGTGAGAAATAGGGCTAGACTTACCAAACTGTGACGAGTTTTTGTTTTTGTTTTGTTTTTTGGGAACAAGACGGTGACAAGATTTAACGTCCTCACAGCCCATACAAACTTGTGTCATTAATGAAACATCAAATACCTAATATTTGGTCATCTGCGGCGATTGAGGACACTAGTTAAGGAACTAAATTTTCTTTTTGATAAAAAAAGAGGGCTAAGGCCGAAAAGAAAATAAAGCTATAAAGTTACACGAATATTCCTAGGCATGTAAGTCCATGAAATATCATCAAAGAGGAGACTTGAAATCTCATTAGGACAAATCTCCATAACATGAATTTCAAAAGAATTCAGAGAAAAGCTAAAATTAGTCAGCCAATCGGCACATCTATTTCCCTCCCTCCATGTATGATTGATCTGCACCTGTCAATTCAACTCTAAAAGCTCCTGAATACGACGAACCAACGTAGGCTGTTTACCATTGATTTTGACATTCTCCGTGATTATGTCAACCAACGTTTTTTAGTCGCTTTCCACTTGAATATGGTGGAAACCTTGTCTCCACGCAAGTTGCATACCCAAGTACATCCCCCACATCTCAGCACCAAGAGTGTCACAAGTTCCAATTTTGCGAGGGTATCCTGTAAGCCATCTACCATCAGGGTCACGCAGAAGACCACCACACTCAGCTAGCTCAAGAGAATCCTTATAAACTCCATCATAATTAAGTTTGACCTACACATCTTGAGGTTTTTTCCAGCCAATGTAAAATGGTATTTCCGCGGTAAAGATTCATAGAATGGTGGGTACAATTGTCTATGTCGTCAACCATTTTAAGGATAATGTAAGTTGGATTGGATGGAGACTGAAAATCATCATAAAAAGTAGTTTTGTTCCTCCGTGTCCATATGTGCCAAGCTTCAAGGAACTAAATATTATAATGTATAATTGTATTGAAATTTGTGTAATCTATTTTTTTTAAAATATGGAGAATGTTTTTTTCAATGCAAAAATTACTTCTTTTCGAGCATCTCTAATAAGAGTATCATAAAGAGTTACATAGGTTAATGATTCGTACCTTATTTATTTTTATTATTGAAGTTTCATGACGTGGCATAGACGGTACTATTAAAATTGATGATATGGCACGATTTTCACATATATTTGGTTTGTTTTTTTTGTGATTTCGTCTTTTTTGAGTGCAACATTGTTTTGTTCATCATCTTGGTGCAACGTTGTTTGACTTTTCCATCAATTAAAATTGTCAGGTTATATTCAATCCAGTGCACATTCAATCAATGACTTCAACACTGTTAGCGTTATAAATTTGAAAGTATAAATATTCTAGTTATTTTAATTTTGGCATATTTATATATTTATATTCTATATACTTTAATTTTGTCATATTTATAGTCATGTGTCATTCTATGTTATTAATTTGAATGTTGTGAGTTTATTCACAAATTTGTCATACGGTGTATTTTATGAATTTTGAATGAATGACTTTCCTTATTAGTAAAAACAAACAATAAAAATGATTATAAGTAACTTGTCCAAAAAAATTAAAAATAAATAAATGACTACAAGTATTGAACTGTGAAATTGAAATAATATATAAAAACAAACAATTTATTTATTTTTTAAGATAGGAAAGGAAGATACTATGGTTATCATCAAAATAACATTTATCTTCCATTTTATTTTCTTGACACGTCATATATTTTGGGTTATTTTTGTCTTTTTCATTTTAAGTTATAATTAAATAATATTATTATAATCATTATCAATTTTAGTATTTTCATCCTAAATTATAATAAAATAATATTATTATGATCATTATATATTATTACACATTAATTTTATATTTTATTTCTACTATTTATATGACCTATATTTTTACCCATATATTTATAATTAAGGTTGTCTATTTTTTGATAATATTTAAGGGACCTGTATTTATACTCATATATTAATACGAAAACCAGATTTTTTTGTGATTTTTACGAGACCTGTATTTTTACTCATCTCTTATATTATAAGCTTGTTCCGTTTTGCTATCCTTAACCCTAATTTTTTTCCCGCTCTTTTTCCCTCTCATTTTACCCTAAAATATTAAAATAAAATGTTTAAAAAAGGCCTCACCAAGAATCGAACCCGCAACATTTAAGATTTATTTTGTACCTTTTGCCACTACACTACATCAATCAAGATGTTATTATTTTGCAATCAACATCTAATAAATATGGAATCTCTCACCATGTTAAATATTTATTATTATTATTATTATTATTATTATTATTAGCTTTCTTCTAATATTATTATTATTATGTTATTATTTTGCAACCAGCATCTAATAAATATGGAATCTCTCACCAAGTTAAATATTTATTTATTATTATTATTAGCTTTCTACAAATATTATTATATTAACTTTCTACTATTATTATTATATATTATATTATATTATATATTATTATTATTATTATTATTATTATTTTTATTATTATTATATATTATTATTATATAATACTTGAATACGAGTAATATGTCTAATGTCTACGGAAAAAAAAAACTTTAAATATATCTCATATATTATTATTAATATATTATATTATATATATATACAACATAACAGACTCTCAAAAATTTACGATCACTTATTTGATATACATACGCAACATAACCAACTCTTTTGAAATATATCCTATATTATTATATTATATATACAACATAACAAACTCTCAAAAATTTATGATCACTTATTTGATATACATACACAACATAACCAACTATTTTGAAATATATCCCATATTATTATATTATATATACACCATAACAAACTCTCAAAAATTTATGATCACTTATTTGATATACATACACATTGATTTCACGTTGATCATTCACGTTTTTTTTAGAATTCAAACAATGTTTGTTTGAGAGAAAGTTCACTTTTTTATCTTTGAAAGTGTTTATGAATTAGTTTATTTACAAATAAAGTTTCCTAGGTGTCTATGTTTGTTTGAAAGTTTTTTTATATTTGTATTTTTATATATGTCAATGCAAGTTTTTTAACGGTATATTTCACAGGTTTGCAATTGTCGTTGTTTGCAGTCTAACCGGCTTCTTTGTTGTTTCCTCACAAATTTCATCTATTATTTTGGTTCTGTGGACAGGTTCTCTTTCACTGCTACGATAAAAATGGTTAATCTTAATCCTTTTACTAATATTTCTCTAAATTTATTGAGAGGTTTGAAAATATTTTTATAAGTGTTAGTTGTTTATCTTTATAATTACATTTTTATATTTTTCCTTACTTTTTGTTATTCCTACAATAATAGGTCCTTTAAATCATAATCCTGCAACGGATCGAGAGAAGTTGATCGATGCTTTTTAGCTGCTAATATTACTTCTGGCATGTTGGTATCATTTGTATATTGATGTTTTTTTGTAGACTGATGTTTAATTTTATTTGTTTTTGTTGTAAAAAGTTCCAATTTTTTTGTATACATAAGTTGATCAATGTTTTTCAGGTGCTGATGTAGATCCTGGGAGATGGAAGAGATGAAAGAGATGTTCCTTTTTACATGACGGAACCATACTTCATTCCTAATACTTAAACTTTATGGTTAATGTTGTTCTTAGGAACCTTATAAAAATTTTATTTTTTTTTAGTTTTTGTATTTTAACTTTTCAATTAATCTGATTATTATAATGAAAAATAAGATTTTGATGAAATACAAAAGTTTCCAACCATTTGAAATCCATTGTCTCTTATGTTGACTTGAATATATTTATTGTTTTTATGCTTTCTTATATTTAGGATAACAAATTTCAAATAAATTAATATATTCGATCAACAAATAGAACATTGGTTATTCTTATAAAAAAATTGAACATATTGATTATCAATTCTGATATTTTACTTTTATTCAATAAAATTGCGTCCAACTAAAAATATAAAATCTTGCCTTGGCAAAAAAAAAAATCTTGCATTACAAATACAAATAGAACCGGTTGTTATGACTTATATGATAATTATTCAACATTTTTTATTTTTCGATTTGCTTTTCGTTTTTAAATATATCCCACTTTGTCAACAACAAATATTCTGTCTCGCAAAAATAAATCATAACAAATAAAATATAAAAGTTGCCTTAAATATATCCAATTTTTTCGATTGTTATTTCATTTTATAATCTTAGACTATTTTATGTGATTTCTATATGTGATTTTTTTATAATCTTAGACTAATTTAAATCGTATAACTGACACTCCACAAAATCCGTGCAACGCACGGGTTGAAGTCTAGTATATTAATAAGATTGTCTATTTTTTATAATTTGTACGAGACTTATATTTATACTAATATGTTAGTACAGGACTTATATTTATACAAAATGTTAGCCGAAATTTATTCAAAATTTAATGAAAAGGAGTAACTTAAGTTGACATAAGTAATATAAGGGACTAAATTGAAACTTTTAAAACATAGAGGACCAACTTGAAACCTAAAATAAAAGATAAGGGACCAAATATGCAATTAAACCTAAATTTTTTAGTAATTTCTATGAGACTTAATTATACTATATATAAGGTTGACTATTTTTTGATAATTTCTATAGGACTTATATTCCTACTCATATACGAATATATATATCTATCTTATATAATTTCTACGAGAACGTTTATTTTTACTCGTATATTAATATGCATGTCTTTTTGATAATTTCTATATGTATTTATATTTCTACTGATATAAATACATGTGTCTATTTTTTTTATAATTTTTACGCAGACACATAGTACTAATCTTATATTAATACGCATTAAGATAGGAAGGTTCATAACTTTCTCGGCCTTTTAGCTAAGATCAAGTGTAGTATTTGTTCTTCTCAGTTTATAATCTGATATGTGACCCATTGGGTCACACAATATTAAATTACTTTTTTGAGGGGGAGGAGTCACCACAGTAGCTTGCTACTGGGCTTCTCATGTGTCGCCAATGTGTCACGGGTAATATATTTCTACTCGTATATTAATATACATGCCTATTTTTTTTATAATTTTTGCGGTGACCTATATTTATACTCATGTATTAATTCGCATGCCGATTATTTTATATTTTGTATGTGGACATATATTTATACTCACATATTACACATTTGTTTCATAATACCAAATGTTTTTCGTCACAACTTTTGGTCCATGCTTTTAAATTAACTCATGTATAGCATTTGAAATTTTGAATTTTTTTGGCGATCATATTTAGTACATTATATAAATCTCTCTAGCAAAATGTTAACTTATTTTGAATTTTTAAATATGAATTTTTATATTTTTTGCGTTTTAAAATTTAAATTTTTTCAACGGTCATGTTTAATACATTATAGAAATTTCTCTAGAAAAAGGTTATTTTATTTTATAGAGGGATGAATTAAATATGAACTTTTATCAATAACTAATATTCACTAGACAAAATGTGGCTCATAATTTTTTTCAAATAACTATTATCTATATGTGGCAAGTTGTTGTCAATAATTTTTTTTTAAATATATATATATGAGAAGGGATCCGTTGACTCAGGAGTAAGTTTCTTTTGACTTACTCCGCTTAATAACTCGACATCGGCATTATATTACTTCAATCCAACCGTTGAATTCAAATATCTCATTGAGTAGATCAACTCCACAAATTTTTATAAAAATCCAAAAAATGTAGTTATGCATTTAGACTATAGAAATTCAACGGTTTTTTTAAAACACAGATATACTATGTACAAGATATACTATGTATACTTTTCCAACTCTCACCCGCCAAAAGCTTTTTGTTTCATCCATTAAAGATGGGTGATTTAGGATCAATTTTGATCCGAAATCACCTCTCTTGATCGTTTTTTATTCAAATAAGTGATACCCATATATTTTTAGGTTTTGTTCGAGTATTTTTCGTGGTTTTTTTCATCCAGTGTTGTTTTAATCCCTTCTTAGTGCGGGGTTTTGGTTTTGTCCCGTCTTAGTGCGGAGTTTTAGTTTGTCCCATCTTAGTACGGTGTTTGTTTTGACTTGCAAGCGTGCTTCAATCCAAATTCAGTACAGATTCAATGACTTTTAGCGCCATCAATGGATGCAAATCTGGATGCATGGCAATTCCAGACATTTCAATTATGTCAAATCAATTGTAGGCTTTGTCATAGACATTATGTCGTTTTATGCTATTAACTCAGATGATGTTAGCTTGTTTGCATATTCATGCTTATTAGTTTTTAGCGAAATTGAACTTGTAGTGATTTTGATTGATGTATTCCCTATGAATTTCAATGAATGAATATTTATGTTTTTGCGTAAAAAAAAAACACCAAAAATAAATAAATAAATGATAATTTTATAATACATACACAAAAATCATTTTACAATGATATAACTATGATTAACCCAAAATGACTTTATCTTTTAATCCAACAGTCTAGTGGCTACACTTTCATACCATAAATGTGAAGAATATGGAGTTGGAATCCGATATCTCCTATAATATCTATAATAGCCATCAATTAAACTACTTTAACATAACACCCAAAAGTGATTTTTATTTGAATTAAATTTAAGTATTTTGTAATAGTTAGCTACTAAAATTTAGCTCTCGAAACAAATTCACTCATTCGAACAAATATAATTATATAACATTGTAAAAACATTGTTAATTTTTATTTTTTAGATTATTATGATATTAGTACGAATATTTTACCGTTATTATTAATGACCAATCATCGTCAAACCCTTGACCATATGCTTAAAAGGATAAA
Organism: Trifolium subterraneum; assembly: GCA_951799995.1. Taxonomy (NCBI): domain Eukaryota; kingdom Viridiplantae; phylum Streptophyta; class Magnoliopsida; order Fabales; family Fabaceae; genus Trifolium; species Trifolium subterraneum. The sequence goes on along the minus strand of OX637468.1, from coordinate 49,994,037 downwards.
AAAAAATCACCACTTAAACCAATTTATTACTGGAAACACACTATTAATCTATTTACCCTAAAATTGATTGCAACCATGTGAAAACAAAATTTTACATTTTTTTTTAACAAGGAAAACAAAGTTTTACATTATTTGTACATACTATCATTTAAGGTCAATTTGAATTAACTTATTTTTGAGCTTATGCAATATAAATTAGATTTTATGCTATTATATAAGTTCACACCGGTGAGAATTGTATTTCTATAAGTTATTTTATCATAAACTTATAAAAATACATAAAAATTGCATAAGGTTTATACATAAACTCAAAAATAAAATAACCCCCTTAATCTATTGATTTTATAGAGTCAAACACATGTTTACTGTTGCTTACATGCTTACTAAACTCGTGCGTATTTCTTCAAACTTGCCTGCGGCTCATAACCTCTTTTACAGCAATTCAATTTTGACTTTTTTTTCTCTTGTTTTGACGTTTTTCTTTTCCAAACTTTATTTAAAAAAATTAAAACATATGAGAAAAAAACTAAATTTATCAGAAACCGAGTCAATTTATTTATATTTACAGTTTACGAGGCCACTACTTCTTAAAGAAGTAATTCTAATACTATGTCTATGTGTATGAATTTTTTTTTTACTATTAGTATAATTACTGTATTCTACAAAATTACCCTTCATTGGTAAGACTAATTAAAGAATTAAAAAATTAATATTTATTATTTCATTGATATTATTATTATTATAAAATAATTTAGAATTTCGAGTGAAAAAAATTAATCAAACTTACTCTCTTAATTATAAAAATATAAAACAAAATAGGTCAAAAAAATCATTTGCTTTTACTTATATAATTATAATTAAGATCAAAGAAGATTAAAAATGTAATAATAAACAAGACCGATGAACTATGGAGAATAATTTGGAGGAAAACAGTAAATATTCCTTTTTTAAATTCATCAATTATTCAATGATTTTGTTTAAAAAAATACTACTAATATATGAAACCAGCAAAATGCAAACAATAGTATTCCAATTGAGGAATGCGCAAATGAAAGGAATGTGGCAAAACGCGTCAAAATCAATTATTTTCTTCAATTCAATTATTTTCTCCAATTATTATAGTATTATTATTATTATTATCACCATCCAATGGAATGATGACGTCTAAATTAAAAACAATATAGAAGGCGGCGGCGACGGCACATTCCAATCCAAACATGAAACATGCCTCTCACTCCCTCAGCCAGTTTAAGCCAATTAGAGAATACATATTTCAAGGTGTTGGATTTTCACAGTAACTACCGATCTCCACCGTTTGATCCAAATTACATGGTTAAGATCCTTTTTAAACGACTTATTATACAAGTGTAATTTAAACCATTCATTTGAATACACCGAGAGAGTTTATCACTCATTTGAATCCGATCCCACAAACCTCACATTTTGAGGGGAAAATTGACACCCACTTTCAATTTGGATCCCTCAAGACAAAAAAGATAGATTGCTACATGCCACCACAAATCAAACAAATATCAAGAATTGAAGATGTGTATGGGATGGATGATGATCTTTCAAGAGCTAACAAATATCCCACCAATCGCATTTTGGTATCAGAAACATTTTGGTACAAACCCAATTGAAAAATTTGATACAAAAACCAAATTGCACAATAGCTGGCATAGCACACCAAAATTGACACAAATCCGTGTGGACCTTGGGCAACAAAGTTTTTGACCAATCTGAAAGAATACTCAATGCAAGAACCAGAAGAACCATAACAAACATGATACAAGAACGATTCACAACAAGATCAAACATCACTGATGATGAAAAAAACCAAATCAAATAAACAACAAACTAAGACAAACACGAAAATTAAAAAGGAATTATCATAAATTATTATTGTTGAAACACTAAACTGAAGTGATTTACAAAGAACTCAAGCTAACAAAACAAGCTAAGGTTTTTTCAGTTACAAATTCAAACGAAGATGATGAAAATGTTACAAGTAAACAACAACCATTTCTTTCTGGTAGAAGTGTACACAAGTAAAAAAGACTCTCACAACACTTAAAATAGTACTCTACAACCAATTATACTTTTTTCTCTTTCTTTTAATTAGTCTGATTTCTCAACACCTAATCCATACAACACACCAGAATATCTCTCTGTTTCGCCGTTGAAGAATGTTTCCCTCAACTTCCTAAATGTACACGCAGTGAGTAAACTATCCGATCCAGCTTGATGACACACACCGATCCTTTCCACTTCCAATAATTCAGCGAGCTTGTTCAAACCACCATGAAGACTGTTACAGAATTTCATCAAATGCTTGATATCATAAACAACAGGGAAATAAATCTTGATCAGATCGAAAAATCCAGCTTGTGTATCCGGTAAAGCTCTGCACGTCAAAAGCTTCAGCAGATAACCAAAATCATAACCACTGTGAAAAGTAACCCAATGAACATTATCATTCAACACAATTCCCGACGACATAAGAAGCTCACCGAATCGGTTCACATCAATTCCTTGCTCGCTATTTTTCTTAAAATCAATTCCACACTGACGCAAAAGCTCAATCGAATCAGCAGCGAAAATATCTTCGCTGATATTGAACTCGCGAAAGTTGAATTGCCAGATGCAAGGAGTATCAGTGCCACAAGTAGGTAAATTTCCATTCTCATCAGAAAAAGTTAAACCTAGCTGAATCAGTTTCAACATATCAACGTTATCTTTCAAAGTCTGATAATTAAAATCATTGATGTGCTTAAAATTTCCTACAGGACGAAGAACAACACCAGGAAATTCAGTATCCATAGCAACATAGTTAAATTCATCAACAATTTCACGGATCAAAGCAATTTCTTCTTCCAGATTATCATTCCAAACCTCTCTGATTTGAATCGAATCACCTTTCGGTAAATCTTTCGGTAAATCCTTCGGTATATCCGACATATCACGAACAACAGAATCAAACCGAAACCGAAATCGAAATCCAAAACAAAACCACTCAGATCTGTAAACAAAAATCACAACAAAAAATAAATCAGATCTCAAATCTCAAAAACCTAACAAATCTAGAAAAAACAATTACAACAAAAACTAAATCGAGTAGAAAAATGGAAAAACCTGAAAAAGCTTCGGATTCAGTGAATTGAGCTTGGAATCGAACATATGAAGTATAGATTCAACTAGATCTGAAACAAAAACAAGCATAGAAGAAGCTTTTAAATAACGAAAAGTAAAAGTAATAAAGCATATAGAACTTGAACTAGGGTTTGAAGTTTGAAGTGAAAAAACCCTAGAAAATGAAGTAGTAGTTGAATCAAGTGAATAAAGTGAAGAATCAAACCTTATAGATGAGAAAACGAAGCTTAATTTTGAGGGATCTAGAAAATTTTGCTTCGATTTAAGGGTCAACGAAGCAAAGGGATTGGGAGAGAAATGGAAGAGAGAGAGAGAGAGAGAGAGAGAGAGAGATGGGGTGCGAGGGTTGAGTATTGATTTGTACTCAGTGTGAAGGGTGGGGTCGTTTTGAATAGAAATGAGGACACGGTGATGTCGTTTAATACAGGGATTTAAGAATTAGGGATGCGACAATAAGATATCAGTCGTTAACACATTATCGCCGACCTTCTTTTTAATTTTTATTTATTTTTGTTGTATTACTATATTGTATCGATTCAATTATTTTAGACATGTTGAATAATGAATTATGGATTGGTATGCTTTATGATTTCATACCTACTTCAATTATTCGACTGAAAAATATAATTTTATTGGTTTTAATTTTTAGTTTATAATTTCAATGGCAAGACTTTGTAGTGATTAAAATAAAAATTGGATTAAATTTTAAAAAAAATGGAAATTCTTTGTGATTGTATTTTAATTGGTTTAAATTTAAGAGTGAAAATTTATTTTAGTTTTTAAAGACTCAGTTTAGTCTTACAAAGTATGAAACATTTTTTAGTCATTAAGAAGAATAAACCGAGACAAACACAACGATGGATGACATAGTCGATATCATCTTTATTTTTGTTTGGTTGATGGACCGAAAAAATATGGAAAAAATTATTATTTAATAGTTTGGTATTAGAGAAAATGAAAGGGAAAAATATATATATAGTATAATATAATTTTTCTTAAGCAAAAAAATAGATGAGATAGAAAATAATTAAAATAATTATTTCATTACAGTCATGGGAAATTACAAAAATTAAATTAAAAATAAAATAAACCATTTGAATAATAAAATAATATTTGGAATTGTACAGAAAATCTATATATTTGGAAGTTATAAAATAAAAAAAACTAATTGACTCTTATAAAAAAACCTAATTGATTGTTATGGAAATTATTTTATATTTTTATTCTCTTTTTTTTATTTTATATTTTGGTAAATTTTGTTAATAAAATACTTATTTTAATTTATCCGTATATAATTTTTTGCTTACCACCATTTATATTTTTCTTTGCCAATATACGTGATTTTCAAACTATCGTAAGAATGCCTTAAATATTAATTTAATTACTCTTTACGATGATTCTAAAAAAATATCTTTCTCAATTCTTGATTTGCTTTTACTAAATTTCCGGTTACTGATAAAGGACAATTAAGTTGAAACGTGAATTTTATACTGTTAAATGAGTGGTTTCATTGTATATTCAGTCTCTACGAATGTTTTTTATGAAGTTAGAAGCAAATAATTCAAACGACCGGTAATTTTCATGAAAATAAACAAATAATAAGATGGTCAAAGAAGATTTTTTTTTGAACAATTCTTAGCAGAGAGTTGTCACGTATATAGACATGTTGATAAAAGGTGCGGTGATGTGTTAGCTAAACAAAACACTTACACCTATAACATGTGTTTCGTGCATTAGCAATAACACAATGTTCAAATTTGTAAAAGACGGAATTTTGCGCCCATTCAAATGCATTAAAGTTGCGTATGAAATATTATAATGTGAAGACTCGTATAAGATTGCTTGTCCATGCTTAAGGAAACTACATGACACAAAGTTTTATGTTCATGTACATTGTTGTGCACATAGATGAGAAGAGTTTTGCATGATAGAAAAAGAAAAAAAAAGCCTAATACCTTATTGCAAATGAGGATGATTCATGTTAAAATATTTTATAATATCTTGTTGGAAAAAAAAAGTATAACATCTTGTGGGACGTTATCAATTATGGATTTTAGTTTTAATAAAAACGGATTTATGTTGTTGTGATTCGTTTGATGATACCTAGGCCCAATAATTGTGTTCAGTAATAATGAGTTTTTGACACTAATTATAACTTGTGTATAAACAAAGTGTAGGTTCAATCTATAGGGTACATAATGAGTAATACTGACTAGGCTTGTTATCTTATAAATAATTACGCTATGTCCCCTTTGCCACCACGCAGCACGCGAGCATCACGCTGAAATAAGCTCGTATGAGGTTTGACACATTGATAACCATAGATCTTGTAGCATGTGATTGGGCAAAGGAAGACCTAATCTAACATATCAGTGATTCCGGTAAACATGATTGTTGCTTCAACAAGTAAGTGTGTTATAATTTCATATAATATATCGATTTCTAAAATAACCCTTTTTTCTTTTAATTCCATCCATGGTCATTTTTTTTACCATTTTATCTTTTTACCTATCGACTAACTTATTTTAAAAATAATACGATAAATTTTTCAATTTGGAATACTTTATTTATAGATACACGAACACATATAACTTGTTCATTTGTGTAAAAAAAAATACAACTTGGTCACATAAATAAAGTAAGATATGACTTTATATAAATTTTAAAGCGTTTGCCTTTTATGAAAATAAAAAAAGAAGTAGGATACGACTATTCTAAAGTGATCAAATAAATAATTCACTTGAGTGAAAAATGAACAATGTCATTAATCAACAAATTATGAATCTCAAAAATAAAAATTTATATTTTCTAATTTTACATGTTAGTCAATTTAGAGACCTAAATTCAACAAAATAAATAAATAAAAATAGTTGTGTGGTACAATCTTTTGATTATCTTTTATTATTCTTTAATAATACAATAAATAGAGTAACGTATAAGACTTTAACATGATAGCTTTCATAGCTCAGTTGGTTAGAGCACCCGTTTAGTAAGCGGGAGGTCTTGAGTTCAACTCTCAATGAAAGCATTTTTTTGTTTTTCGCATGATTTTCATATTCGTTGTCTATGTGTTCTATGGTGGAATTGTTCTTTCCCTTTACCAAAAACTGCATTTACTGCATGCGTGCGTACGATGATGAATTGATGATTGATGACCTTAGCTCTCATGTCATTGTCATGGCAAACATGTTCAGTTTTAATCCTTAAAATAAAACCAGTTTTTTTTCTTTAAGCAATTAAATCATTTTTTAAGAAGTACTCCCTGATTTTATTTTCGAGTGTCGCTTTTAACGATTGCATATAAATTAAATTCTTTAATGTATAATTTTTATCAACAATGTTTTTAATTATTTATTATAAAAAACTTGTGAAAAATTTATATTTTAAAAATATTGATACGTAAACATCAAGACAAGTTGAACTCAATCTTATATGCTGACATTTAGTTTTATACATTAATAGCAAATTATGGTTAAGGAGATTATGTGATCAATGCACATGGTTAACCTACGACACTTAAAAAATAACGGAGCTAGTGACGGAAGCAGTGTTTTAAAAACCGGACCGAACCGGCCGGTCGGACCGGTTGAACCGCGAACCGGAGGGGTAGCCGGTCTGGTTCAAATGTTGGACTGGACATGTAGTTAGACCGGAGCGAACCGCTAAAAACCGGAAAAATTGGCGAACCGACGGTTTTCCAGAACCGCCGGTTTGATTGCGTCTGCTATTTTTTTATTTTTTTTAAAATCAAAATGACGTCGTTTTTTTTACATAATTTTTTTAAAAAAAAAAGTAAATAAAAAAAACTAAACTAAAACAAATAGTGTCCGAAACAAATATGTCTCCTTGGAATTAAATTTATTATTAGACTTTGTTATTTCGTTTATATTGCGATTAGATTATGTTGCAACTAGACTTTGTTTAAAATCTATTTGGTTTTGTAATTTGTACTATTTTATAGTGCGTGGTAACAATACTTAAGATTTGAATTTAAGAACCTGTGAGTTACGACATTATGACATTTTAAATTTTTAAAATTTTTAGTTGTTATTAACTTTTTAAGAGATCGAGTCATCATGTTTGACCAGTTTAATAGCTATATAATTTTATTAAAGAGACCGGTTCATTCCTCCGGTTTATCCGGTTTGATCCGGTTTATGCATGCGGTTCAACCAGTGATCCGGTGGTTCGACCAATGAACCAGTGACCTAGTACCCTCTTCGGTTCGATGACCGGTCCGGTTTTTAAAACACTGGACGGAAGTATATTTTTTTTAGGGTGGGCCGCTAAAAATTTACATTTATTATAAAAACTTGTGAAAAATTTATATTTTAAAAATATTGATACGTAAACATCAAGACAAGTTGAACTCAATCTTATATGCTGACATTTAGTTTTATACATTAATAGCAAATTATGGTTAAAGGAGATTATGTGATCAATGCACATGGTTAACCTACGACACTTAAAAAATAACGGAGCTAGTGACGGAAGTATATTTTTTTTAGGGTGTGCCGCTAAAAATTTACATTAAATAAATTAAAGAGAAAATAGAAGGCAAAATGCTTGATTTCTATTGGATCTTGACATAATATCATATCCATTAAAATCAAAATTAAATATAAAATATAAAATTACATTTCATACAAAAAAAATTAAGTCGTAATAATTATATGAAAAGAAAAATGAAGTCATTATTTTTTTATAAGAAACAATTAAGTCATAATAAGCACAAATTTGATTATCGGAAAATTAAATTGTATGCCTTTAAGTAATACGGTATATTTTTTGGAAAAAAAATATTTTTTTTTATTGATATATACCCATATAAATCAAAATTTTCCAAAAACATATTTTTGCTTTAGTAGTTTGTGAAAATATTTTGGTCTTAAAAGACGAAAGTTGAACTCACGCCCTCAACATGCCTACCATAACAGACACCATATGGTCAATCGTTCTAATTTGGTCATATTGCATGTGATCATATATATATATATATATATATATATATATATATATATATATATAACTCCCTCCATCCCATTTTATAAGAACCACTTTTACTAAGTAACAATATTCATTTATCTTGCTTTGACCATATTTTTTTAATAATATATAGATATAAGTATTAGCATATAAGATCTTGTTTGATTTTTCAAAATATCAAGTTTTCATAATTTTTACTAATAAAAAATTAAAGATATTAGTGATCAAAATTGTGTTGGCATATGTGCAGTAGTCAAACTGAGTCTTATATTTTGGGACGAAGAGAGTATAATCTTATAGAAGTTTCAAGAGTATTTGTGTAATTTCTCATCTTTTGGGTGGTTGCGCTTTCCCCATCCACTCACTTGTTCCGCTTCTAAACGAAAGAAACAATTGATATTTGAATTCAAAAGTAAATTTATTTTTGGCTTAAAAATGCAGTTTTGGTCCTTCCTATTTTAAAAACCATATTTTTTTGTCCCCTTATTTCAATTTTTTATGGCATGATAGAGTCTTTTATGACATGGTAGATGCCATAGATAAAACTGAACAATGCTCATACTAAATCAATCTATCATCTTGATTTTATCCCATGTTTGTCAAAGCATCCGCACACCGACTAGTCTCGTAATAAGTATGACACACTTCAATCTCTCAATCTAAAGTAAATAGTCTTCTAATTTGATAAGTGTGCTACCCATTCTATTACTATTCAGAGCATGCACAACAATTTTGGAATCTACCCGAGCGAGTCTCAAACCTACAATCCCAAGCGAGTCTCAAACCTTGTAAAATGCCCCAAAGCTCAACTACATATGCAGTACATCACCCGAGAAGCTTCGAAAATCCTCCACATCAATTACCATCATTCCCTCTAATTAGACCGCCACATTCAGCCAACAAAATGTTATCACTACCATCATCGGCATTTAAAACGACCCAATGATCAATATAACTCTTCAAAACAATCAAAATATGAGTTTTATTTAAACACGAGACTCGTTACTTTATTACTCTTAGTCTGGATAAAATCTTTAACCATCATTCTATGCATATTTACTGGTACCTCACTATTATCCTTATCAGTTCTACTAAGCAACAACCATTGACCGGACCAAGCATTTCTTATATATTCCAAAATTCAAATAGAGTAAAATCCTTCCACATAACACCAAAGTCTTCCAAAGACACGTATCGTGACAGGTAGGACTGTTCATAGTTCAGTTCGGGCAAAGAACCGAACCGAACTGAATCATAACAATGGTTCAAATAACCGAACCGAACTGTACTTATAATTCTGTTAACTGGTTAACTGAACCGAACTGTTAAGCACAACAGAACTGTAGTTATGGTCCGGTTAACCAGTTAACCAAACCGAACTGTTAAGAACAATAAAACTATAACTTATGGTTTACTGCAAACTTTGATTCATAAAATTGCAAATTTTAATTCAATTGTGCTTAACAAGCAGCTGATAATTAAATCACGTGAATTAATTATCAAAACAAGTAGCTGTATGTTTATGGTAACTATATGGCTAAATGTAGAGCAACTTGTTTAATTCTGTGACGTGAATATGTTTAAAACATACAGCTTAAAATACATTATTAATTAATTGGATACACTTAAAACATTTAGAGCAATTAATTAATTGGATACCTGATAAGTCAGAAAAATATTGATTATCAAAACATAGCTACAATCCAGGGAAAAATATCAAAACATAGCAAAACTCCATTGAATCCATCAGCATCAACCTCAAAACTCCATTGAATCTCACCACGGCCCGGAATCTCAAAATGAAAGAAGCTCAAATTTTTCATCAACAGTTCATGAAACACTCAAACTGAAACCCATAAATCAATACCCAAAAATCACTCAAATGGGTATCCAAAATCCAAAAATCACAAGAAAAAATCACAAACTGAAACCCATAAATCAATACCCAAAAATCATTATAGCAAAAATCACACAAACTCACAAATTGAAACCCATAAATAAACTAAATGGTTAATACCTTGTAGAGGCCAAACGCAAGAGCTGAAGGGATGGTTCGATTTGGGAACTTAGGGTTTATGTTATGGAGCTGTGAACTGATCGTGAAAACTAAAAAGTGAAAACCAAAAAATTAACTTAGTTTTTCAATATAAGTTATTTGGTTCGGTTCAAACGGTTCGGTTCGGTTATTAACAGTTCGGTTCACAGTTAGTGAACTGTCCTGAATTATGGGTTCGGTTCATAAATTTATAGTATAGTTCGGTTATTTACGGTTCGGTTTTGCGGTTCGGTCCAGTTTATGGTTTTAAATGAACAGTCCTAGTGGCAGGTATGAGGTGAGTTAAGATGACTCACAAACGTAATGCTTTGATGTTTCAGGTTAAAATGTGATATCTAACTCACTTGTATAGTTATGTTGAGTCTAATGTGAATAATCTCTCAGTTGTCTCTTTATGACCCAACAAATCACGACTCTTAACAATCACAACATCATGATTTATATCCTCTCTAACATACTTTTATGGGTAAATAGGGTTTTACCCCCCTGCAAAGTTGACGGATTTTGGTTTACCCCCCTGCAACATTTTTTTTTGGGATTACCCCCCTGCAATGTTCAGATTCCTTGAATTACCCCCCTGACTGGCCAACTGGATAAAGAATCTTTCTTTTTGATGATGTGGCAGCTTATGTGGATTTTTAATTCAATTTTGATTATTTTATTTAATGACATATAGATAAATATATTAAATATTTATTTTCTGTTTTTTTTTTTTAAAAAAAGTCAATTTAATTTATTATTTTTTTAAATTCAATTGTCTAAATAAAATGTCAATTTTAATTTTTTTTAAATATCAATTTTCTGATTTTTATTTTTTAAAAAAAAGCATTTTTTTTTTCTAAATTCAATTATTTAAAACAAAAAATGTCGATTTAATTTATTTTTTTCTGATTTTAATTTTCTGTTTTTTTTTTTTACAAAGTGTCAATTTAGTTCAAAAAATGTCGATTTAAAACTAAAAAATCATTTATATTTAATTCAACTATTTTTAATTTAAAAAAAGTCAATTTAATTTTTTTTCTGTTTTCAATTTTCTGTTTCTTTTTAAAAAAATGTCAATTTAATTTTTTTTTTAGTTCAATTATTTTTTACAAAATGTCAATTTTTTTTTAAATTCAATTATTTAAAACGAAAAATGTCAATTATAAATTGACATTTGTTTTAAAAAAAAGAATTTTTTAATTAAATAATTGAATTTAAAAAAAATTGATTTTTTTTAAAATAAAACTCATAAAATTGACATTTTAAAAAATTTAAAATTGGTATTTTGTAAAAAATGACATTTTAAAAAAAAACAGAAAATTGAAATTAGAAAAAAAATTAAATCGGCATTTTTTGTTTTAAATAATTGAATTTAGAAAGAAAAAAAAAAAATCAGAAAGTTGATATTTAAAAAAATTAAAATTGACATTTTATTTAGACTATTGAATTTAAAAAAATAATAAATTAAATTGGCTTTTTAAAAAAAAAAAACAGAAGATAAATATTTAATATATTTATCGATGTCATTAAATAAAATAATCAAAATTGAATTAAAAATCCACATAAGCTGCCACATCATCAAAAAGAAAGATTCTTTATCCAGTTGGCCAGTCAGGGGGGTAATTCAAGGAATCTGAACATTGCAGGGGGGTAATCCCAAAAAAAAATATTGCAGGGGGGTAAACCAAAATTCGTCAACTTTGCAGGGGGGTAAAACCCCATTTACCCTACTTTTATTTATAAGAACATCAACCCAACAAATCATGACTCTTAACAATTACAAGATCATGATTTGGATACTCTCTAGCATACTTTTAAAATTGAAAATTTAAAAAGGCTAATTTTTTTTATAGAACTGAAAATAAGATTTGGTATATATATATATATGAAGAATAAAAAATATATTCAACCTTTTATTTTTAAGAAAAAAACATATTTAATAACTCTTATAAAAAAAAAAACGATTATACTACTGGAACATTCCATCTATCAGCTTCATTTGCCCCCTTCTCCAAGCTTCTAGATACTCCCTTTCTATTCTTTCACTTTCTCTCTAAAACCCAACGCAACTCAATTTACCAAACGCTTTCGCTTTCGTGTTACCTTCAATGGCAACAAGAAGAACTTCAAAACTAACCAAAACCGTTCTCACCGCCGTAACGGCATCCAGAACTAGAACCCCTCTCACTCGTCCTCTCTCCACCGCACCACTCTTCAATGGAAGCTTGCCTCATCCCTCAGAGAACCCCAGAAATCCTCTTTCACGCTCTAAGATTATCGACGGAACCACCAATGTCGCCTCCGCTAAGTTCCTTTCTCACTCTTTCACTCGCAATTTTCACGCATCTACTCCTTCTTATCGCTCTGCCGGAGCCTCTCAGGTATCTTAAATCCTTTCTCACTATTTCCTTAATTTCAATTTTATTATCGATTCAGTGTGTTTCCTCAATTACGTTGGAATTTTGAGCTAACCTAAATTGGGATTTATAGCTTCGGTTGATACTACTATGCTGAATTTCTTTCATTGTGGCATTTTGAGACTCATGTTAATGTTGCTGTAACTGATCAAAGTAAAATTCATACCAAATTGTATAAATTCAGTGTGCAACATTCATGCATCTCAATTAGACAATTGAAATCATTAAGAATAACTGTTCTAGTATAAATCAGCTAATTTATTCTTTAGAGTAGAGTAAAATTGATAAATAAGATAGCAACGAAAAGTTGAGCAAATACTAAGCATTTTAAAGAGTACATTTCAGTACAAGTTGATCTACCTTTTATGTAAATGATTACTATGTAAATATAAAAATTGCAATTTTATTTTCATGTCTAAACCAATTTAAAATGTGTAAAAGTAGAAATTAACATAAAGATATACTTACCATGAATTGGTAAGTATATAGAGAAAAAAAAGGAAATTGATTTTAGGTTGCAACTTTAAGTTAAGAATTTAAGATATGTTTTTTTGTTCTGGTTTTCTGATGTATTCTTTACTTTCAATTTAATCAGATATCACAAACGGAGTTCACAGAAATGGCCTGGGAGGGCATTCTTGGTGCCGTTGATGCCGCGCGAGTCAATAAACAACAAGTTGTGGAGTCAGAGCATTTAATGAAAGCTCTCTTGGAGCAAAAGGATGGTTTGGCTCGAAGGATATTTACTAAGGCAGGGTTGGACAACACGTCAGTTCTACAGGCTACTGATAACTTTATAGCTCAGCAACCTAAGGTGTGTTTACGGTAACCTACTAGTACTTCAGTTGATATTTTTGAAAATTCTAACCTGCTGTTTTATTTGACAGGTTACAGGTGACACTTCTGGTCCTATAATGGGTTCGCATTTTAGCTCCATCTTGAACAACTCTCAAAGGCACAAGAAAGAAATGGGTGATGAGTATGTGTCTGTGGAACACCTTTTGCTAGCATTTCATTCAGATAAGAGGTTTGGGCAACAGTTATTTAAGAATCTTCAGCTTAGCGAGAACACTTTGAAGGATGCTGTAAAGGCTATTCGTGGAAGTCAAAGAGTAACCGATCAAAGTACACATTTACATTTTAAGGTTTCTTATTTTTAGAAGAAAGATGGAAGAACATGATTATTTCTATCTTATTTAGATAGAACTGAAAATTATTAAAATTTAGAAATACACTTGAAAGTTTAAACCAAATCTATAATAGAAGTATACAAATGTCTTGAGTTTTATAGGATGAAAATAAAAAGAGCCATGTTTGCTTATGATTCTTATAAGCTATGGTGTAATTTGAACTAATAAAGGAACCTGTTATTTCAATCAGTTTCTGTTGCTACAGTGCACATTGGTTGCCCTTGTGCTCGATCTTTGATCAGCTTTCAGGTTATGAACCAAAATCTGATTTTGATGCTCAAATCAGCTGACCCGCTTCTTCGTTTTAATATGTCTAAGCTATTACTTGAATTATGAAGTTACACAGAGAATTTACAATTTGTTTGTTCTGGTATCCTTTCTAGTTGCTTTTGTTTGTTTGGCAACAGTTCTGCGTAACACTTTTAATTATTATTTTGAAATAACTCTGTACAGATCCCGAGGGGAAATATGAAGCATTGGACAAGTATGGAAGTGACCTGACTGAACTTGCTAGGCGCGGCAAGCTTGATCCTGTCATAGGTCGAGATGATGAAATTCGGCGCTGTATTCAGATATTGTCAAGAAGAACGAAGAACAATCCAGTTATTATTGGTGAACCTGGTGTGGGGAAAACTGCAATCGCTGAAGGGTTTGTCTAATATAACTTTATACAATAGGACTTCTTGTTATTGTTGTTCTTTATGTCTGTGATTTCTTTTTTGTGCATAATTTTGATTTTTCATGTGTTTGTTAATATTGAGTTAGCCTATAGTAACCTTCTCCTATATGCTTAGAATGCATTTTGTTCATGTATTTTGAATTCTTCATTCATCTGTCTCTTATTTTTTGTCCGATAAGATCCTCTCTCGAGTATAGCCTTCCCTAATAGACGGAAGTGTATATTGTTTTACCAGAACAGGATGGCTTGATAACCATGGAACATTTGTTGTTTGTGCCACCTTCTAACACGTGTTTGTAGCATCTTCCTTCATCAAATCAAATACTTGAATCACAGATTCATCCTTAAGCATGCAATATCTCCTGAATTTTCTGATGTACACTTATTTAGTATGATTACAATGAGCTCTGGTAATGGATTGTATGTATCACGAGCGCAGAATATGCTTTTGGAGTTATGTTTTCTAATTAAACTGCTTCAACTTTCACGTTCCAACAAGGTTGAGAAAGTACAACAATTTAAATATTTGTGAGATTGATTTGGAGTGGCAGTAGCACATGCTTTTGGATTTATGTTTTCAATTGAACTGCTTCTAGTTTCAAGTTCCAACAAGGTTGAGAAAGTGCAATGATTTAATATCTGTGTGATTATTTGGAGTGGCAGTAGCATATATGTTACTTTTGTTGCATGCGCTGTATCTTATAATTGGATTATACTGAACTTTTTTTTCATTGTTTTGCAGATTAGCACAACGTATAGTGCGTGGAGATGTTCCAGAGCCATTGATGAACAGGAAGGTTGAACTCCTATTTTCCCACTTCACTTGATTATAAAATATAAATTGAGTTGCTTGTTCAACACAGTGTCAGGTCTCAATGCAGACTGATTGCGTCAATGTTTTAAAAAAGGTCTAATCAAGCTGCTTTGTGGCAGTGTCATATTTTCCTGAAACCCTAAAATTAATTTTACTTACATTGAAAGTAAGTAGGTTTGTTTCGTTCATCTAACTTTGAAGATTGAGCACAAAACCTAGACGGTTTATAATTCATAGACAGTACTTTCCTTTCCCTTCCACCCCCACTCACCCACACACAATTATAAAGATCTCCTAATCCTAGCTATTTTCAAATACTAGGCTGTTTCCTATATCGTTGCGAAACATATCATTTGAGAATGCCATGGTTGCAAATAGTTGTCTCACAAAATATTTATTTTTCCTATTTGAGACTCTTGAAGTTTCATTGATTCTCATCAAGCTTTTCTTCGGGCTCTTTTAACAAATTATGAATTTATCATCGGACTTAGAAAATCTCTACTATATGGTATAATCTTTATTTTTATATATGAATGTAATATATTGTAATAAAGGCCTTCATGTTGCTGTAAAGCTCTTCCTATTCCTAATCTTCAATGTGCAAAGTCTAAGGAATGATTTGACCGGCTATGGGTGTCAGAGTAGGCAGTCTTTCTTGGGATGTAATAATTTTGTCTAAATCGGTATTGAGCGTTTGCTTTTACTCTTGGTTCTTTGTAGTTGATCTCCCTTGATATGGGTTCATTGCTTGCGGGTGCCAAGTTTCGTGGAGATTTCGAAGAAAGGTTAAAAGCTGTCCTGAAGGAAGTTACAGCATCAAATGGGCAAATAATTTTGTTTATTGATGAAATACACACTGTTGTAGGTGCAGGTTGGTATCTCGTTCTTTTTCCAAAGCTGTACAAGTTATAACCTCAATATTGAGAATATTGTGCACCTTTTAGTGGTAGAGACAATAAAACCATTCATATGCATTCACTAATGGCTTATGCCTTTAGGATAGTTGGTTCATGATGTCACACGGTAATAAATCCTCTACAACTTAGCAGTCTAGAGTTTGATTCACTCATCACCTTTTTCTAATATAGTTGAGTTTTAGACTTCAAGCACAGGATAAGTACTTACATTTCCACAGAGGATGTTGTGACGGTGTGTTAGATATGTAATGTAGAACACATGTCTTCAACTAACAGCTTAAACTTTTGAGATAAATTGCGTAGATCTGTACACTAGTCATAACAACCTACCTCTAGTGCACCAGTCCATAAATATCAGGAATAATAATTAGTTAATGAACACAATAATTTATCTCTTTGGTTAAAACAACTGTCTGAAAAAAGTAATGCAGTAAACAACTGTACGTAATATATAATCAATAACTTAATTAGTTGAATACCAATTTTTTTCCTTCTGTTTTTAAGTTTGTACATTTGCCTTTGATGATTAACTGCACGTTTAATCAGACTGGAGTGTCATTCTGATTCATCAATTTGCGTCCACCTTAGTTTTGTTCCAGCTCTGCAATTTGACCAATTATTAATTTGGTTTTTTTGGTCATTTGGTTCACTAATAGGGGCTACAAGTGGTGCAATGGATGCTGGGAACTTGTTGAAACCAATGCTTGGTAGAGGCGAACTTCGATGTATAGGAGCAACTACATTGAATGAATATAGAAAATACATTGAGAAGGATCCCGCACTTGAGCGTAGATTTCAACAAGTATTTTGCTGTCAACCATCTGTTGAAGATACAATATCCATTCTCCGTGGGTTGCGCGAGCGCTATGAATTGCATCATGGAGTCAAAATATCAGATAGTGCACTTGTTTCAGCGGCAGTTCTTGCAGATCGATACATCACAGAACGTTTCCTACCAGACAAAGGTAGGTTTTGACTCTAGCATTTATATGACAAGAGTTGACTCATTATAACAGGTCGTTTTTGTGTTGAAGTTACTATTTTGGTTTTTTCTTTTGGGTCCAGTAGCATAGTAGCTAGTCTCACACACTATAAGTGTGGAGAAGTGGGAGTTCTGGGGGTTCAAACACTGGTCCCTCCAATAATGTCCCTAATAGCTACCAACTAAGCTACCCTTACGGGACACTATTTTGGTTTTTTTAGTCCTACTAAAACAACATAAATTTGTACAATGAAAAGAAAAATCTCTCTCTCTCTCTCTCTCTCTCTCTCTCTCTCTCTCTCTCTCTCTCTCTCTCTCTCTCTCTCTCTCTCTCTCTCTCTCTCTCTCTCTCCCTCTCTCTCTCTCTCTCCCTCCCTCTCTCTCCCTCCCTCCCTCCCTCCCTCCCTCCCTCCCTCCCTCCCTCCCTCTCTCCTCGACTCTCTTAAGCCTTTTCAGATCTTTGTGGTTATTATGTTTTAGAAGTTCAAAGTAGTCACTTGTTGCCATCTGGTTGTAAAGTTTTCTGGTTGATTTATTCATTCTGATATGAAATTAAATTTCTTCCTTTTAGCTATTGATCTTGTCGATGAAGCTGCTGCAAAGCTAAAAATGGAGATAACCTCGAAGCCTACAGAATTGGATGAGATAGATAGAGCAGTCTTGAAACTGGAGATGGAAAAACTCTCTTTGAAAAATGACACTGACAAGGCTTCTAAAGAAAGATTAAGTAAGCTTGAAAATGATTTGAGTTTACTTAAACAGAAACAAAAAGAATTGGCGGAACAATGGGACAGTGAAAAAGTTTTGATGACTCGGATAAGATCAATCAAAGAAGAGGTAATATTTGGTTTTGCAATTATCATAAATCCCCTCCCCCTCCCCCATCACAACTCATATATCTATGATTCTTACATGTTTTAAGCATGTTTAGATTGATAGAGTCAACCTAGAGATGGAAGCTGCCGAGCGTGACTATGATCTGAACCGTGCCGCTGAGCTTAAATATGGAACTTTGATGTCCCTTCAGCGCCAATTAGAAGAAGCTGAAAAGAATCTAGCCGACTTCCAAAACTCTGGACAATCTTTTCTTCGTGAAGAGGTCAGCGACCTTGATATTACCGAGATTGTAAGCAAATGGACTGGTATACCACTATCAAACCTCCAACAAACAGAGAGAGAAAAGTTAGTTTCGCTGGAAAAGGTTCTTCATAAGAGGGTGATTGGTCAGGATATTGCTGTAAAATCTGTGGCTGATGCAATTCGCCGTTCGAGGGCTGGATTGTCTGACCCAAACAGGCCAATTGCAAGCTTTATGTTCATGGGTCCAACTGGTGTTGGCAAAACTGAGCTTGGCAAGGCTTTGGCCAATTACTTGTTTAACACAGAAAATGCTCTTGTTAGAATCGATATGAGTGAGTACATGGAGAAACACGCCGTTTCACGTTTAGTTGGGGCTCCACCTGGTTATGTAGGTTATGAAGAAGGTGGTCAGCTAACTGAAGTGGTCCGCAGAAGACCCTACTCTGTGGTACTATTTGATGAAATAGAGAAAGCGCATCACGATGTCTTCAATATCTTGTTGCAATTGTTGGATGATGGAAGGATTACTGATTCTCAAGGAAGGACTGTTAGCTTCACAAATTGTGTTGTGATTATGACTTCAAACATTGGTTCTCATTACATACTTGAAACCCTTCGTAGTACACAAGATGACAAAGTTGCAGTTTATGATCAGATGAAAAGCCAAGTTGTTGAGTTGGCTAGGCAAACATTCCGCCCAGAGTTCATGAATCGCATTGACGAGTATATAGTTTTCCAGCCTTTGGATTCCAATGAGATAAGCAAAATAGTGGAGCTTCAGGTAATTGATCTGTTCATATTACCTTTTATCAGTTTCATTTACTTATGTCTTTTCTTTCTTTGGTAGTATCCATGCAAATTTTCTTATTTTTTTCCTTTCTTTTCTATTATCTATGTAACAATTAGAGAAACTTTATGTATTCAAATTTCTTTTAATAAATTTTTAACATTGTTGAAGTTTTTTTTTTACAATTTAATCCCATTGTGAAACTGTTGGTTCAATTCTTACTAATTGCTGAGATTGATTTATATAATATGTTTCCTTATCTGTTGCAGATGGAACGAGTGAAGAACAGGCTCAAGCAGAAGAAAATTGATCTACATTACACACCAGAAGCTGTTAAACTTCTTGGTGTATTGGGTTTTGATCCTAATTTTGGGGCAAGACCAGTTAAAAGAGTAATACAACAATTGGTTGAAAATGAAATTGCTATGGGAGTTCTAAGAGGAGATTTCAGAGAAGAGGACTCAATCATTGTTGATACTGATGATACTCCATCAGGCAAGGAACGTCTTCCCTTAAATAGACTGATTATTAAGAAGCAGGAGAACCTTGTTGCTGATGCAATGGTTGCCAATGACTAATCTCTCACATTTCAACTTCACTTCACTTAGTTAAAAGTAGTGTTCATGCTGTTGGGAATTCTTCAATCAATAGTACTGATCACTGCTCAACTCCTTAGGAGGGTCGGTCTTAAAAATAGGTTTATAAAGATAAACAAAATCGGTTAGCTAACTGTTTTTATACACTCCATTAATGCTATTGTGTGATTATTGTTTAGGGAGCTAACT
Organism: Trifolium subterraneum; assembly: GCA_951799995.1. Lineage (NCBI taxonomy): Eukaryota > Viridiplantae > Streptophyta > Magnoliopsida > Fabales > Fabaceae > Trifolium > Trifolium subterraneum. Next base: position 49,974,212 of record OX637468.1, on the reverse strand, counting down.
GCTTAAAATGTTTTATATTTAAATGTTATGTACAAGATAAATGTTCAAGTACACTCACATGTGGAAAATCATGGTTAGCTAACAAATACCCATCAATACCACTGCTTTTGAGAAATGTTCTCATATGTGGAAAATCATGGTTAGCGAAACAAAATGTTGTTAATCAACTATACAAAATGTTGTTCAAGTTGATGACACAAATATTTCTTCTAGTAGTTGCTCAGGATGAAACTAACAACATAATCTTTGCCCTAATGAGGGTGGGTGAGACATACGACGCGTAGAACATCTTTATAAAGATGCGAATTTTACCAAAGAAAAAGTGTGTTCAAATGTGTTGTTAGATTTATTCTTCTAAATTTCCCATGTCACACCATATATGCATACATATGCTTGATTTTTGATAGCATCAGTCAGTGTAACCACAAAATGGGTGGCTACAACCACTGTCAATGTATGCGTAATGCATTCAAGCAAAACTTCATGAGAGAATTTAAGAGTGTAAAACTTCTTAACATTTACCGCACTTATTATACCTTAAAATATTAGTGTGACCGAGAGACATTTAATACAAATAAAAAAAAGAAGAAGAAGAAGGATATTGACCTCCCTATTAAGGACAAACATTGTGCCACACTGCCACAATAAGAGAATGAAGAGAATTCTCAAGGATCATTTAAAATCTAGTTGCGTTCGTACTGACATGGATTTAGGAGAAAATAGTCAACGAAAAAAGATGCATATCAAAGAAAAAATTGTTCAAAATTGAATATGAACAATAAAAACTACTAGTATACATTAGGAGGTTAATTTCATTTTCAAATTTCTAAAAAATATTTTAATATTTAATTTGTTTCATCTACATTATTATTTTACATATTTTATCACTTAAACATGACTGTAATTTTATTTTATTTTTGATATAGAAACATGACTGTAATTAACTTAATCGATCACCAAATATATTTTAAAATATTACCTTTTCCGCTTTTCGAAAAGAAATTCTCAAACAAAAAAATGGTAAAGAACATTTTAAAAAAACTGACAAAAAAATGATTATTAGGAAGAGAAGTGGCAATTTGGGGAGAGACTTCAAGGAAAATAAAATAAAATATTGAGAGTAGCAGTTAGAAAGGGTATTTTTTAATGAAAAAAATATTTATTGTTCTAAGAGATAGTATTTGATAAAAATAAAATAAAACTATACTTCCTCCGGTCACATTTATAAGAAAAAAACACTTAAAATTTTAGTTATTATTATCGGTAAAAGTTAACTACTTTTAAATTAATTAATACTGTTATTCCTAGTATACCTTTACTTTTCAAAAGATGATTGTGATTTACAAGGAAAAGAAGGGTTATTTCTATAAATTTAATTATATTTTATATTAAATCAAGAAAATTAATTACACTTAACTAAATTTCTTAAACACCGCGCAAATAGTTTTTTTTGTTTATAAATGTGACCGGAGGGAGTATGTATTAATTATTAGTTAGTTCAGTAGTTATTGACGTTGAACTTGGTAGAGATAATTACTTTTCGATCTTCGCAACTGCAATTTGGAGGGAGCTGAAATCACTTGATGCCAAAACTTATTCCCGAATCAGATTAAACGATCTAATAAGTCAGATATTAATGGTGAAAAAAATGTGGAACTCCGTCTAATTCTAAATATACATAAAAATGAAAAAGTTGAATTCACAACGATTGATGTACTCAATTTTAAATTTGAACCATGAACACCAATTTTCATTATCGTAATATTTAAAGTGTCGATTGCGATTGTATGTAGTAAACAATCGACACAATTACAGGTGGTTTTTAATCTGAACCTGTAATATAAAATTAAACAAGTAAAATTGAAAATTATGTTTTTTTTTTGTTGAACCAAAAAATTTATGTCTTTCGAATTAAAATAGTTTCAACTGATAATTTTATATTGGACGATTGAAATTGATTACATAAGTAGAAAATCGGTTTTCTAATAATATCTAACTCTTCTAAATAATAGTCACTCATTCTTTCATGGATCAAATTCTATATCTAGCTATATAATTTACTAATTTAATCGAAGAAACCAATATTGAATTAATCTAATATGAGATTTTAGCTTTTAAATAAGTGATGAACCAAATTGGAGTGTAGTGTAAGTTCCTCACCGACGGTTCCTTCCATTCCATGAAGATTTTAAAGGGTTGATGATAAAGTAGGTAAGCACGGATTCCTATATATGATTTTGTATTTGGAGTGTCGACTGTCCTTTGTGCTCCCAAATCCAACATCATACCAGTACGCCTTAGAATCAATGCAGATCAATTTGTACATATTTTTAAACACGATCCGTCCCCACACACACGAATCTTTCTTTCTACGCACACACACAACAACTCTAGCTGGCGTCCAAGGAAGGAAGGATCTACGGACGGACGGTGATGCTATTCTCTCAAACAAACACACCATACCAGTCCCACTCCCCATTCCCACTCCACGTTTTCCAACCAACCACTTTAACATGGATTCAGATTTTGGGTCCGTTTGTTTCCGCTTTAAAAAAATATATTTTTCCTTTGTACATTTTTTTTATACAAAATTTTCTAACATTATAAAATTTATTTTCAAAAAAATCCAAAACAAACGGTCCTTTATTTTTTAATAATAAAGTTAGAGGGTGTAGCTATATTCCAGTCATATCATTAACGATGACGCCATACCATAAAAATGACAGAGACTAAAATAATCACAAACATTATAAAAAAATGACGGAAATTACATTTTTAATTTTTAATATGGAGATGTGAAAAATTGAGGTTTAAAATGTTGACTAATTCAACAATATTTCTTACTAGCTAATATTAATCTAATTTGTTTGAATTTTAATTTTAAATAAATTAAATAAAAAGGAATTGTAAAACCAAAATTGCACTATAGCACACTACTACTACTAGTACTTGTTATTTGGCGCTCCCTCCAAAATCGTGACACACACTCACACTCAAAGTCTTACACAGTTGACAAGTATCACCCAGGAGGGAACAAATACCCAAAAATAAAATTAAAATAAATTAAAATTATCGTTTCTCCTTTTTCTCTCCGATGTTCTTCTATGCAATGTAGTTCATCGGAGAATGGCAAAGTGTCACCGGAGTAGCAACGCTGGTTCAATAGTTCTCGATCACCGCCACCATGCCAAAAACACCACCACCGCCGGCAACTTCCGTCTCTCCGCTTTATTCCGCCGCATCATTTTCGACGCCCTAAGTTGCGGCGGAACATCTCGTCACCGAAATCACCACCGCAACGAATCCATTAGCTCCACCGTATCAACGGCAAGCTTGGCCTCCGGTAATCACAAGGAAAAGCAACAAGTACGAGAAGAGAAGCTATCGGATATTCTGAACATATCGGTGCATGAAATTGAAGTGGAATCTAAGAAGGAAGAGATATTGACGGAGCTGAAACAAGTGGTGAAGGAATTGCGTGAAGAGGATTCGACTAAACGGCGAATCGCGGCGGCGAGAGTAAGGTCACTGGCGAAAGATGATTCAGAAGCAAGAGGCACACTCGCAATGCTTGGAGCAATTTCACCTCTCGTTGGAATGCTCGATTCACAAGATCTTCATTCTCAGATCGATTCTCTCTATGCATTGCTCAATCTCGGAATCGGTAACGATGCGTAAGTTTTCATCTCTCTGAGAATGTGATTTCAATTTGCAACGGTTTATTATTCTATAATCTTCGTCAATTTCTGTTATGCATGATGAATTTTCCATTTTTGATCGAATCACGAATTTATGTTGTTAATAATTTTGTGGTTTTGTGCATTTCTAATTTTATTTAATTTAATTTTTTGATTAATTATTGTGAATTTTGGTGTTTGATATTTTGTTTATGTGGCTTATTGCAGAAATAAAGCAGCTATTGTGAAAATTGGTGCTGTTCACAAGATGCTGAAGATCGTTGAATCGTCGTGTGTTGTTGATTTGTCGGTTTCTGAGGCAATCGTTGCGAATTTCCTTGGATTAAGTGCTTTGGATTTGAACAAACCAATAATTGGATCTTCTGGTGCAATACCCTTTCTAGTTAGAACTCTTCAAAATTTAGATAATAGTGGTAAGAGTAGTTCCCAAGTTAAGCAGGATGCTCTTCGGGCTCTTTACAATCTATCGATTAATCAGGAGAATATTTCATTTGTCTTGGAAACCGATTTGGTATTGTTTCTGGTAAACTCGATAGAAGATATGGAAGTGAGTGAGAGAGTTCTTTCGATTCTGAGCAATTTGGTGTCGAGTCCGGAAGGTAGAAAAGCTATCAGTGCTGTTAGGGATGCGATCACAATTTTGGTTGATGTTTTGAATTGGACAGATTCACCTAAATGTCAAGAGAAGGCTTCATACATTTTGATGATTATGGCGCACAAAGCTTATGCTGATAGGCAGGCCATGATTGAGGCAGGGATTGTATCGTCATTGCTTGAGTTGACGCTTGTGGGTACTGCTTTGGCACAGAAAAGGGCATCGAGGATATTGGAATGTTTGAGGGTAGGTAAAGGCAAGCAGGTTTCTGGGAGCTGTGATGGTGGAAACTTGGGTTTAACTGTCTCTGCGCCAATTTGTTCCTCGTCGTCTTCTTTCGTGAAGTCAGATGGAGGAGGTAAAGAGTATTTAGTGGACGAAGCGAACATCATGAGTGATGAAAAGAAAGCAGTGAAGCAACTAGTTCAGCAGAGTTTGCAGAACAACATGATGAAAATTGTCAAGAGGGCTAACTTGAAGCAAGATTTCGTTCCTTCAGAGCGTTTCTCTTCACTCACTTCAAGTTCAACATCAAAGAGCCTTCCGTTTTGAAGTATCGTTGCGGATGAAGAGGAAAGTTAAGTATGCGAACCATAAGTTAGCCTCCATAGCATAATTACATTGATCTTTTAGTCTTGTGGCTGTTTTACTAGTACTGATGTAATAATCGTTATATTTTAATGAAATCTCAGTAGATTATTGTACAAGTAATTCTTGTTTAAATCTATTTTAGGTTATCAGTAGATTATCTCAGTAAATTTTGCGTGGTGCCGCATATAATTGTATTTTGATGCATAGACCAATGCTGATTAGGTTTCTTTGGCATGAGCATGGATCCATCAACCATGAATGCTAATAGACCAAAACAATTGTGTAGTTTAGTAATGATGCCTCCAATTCAACCTTTTAAATTAAGGTCCAAATGTCATCTTTGATATTGCAAAAACTTGCTGTCAATTATGGCTGATATGGCTGCAAACTTGCAGCAATTGCAGTCCTAATGCAGCCGCAGTCGAAAAACCATAATGTTGCCGCCGAAATCATGTGGCAAACAGATTTTAAAACATTGCTCTCTATTAGTGTTAGCATAGCAAGAAAAAATTGGAAATCTTAATGTTTTAAATTTGTTTGCTGATTCCATGTGCTGAGTTTTAATGAATCTTAAAATTAGCAGAGTAGATGTAATTTGTTAAGCATTTCCAGTAAGATTGTGGGTTGTTGTTAAGCTCTTTAATGATGTCAGGTAAACATTGCATTAATGACCTCATTGTTTATTTATTTAATGCCACATGACCTAGTTAACTAGATTAGTGTTTGTATTAACAGGTCACAGATCTATACTATGTTTAAATGGAAAAATGAGCTGTTGTTGACAAAAAAGAATCAATTGACAATTGCAATTCCTTCGTAGTACGTGCGCACAACCAAACATGATGTTCATCGTGGGGTCTACGTATAGCCATATGTAATGTTATCTTCTTCTGGGTGCTAACTTTAACTTTGTTGACTTTTGGTATAACTATTCTAATTTTAAATGTAATACTAGTTGAGTTATTCTTTGGATCATGGGTCAAGTTTCATTTACTTTATGTAACTATGTTGAATTTAGACTTGTTGTATAAATGTCACAAATGTTAGAAATGTGCATTTATATTGTTTTATTCACTTTACGTGGCATTGTATTGGCCTTATCAGATTCAGAATAGGTATTTGCATGGTGGAACCTTTATTGATAACATTAGTAACGATTGAAAATGACCTCAATATTCACTACCTGATAGTATACGTAAGACATTAATTAGCAATACAATATCATGAACCATGATGATCCAATATTGTGGTTAATTCATTAAATGTAGAGTATATGATGACAACTATTGCACTGGATGGTAGCTAGAGATCATATGAGTGAATGCTATCATTCATGGATGCTGGTTTGATATAATGTGTGAATTCATTTCAACCACCTAATGGGATGGACAATTGTACTTTTTCTTTTTGGGGTCCATAATATATATATATATATGCATTCAAAAGAATTGAGGAATTGGTTGCTTTACTTACCGAGTGTGTTGGTTTTCAATTATTTTGGGTAATCTTTAGGGAAAATGTGGTGTTCACAGTACACGCATGTAATCATGGAGATTACTTTCTCAAATTTTGTAGTATTTAAATGGATGACAAATTCTATTCAAGAGTTTTAACATGTTGATGTTTTTGTTCAAGTTCGATTGGAACTCGTGATTTTATTTAAACTAAAATAGACTTGTGTCGTTTCATTTAAACATTGTTGAATATTGTTTTATTTTAAATATGAGTTATTGCATGTTTTGAAGTGGTCGGTGGTGAACCAAATTACTGCTGCGGGAGCATGTTAAAACATTAATTTCCATGTAAAATTGTAAGGATGTATTTTTTTGGCCTATTTTCCATACTTGAAGCTAATGTTCAATAGCCAAGAATTAGAATTACCTATAAAAAATTATAAATCTAAAAATCATTTTCTATGTCTTTGTTCCTCAACGCAAGCTATAAAATTATTGTAGTTTGCCGTAATTCTAATAAAGTCACCATGATTTCAAACATATATGCACTTGGTTTTTTACATGATATTGGTACGAAGTTTCCACCGTTGTTAACAATGACTAATCTCCGTCAGAAAACCCGTGGGGCATATAAAGTGGGTTCTCCCCTCTCAACTGAATTTTTACATATGCATGAGTCAGAAATTGAACTTCTGACCACATGCTTAAGAAGATCAAGATTCTTACCATTTTGACCAATTCATCATTGGTGATGCACTTGGTGTTTAAATGTTGACAAAGATAAAACATAGTAAGTACTGTTGCTTAGGAAGATAGTAATTGGTTTTCAAAGATTGACGTTCCATAGTGATCACCAGAGGTCATGTAAAAATGTCAACGTAGATGTTCAAGTTGGCATGATAGACACATGAAATTGTGCATAATATGTTCACAAACACAATGATTCGACCGCCTGGGTCTCAATTGTTTGTTGAAATTAACATTAATGCATTAAATATGCTCATGACAATTTCAACGTAACAAATGATATGCAAATATGCGATCAAAGACAACTAACTTAGACTTGGATGTAAATGGGATCCTAAATGATAAATTATTCGGAAGAATTCGAGTTCTATTTTTAGTTTTAGTATGATCAATTTTGGTCTCACTTTATTTGCTTTTTTGTCGGATTCTATATTATTAGAGTCTCCTTCTCCTAAAAATTGAAACGAACACAAAAAAATAAATGTGATGGAAACTCATGAGACTAAGAGTGTATTTGTATGAAGAATTTTTTAGGCATGTAACTTTATAGGGTAATACAAAAAAAAAATGTAAATTTTATTAGGATTTAATTTTATTAGAAAAGAAGGTAGTTCAATTGAAGCATTTGAATTGACTGAAATTTTAGTTTACCTAAATCTTTTAACTACCACATCTAAAAACACTCTTCATTCCACCGAAATGCATTATATATAAAGAACAAAACCGTAATAACTTACACCTGACTCAAAATACATTTTCCTCACGTTAGAAATACAAGACATTTTGTACTAAAACGCAAAAACAAAAACTACAATACATTATCCCAATAGCTGAAGGTACACACCCCCCGTAAAGGTCAGTTTCTCTTCCCACCCATCACAGTTCTTGTTCACCCTCTAGTGCGCAAAAAAATTCAGAAAATACATTTTGAAGTGTTTTTTAGTGTAAAATTTACACTAAAAAAATTCAAAAAACGTTTTCTCAATTTTTTGCGCGCTAGGAGAGTGAACGAGAGCTGTGGTGGGTGGGAAGAGAAACTATGCCTCTAAAGAGGATCGTATGAAATGAAATCTCAATATAGTCGGCCAGTCTACTTGTAGCACACTACTGAATCATTTTTTATAACACTCCAAGAAGAAAAGGTTAGAATCCATCAAGCTCCTATATTTTGTCTTGCCTACATCAACTCAATAACTACACTCTTTCATTGAGTATTTTTTTAGTAGGGTGATGGATTTTAATAGTTTTCTGCCATGTCCTGACAACCAAGAGAAGGTAATTGCATTTACAGTGTTTCTAAAATGATAATAATAATTGCAATTAAACTCTTCTAATGACGTGAGAATAATTAACTCTCGAACTTAAAATGTAAATTCATTCTCAACAGCAACCCTAGCTAGTTGATAACAAAGTAGTTTGCACACCAACAATTAAGGAAGGATTTTGGTTCCCTTAAGCATGTGGTTAGAAGTTCGACTTATGGCTCATGCATATGGAGAAAAATCGGTTGGGAGGAGAGAACTCACCTCGTGTGCCCACAGGTTCCCTGACGAAAATTACTTTGTGCTAACGGCGTTGAAAACTTCATACCTATATCATGATAACAAAAAAAATACTTTGAACAATCGGTGCAAATTCAAAACTGTGCATATTCAAAACTAATCCATTACTTTACTCTACAGTAAGTGAAACTATAAGTGTTTTTTTGAAGTGGGTTAAAACTTGAAAATGTTTTCATCAACAAAAAAATGTTATTCCATATAGCACTTGATAGCTTTTTTATGAAACCAGATCACCTCCTACACCTAGGCCTGAGTTATGCTTCGGTTCCCTAACAAAAAAAACCAGATCACCGATGGAAACAATATACTATTATTTGAATCTTATTTTGTTCAAAACCAGCCAGAAATGTCATCATTGCCAGAAAGATATATAAACACATCCGAAGTACTAGTATGTAATTTTAGTGTAATGGCACAAGACATAGAAAGGGACATGTGTAGTAGACATTGTGTCACTAAATTAACTGCTGCTTTTAGGTCAAATATAGTGTGAAATTTTGATGATCTATATATTAAAATGGATCAAACAGGAAGTTCGTAGTAATCAGTACAACGGACTTAACTTATTTCGCTTAAGAAAAATAAAACGGTTCATCTTTCTATTTGAAAAATTACCCATTAGCACATTACACAATAGAAATAACAACAAATGCATCGATTATTTTTTCAGAGGTCCTACGATACTTCATAACAGAGTGACCTATGAAAAAAATATATCTATCTATTATATCATTTTAAGTACTCAGTTATATTTTCATTCAACAGATGTAGTCTCCAAAACACAACTGTCGCCCCCTTCCTCCTTCCTTCCTAGCGTTTGGTCTTCCTTCCCGGCGTTTGCTCGATCTTGATCTATATTCCTTGTTCGTGATCTATATTCCTGGCTCGTCTTCTGGGTTTTCGTCATTTTGGTTGGAGGCTCCACGTTTGGGCGTCCTTGAGGGATGTTTAGGAAGCAAACGGACGACGTTGTCGTTGCGTTTGGTTTGAGTTAGATCTTCTAAGTTTTGGTTGCGAGTCCTTAACTCAGTCATTCAATGTTGGGGTTCTATTTGCCGAGTTACGAGGTTTAGGTCGTCGGTTCTATTTTAACCGGGTTCTGTTTTGGCCGTTGGGGTTCTGTTTTGGTGACCGCTAGGATTATGTTTTGGGTTATGTTGGTTGCGTCGCCGGTCGTTCTGTTTTGGCCGGGTTTGTAAGTATTGATATGGTAGTGTTTTGACTATTTTGGTCGGGTTTCCTAGCGTTTGATAAAATAATAGACTATTAAAAAAAAATACAATTATTTAAATATAATAAGTTATTTAATAAATAATAGAACATAAATACTTGACCAAATAAAAAAAAGAGTGAAGACCCATTTTGGTCCCTCACAAAAACTACAAAACCCAAATTAGTCCCCGACAAAAATAAAGGCCCTATTCAATCCTAACAAAATTAAACCGGGTCATGTTAGTCTTTCGTTATTAGTCCCTGATTTGAAAAAAAAAAACAATACGTGTTTTTCTCTTTCACAAAATAGAAAGAGAGAATACTAGGGTTTTCTAGTTTTAGGCTTTCAGTCTTTGGTTTTTCTCCTCCCACACGGCAACACTCTTTCTTTTCCAACAAGATCAATTTTTGATGGTGATATTCATGTCAGATGATTCAACCGGAGATTCGATGATTTGATCCCTTAAAATTTTAGAGATTAATTTTAGTTTTGTAGTTTTTGTTAGGGGCAAAAATTGGTGTCAATTCGATGATTTGATCCCTTAAAATTTTAAAAATATTGTCTATGAATATTGTCTAATTTTCGTATTTTTTTAAAAAAAAATATGGGGATCAATTATCCCAAAATAAAATAATGTAGGGACCTAAATGTCTCTTATGTTTGTAAAGGATTTTGATCCTCTCCAATTTTTTCTCTCCAATTCACTCTGCAATTATTTTTATGTGTCTTTCTCTCTCATAATTTCTTCTCTCTCATCATCACTTGTTTATTTTTTTATTATTAATTTCTCTCTCTTCACACTTACAAAAAGGAAAATTGGAGAGGGAATTGGAGAGAAAAATAGGAGAGGATCCAAATCCGTTTGTAAATAATATACGTGGCATAAATAATACACATGACAGTCCAGTCACGGTTCAAAAGTAGGAAAAAAAGACCGGATTAAGAAAAATAATAACGAAGGACTAACATGTCCCGGTTTAATTTTGTTAGGGATTAAATAGAGACTTTTTTTTTGTCGGGGACTAATTTGGGTTCTGTGGTTTTTGTGAGGGACCAAAACGGGTCTTCACTCTAAAAAAAATAATAGAACATAAATGTAATAGGGGTTTCGTAAAAATAAAATAACACGGGTTAAAATTTACCATACAATCACGTTATATTTTAAACATATATAATATTCGTTCTTACATGATATGCATGATATAAAGAGTCATATTTAATATATGGAAAAAAAATTAGAGTGATATTATTCTTTACAAGATATATTGTTGTGGGGTGCTATTTGTTGGAAAAATCAAGACTTTTCACATGTATATATTTTCATCTAATACCAACAATAATATTTGTTATTGAAATGCATGATCATATTCATAGTTAATTCATGAGAATTAGAGAAAATCAATTGAGTGTGAATTGTTTAATACTTAAACTGATTTTTGAATTTAAAATTAATAATATATTAAGTTTTTTATATTCTATTTAATTAATATTCATAACACACACTTAAATTTTTAGATTAAAAATAAAATTATTACTTTCAAATTAAGCTAAAAATAAAATAAGTTATATAATTTTAATATGAAGTAAACTTTACAAGTTTATGAGCTGAGTATATGTCTCATTCCACGTAGACTAAATGAGTTGTCGTAAAAACTTGATTCCAATAACCTTGCTTCGAGGTTCAAGATTCGAAGATCATTCATGTATAATTTTTTAAATGTTTTTGTTATGATTGTTATTACTATGAGTAGCTAAACTACTTAGGTTAGGTTGATGAGTAGATGAACTTTCCTTATTCTATTTAAACCATGTAATTTGTTGATGTTATATTTATTGCAACTCAGTCTTATTATTTGCTTAATTATCATTTATGCTTAATGTTTTTCATTAATATACTTATTCATGAATTGATCTAAATATCAAATGAGTGCTAACCGTTCCTCTTTTTTTGTTTTTTTTTTGTAGTGAGTGTTAACCGTTCCTTTTGATATTGAAACCGATGATATTCACTCACATAGTTTAGGTAGACATATTGAACTATTGATTGTGACTATTGAATTAACATGTTTTAATACTTTCATAATTTCCAAACTCGCCTACGATATTAGGGTGTTGTTATTAGTGAATAGGATAGTGAGACTCCATTACTTTCTCGCTATTTAGTTCTATGGTACTTACTCAAGTCACTCGGCAAACCCCTCAAATTTATTGCTTTAATCTTAATTTAATTTTAATTGGTTAATTGAAATTTCACAGAATCCCTATAAAGACGAATCAAACTTAAAAAATATTATTATTTAACGAGAATTGTGGTACACTTGCCAAATAATTCATCAATAACATGTGTAGACTAAGTGTTCCATTTTTATATAGATGCTTCTACCGTTTCTTTTATTATGGTACATGGTAATATATTTCTGTGCTTCCTTTATCAATTTTTTGTGGTGCTTTAGATGGAAAATGTTGGATTTCTTTACATGAGAATGATATAAATAAACTTTTTGCTTGAAACTTCTTGCACTTGCAGTGACCAATCATATTTATGCAAAAGAACAGTGCTTTTAGTTAAAAACAATCCATGCATGTGAATATGCAATATTTGTGAGATTTGTGATATAGTTTAAGAGCTACGTACTATGGATCAACCAACTTCACCTAAGCATATGGGATTAGGATTTGTAATTTTAGGTCCAGCGTGGACTGCAGTCATGTATGAATTGATGCTATGGATGTCAAATGCTTCAAATAGAACCTAAGTTAATCTACCCGGGTAAATTGTGATTTCAATGATTAATTTTAACAAATAATAAGAGTTGGAAAAAATAGTGCATATTCACAAGTACTCAGAATTGGGCATTTTGTGTCAATCTAATGTTGATGAAGTTGCAAAAATATCAACTCATTTTACAATGATTTGGATTTTCTCTAATTTTAATAAGTTTGAGAACTCAACTCAACTCATCTAAATTTTATATTTCTTTAAGAAACTGAATTTATTGTCATGTGTTTCTCAATACTATTTCTAACGAAAAAGAAATCACGAATTTCTGGCGATATGATTTGACCCATTAGATCTTACACTTCATTGTAAACATGGATGATTACAAATGAATAGGTGGAGGAAAGAGTATAAGAGCATTGTGATATATTGTCGTGAATAGCATTTCCCTTCTGTATATTACAACCAAATATATGTTACCTTAAAAAACAAAATGATTTTATAATATCTGTGTAATGAATATATTATTGATGAACAACAACAACATAAATAGGAAACTCCTTATAAATTGGATTCAGATTGCATGCTGTCAGAAAAGATCTGGCCGTCTATTAAGAACGAACGGTCCAAATTTAAAGCAGGTTTAATCAAACTGCATCATAATTTGGACCATCCAATTTTAATCGAACAATCAAATTTCTCCTGACCGCATAAACAACAAGTGCATGCAATTCAAATCCTAAACTGGAACTTCTATGGAACATAAAGAACAACAAAGTACACTTTAGTTGAGCAAACTGTAAACTCAATTTTGACCCACCCACCACTCTCCACCAACCGAAAACAAACACACCCTCCCAAAAACAACAGTATATAAATATAAACAGTAAATATTATTTTATTTTTTTAACAAATAAATATCCCAAAGATGATACTAAGAGCATCCAGGGGAGCTCCCCAAATTTGAGATTTTAACTAGGCCCCACGTATACACATCACTCATTTATTATTTTTTAATAATAGTTCTTAATAAGCATTCAATTCCCCCAACCCAGCACCTCTTCAAAAGTTATTCCATCAATAACTCTACATCACAATATAAGAGAGAGAATTCTTATTTAAAGTAAGTGGGTCCCATGAAAAAATATATTTTAATGAAAACTAAAGTGGACCATAGAAGAGAGAGAATTCTCAAAAGTGTATTGCTCCAATGGTAGTTACTATTAAGAACTAGTTCCTAATAGTAGTATAAGATCCACCATTGAGTCTAAAGATTAAGATTAGGAAGCAATAATGGCCACGACAGGTTTGGGATCAGAGATTTGCTAAGCTATTGTGAAAAAAGACAAAAGCTCACATTACAATTTTGGTTTGATACTACTCCCTTTAGTTTCATATATAAGAAAAAATTGACTTTTTAGATTTATTATAAAATTGATATATCTAGACGATAATATAATCTAAATATATTAATTCTACAATGAATCTAAAAAATGAAAATGTTTCTTATATATAAGCCTAGAGGGAGTATTTAACATTTTACTATGGAAAATTCATATTTTTGTGTACGTGAAATCCAAGCTATATGAGATCTTCAATACTCAAATGTTATGTTAAAATTTGAAAATGTTTTCATCAACAAAAAAAATGTTTTTCGATAGCACTTGATAGCTTCTCTAAGAAATCAGATTACTAATGGAAATAGTATACTAATTGGATCTTATTTTGTTCAAAACCAGAAATGTCATCATTGCCAGAAAGTTATATAAACACATCAGAAAAACATTGTTAAAATAAAAAAAAACAAAGACATGTGCACTTAACTTATTTCGCTTGAAAAAAAAATTAAGTTCCATTACTGCAAACTATCCTTTTAGTCCTATTTGAAAAATGCACATTACACAACAATAATAGTTGCATATATCTATCTAATATCATCCTAAGAGTGCTCCCTTATGTTTCCATTCAAGGGATAATCTGCACCTCCCAATTACATAATCGATGTTAATTGGACAAAATATTGATACTACTCAGCTTGTTTGCCTTCATTAACAGGAAGGTAGACACCTTCAGCTGCCAACCAAATATTGTCAGCGCGCTTTTCACGAACACCACAAACCTAATCAAATAAATAAACGACGATCAATAATGATAATCCATTTCCAATATTTTACTTGCATAAAAATAAAAATATCAGGATCACTATAAAAAAATAAAAAATCCATGGTGTATGGCATCATTATCGCCAATTCGCCTGATGTTGACTGGCAAATGACAATTGAAAGCAGCCAGCATCCAAAAAAAATTCAGGGACTATAAAATCAGTTGCACAGCTGCAATTCTATAAAATATTGGCGAAAGACAATAGAAAATTTTAGATTCTAGGCAATTTCTCACCTCCTGCTGTCCCCCAGCTATCCGACTGTATTTCTTATCATGACTATGTAAATAGCCTGAAGTGTCAATATGTTGAAGCCGAAACCTCTGATCCTGCTTCCAAGTCTTTCCACTTCCTTCTATTAAAAGCCTAACAAAAATAAAAAACAATATAAGCACCTTCTAGAATATAGAGATCTAAATATTATTGTCCATAAAAAATCATCTTACCTCCAATAGTCCCCGGTGTCAGAATCATTCTCTCCACCAAAGCAACTGACCTATATATATTCAACTCAAAATTGTAAACCCAGTTATCCAATGTTCAGACTAAGTCTAAAACAGCTTATATTTGAATCATAATTGGCTCATTCAAACGCAAAGCGAATCAAAGAGGACCAAAAATATAACGGCTAAGTTTAGGGGAAACAACTCCTTTCTGTTTAAGTTCTATAGTAAAATAGGTGGGAACATGGATATGCGATGAAATAACTTATTGGTTGTGATTAAGTGCATAAGTGTTGGTTTTTCGTGGTACAATAACTAAGCCTTGTCTCCATGGATAAGGTCAACTACATAGATGATAATTGATAAATCAATTGATGCCAATAGTACTTATTATTTGATATTTATACAGAAGCAACTAAAAGATACATCGGGATGTTACAGTAAATCCAGTTTGTTTCTGTTTTGCTTATGCAAAGTACAGGCTTAAGACAAGTTAGAACAAATACTGAAATACCAAACTAGTGGAAAAATGCACAAAAACCTCTAGGTTATATAATTGAACTGATACCACATATAAAGCACCAAATTAGCAAGAGCATGATAAGAGATGATAAGTTGATTAAGCAGCAAAAGTTACGTAGAGTTGAGCATATGCCATGTAAACAGAGTAGATAGAAAAGAAAGTCTGTCGGACTGTCACAAAGTCAAATCAATAGCTTGAGATGGGTTGCTTAATGATGGACATAGATTCGCAACTAAAAATTCTAGGTTTGTCATATGAGGAATGGTGAATGATAAATTATGGATGAGCATCCTCAGAGCTAAGAGAAATTGCATTATACTAAGATGAAAAAAACCCTATGTGGATGACATGTATTGCACACACTACAGCACATCATGGTTTGAGCACTTCAAAAATCAAATAATTCTGGTAAAAGTCTATCAAAAGGTCCCAATCAGATATCTTAAGATATTAAAAGAAATAGATTAGGTTTCATCATGATATAGTGAATAGCATGTCAAGTTCTCAACAACCAACATTTAATAAAAACAATCCTTAAACACAAATATAAGATTGTATAATAGACCATTTATACAACATATCGCATATTGTCCCAAAGTAAAATGATAGAAATAATCAGTGGCATCTGGCATGCTGCTAAGACAGGATTTCGACAAGAGAAACATAAATAGAGACATAAAGAAGGTGAGAGAGGTTGTGACACCAGAGAAAATGTTTCAATTAGATACCATAAAAAAGGAACTATCCTTCATTTTAAATTTTAATTTGGCAATTATATGTAAGGGGAACAATCAGGGAACACCTTAGAATCAGCATATTGAAGTGAAACATTTACAAAAATCAATCACCAACAAATCCTAAAGCATATATAGTAATAAACACTTGCAAAAACAAAACAAAAAAACACCTCGAGATTGCCAGAAATAGGGGAAGCATGCAAATGGCTGTGCAGCCACTTCCTGGTCCTCATGTGCTGTAATCTGATGATTGTGCCACTTTTAATAGTGTCACCTTGTTTAGCAGAAGTTCCTGGCTCAGGCCTGACAATCTGCAAAACAATAACGCACATATCCAACGTCAAAAACCAAAGTACCAATATCAACACAGATAAGCACAAACAAAAAAATCAGCAAGTGATTAAGACCTGTTAAAATTGAATCATTTGAGCTTATCTATTAACATAAACACTTAGGCACAAAAATAGTGAAAGATAATCGTTTGGCAAGGGTAGAATTTATGTCTCTTAGAACATGGTCTGTAAATTAACAAACAGAAATTGTTAACATTGAGTTGACACATTCTTCTTAGGCACAGAACTATGCTAATAATAACAATTGCATATTTATTTTTGCACACATAATAGCTAAAACACTAACATGTTATGATAATAGCTTTATCATGCTGTCCAGTATTTCTGATCTCACTCATATCATCCGAGTCCCTAGTAACTAACAACTCAACGACTCCGCTATCATTGTTGGTCATCCTTAACAAAATGTCCATGACCCGATAACAAAAATATAAGAATATATCCTTTATTGTCACTTTTAACCAATCTACAAAGATGTTCTACAATCTCTTGCCCATTCGGAGTTATAGCTTTTCCCACATCAGTGACATGAAAGGATTCTGCGAGCGCAACATCACCCATGTCACTGATGTGGGAAAAGATAGAACTCCGAATGGACAAGAGATCGTAGAACATCTTTATAGATTGATTAAAGGTGGCAAGAAAAGAGATGTTTTGTATTTTTGTTCTCGGGTCATGGACATTTTATTAAGGATCTTAGGACAAACAATGATAGCGGAGTCGTCGAGTTCTTAGTTACTGGGGACTCGGATGATATGAGTGAGATCAGGAATACTGGACAGTGTGATAAAGCTATTATCATGACATGTAGGGATGGCAGAAAAACCTAAACCCAGGAGACCCACCCGAACCCAAACCCAAGTCAACGGGCGAAACCCGAGTTGACTGGGTTTGGGTGACACCCAAAACTATGGGTGTGGGTTTGGGATCACTCAAACTCACACCCGAAACCCACACACCCACCCATATATGTAAAATTGCCTAATTAACCATAAACATATATATAAGTGTCAAAATTAGGGTTCACATTTTCCTTCACAGTTCATACGAATCACTTAATCAGCTACTTGAACACCTCCTTCATTCACTCGGTCACTTCACTCCCTATGTAATTTATGTTGAACTATGTAATTTAATTACTAATGCCACCAAACTATGTTAATTTCTTATGTTGAACTATGTAATTTAATTATTATGCTACATTTTGCATTTTATCAAAAAGAATTCGGGCCGAGTTTGGACAGATAATTAATTATGCGTGTTTTTGCTGCGGGTTTGGGTTTGGGTGAAAAAACCTGAACACAATGGGTGTGGATTTTGATTTGTCACCCATACAACCTTTGGGTTTGGGTGTGGGTGATTGTTTTGTGTGTGGGTTTGGGTGCTGTAAAACCCTCACCCATGGGCACCCATTGCCATCCCTAATCACATGTTAGTGTTTTAGTTATTATGTGTGCAAAAATAAATATGCAATTGTTATTATTAGCATAGTTATGTGACTAAGAAGAATGTGTCAAACTCAATGTTAACAATTTCTGTTTGTTAATTTACAGACCATGTTCTAAGAGACATAAATTCTACCCTTGCAAGTGATTAAGAGGCAACTTTTGCATAAAAAATGTTGTCTCTATTACTTTTTTCAAATGTTTGGCTTGTATTCTAAAGATAAAATTTCTTTTTGTCGATTTCTTAAACAATGCCCTTACAGCAGTTTATAATAGGCATTTATATAATAATTATTTATCTTATAATCGCTTAATTAAGTTGTTTATTCAAACTATGCTTAAATTAAATAAGAACAATGAGGATATAAAATTAAATACCCAGTAACTATTGGAATCATCAACAGTAGGAAAACCAGTAACCGATTGTTGTCCACTTCCAGAACCATAAGGCACATCATGAGAATGTAACCTAAATTTCGTCTTCTCATGCATAAGCTTTATAACCGAACCATAAGTAATCTTCACCTACGCAATTTCAATATCAAATCAAACCAGTAACAAACTCAGCACCTAATTCAATTCGAAATTTATAAGATCCCTAACCCTAAACAAAACGAAATTGAAAGAAAACAAAAATAAACACCAACCTCGACGCCTTCTGATGAAGCAGCGGAAGCAGAAGCAGTTGAAGAAGGAGAAACATCAGGATCGAGAGTGATGAAGAGGAAAATAGCGAGAGCGAAGAAACCGAGAGCCATAATAAAGAGAAATGCAATGAACCAGTTACGTTGCCAGATCGGGAGTTCGGAATCGGAATGGATCGAAGATTCTCTGTATATGATTCGGGTCGACCCGGTTTGTTGTGGTTGTTGTTGGGAAGAAGAAGAAGAAGAAGGTTGTTTTCTTCGTGAAAGTCCCTGGTGTGACCCTGAGGAAGCCACGGTGGTTTATGGTAGTTAGAAAAAACGAATTAGTACATTCCACTAAGCGATGAGAAAATTGGTAATGGTAGTAGCGAATAGCGATGCTCTCTGGTTTATGGTTCTTGAATTCAACTCCTTCTTGCACGCTAACGTAATGAATCAGTTCTACGTTCCATGACATGATTTGGTCCAATTGAAAACGTACAACTGGCTATAAGTATTACGTGGATGCTTTTCAATGGTTACATGTTTTAGTACTGAAAAATACAGTAACACAAGAAGTATTTTTTTTTTATTCGTTTAAATTTAAATTGATAGAGAAATAAAAAAAAATTACTTAGGTGAGAGACAATCTATCAATTTAAATTTAAATTAAACGAAATAATTTTAATATTTTTTTTAAAAAAAAGTTTAATATTTAAAAAGACATGAATATCCTTGCATTCTATTTTTTTATTTTAGTGTAAATGTAGTAATATAATAATATGGTACTATTACTATGTGCATCAGTGATTTTTTAATATAAATTTCTTAATCAAAATTTAAACTCTTGACCTCTAACTCTTTAACTCTTAATTCGACTAGTATAATCAGTTGAGCTACACATTCCATCCAAAAAATTTAATGTCTAACTATTCTATTTAGTGTATTACTCGATAAATTTCACACTCAAGGTGTTTACAGCTAATGTATAATGCAATTTTTATATTAATTTTTGTTGTAGTATTTATACATACAATGTGTTTTTATTAAAATAATAATATAATAAATTATATATTCCACATCACTAAGTTGCATCCACGAGTTCATGGTTCAAAAATCCAAACTTAACGACCGAGCCAATCCTTTTACAGGTTCTATCAAGCCGAAGTAAGTTATCCTTGTAAATGAACGGATTCAGATAATTGGTTGGTTGTATCAACCGGGTTGTCGGGATCGTGGGACTACATGCACCCGTCATAAACACCCCTACACAAATTTTGTCTAGTTTTTCCTTTATGTGTTAACGATAAACTTGATTGTTAACCTATATATATATATATAGTGAAAATGTCTTTTTTATATGAGAATTGTGAGAATACTTATTAACCCTTAGATTAAAGATGAATGGTTGCGATTAAAAATATCATATGTACCTCTCATTATTCTATTATTAATTATTTTGATTCAGTTTACCCTTTCATCTTCTTCAACACAACATCCACGCATCATGTCCTTGGATTAATTCAATTTCAAAGATTGGGGATCTTTTTAAAATAATTCCAATTTTCAAATTGAATAACCAAGTTGATAATCAAAATAAATAAAAAATCAATCTTTCAAGAGTCAAATAATTTCTCATCTTTTTTTTTTTTACAATGGAGGCGCACCCACCTCAATCTAATCTCGCGGTGGAGCAACCGCATAACTCTATTCTCACGGCCCACTCTTCGTTTATTCGTATTCATCGGGCGTTTATTTTGTTCAGAGTTCAAACATTAAATTCTAGATTCCAAATTCATTCTTGAAGCATTGCGTGTTTAAATCTTCAATTTTTTACAAGTTAAATCTTCAAGAAAACTGCAAAATAAGCACCACTGATGAAGAAAAACAAGAAAGACATAATCTGAAACAATGCGAAGCATTCGGTGAGAATTGGAGAAGATGAAAAATCAACAAATAATATGCAGATTCCATGCTTTAATCTT